>CM050511.1:86872944-87292944 GCA_027563665.1 Antrozous pallidus | reverse complement strand
ATGGATGACATCTCAAGTCTGTAGCATTGTTGTTGTAGGTTTCAAATGTCATATATTTACTATAGTATGACTGTTGTCTTATTTTAGTGCTTAATTTTCCTAATTTAAAAATCTAGAAGGAACTCCTTTACACTTTGTATACAAAATATGTAGAATAAAAATGCACAATTATGTGCTTCTGTTTCTTTGCAAACAAGGATGAGAAGATGTCTTTACTTGGCTAATAATATAACTTGACATGTTCTGAAGGGAAGTGAAAGTTAGTAAATGAAAGATGAGTTCACATATATAAAACTACATTTAATATTCAAATATAGTATTTTATTGGTTAATGTCCATTTTTCTCCTTGTTGATGACTCTATTTTACAAATGACTGAGACACATTAACCCACAGTAAGCCAACATTTTTGTTAGACCTTACTAACAAGGTACTAGTACTTGGGGAAGCATCCAACCTTTTCTCCAAAGTCCTTCATCTACGTGTATTGACAACTGGTGGGTTGTCAGATGTCTCAGAATAATCAGTCACATCATGCTGTTGCTTAAATGTATCATGATACCAAATCCTAACCCTGTCTAATTTACTATAGATTTATTATTTTTAGATGCACTGCATATCTCTTCCACTAACACAAATCACACTTCTATAGGTGCTGGGTTTTGAGAATTTGAAACCTGATAAACTAGACCTGTCATAATTGGTTAAATAAAGGAGATACCCCACAGTCCATTCCACTAAATATGCCAGAGTATTCACAGCCCTGGGGTCACAGCTGGCTGCTGCTGCATGTTGGTCTTGTTTGGCTCAGACATATCGTAGAAGTGCTTGCTATGCTGTCTCACTCCAGGTATGAAAAGGGGAAAGAAATCACCTGGTTTTCATCAAAGAGCCTTTGAATATTGTTCCTCCTGAGGAGACTGCTCACCACTGTTCTTTCAAGTTTACCCTTTATACTGAATCTCATTCAAAAGCTTTTAAAATTCATTGAAGATTCAATGCCCTGCTCAGTTACAGTATTTTCTATAGCAGGCGTCCCAGATTGAGACTAGGTTATATTCACCCTAAGACTTATGTGAGGGAACAAAGTGCCTCATGAGAAAGAACTCGTACTAAGGATATTGTGATACAGAGGTTTGTTTCAAGGATGAAGGGTCAGCATCAGAGCAAAAGGGTCATAGTTCTCCATTGCTTTATTCCTCAGATCAGCTGCCAGGCATATATACCTCAGACCTTAGGCAACTCCATGGGAAATGAAAGATGGGTTTCAAATAAAAGTTCCCTTTGTTCTTCCCAGTATTATCTACTTGAGAAATTGAGCATACACACTACTCATATACTATAGCCAGCAGTTTTTAAAACATTCAGGAGGAAAACTATTGATTTATGAAATAATGCATGACTGGTGGCTTGAGCCAAACATGGGGAAACCAGGGTACAACACAAAGTCCATACTCTCAAGAAGTTTGTACTCTAGTGAAAGAGAGGGACAATGAAGAGATAAACAAATTAATATTCATCTAGAAATAAGAATTATGAAGATTCATGTAATAAAAATATTATGAAGACTAATAAGAATAAGATATCAGTGGTGAGGGAAGGTTCTCAGAGCAGCTGGTCATGGTAGGAATCAATGTTTGAGATTTAATAGTTATTGTTCTTTATTACTGGTAAGACTGTGATTTTGCTGTAACCGTTTTATATGTCTCTCTCCAATTGTCAAATCAAATTCATATTTTAGAAATTATTTGAGTGCTATTTCATAATTAAACACATAAAATATTGAATAGTTTTCTTCTTACATAGATATAGTCATTCCCTTCAGTTTTTTAGATGGGGTTTTATTCTACTTACAAACGAAGGTCTGCATTCTTCATAACTGTGCTTATTTATTGGTTTCTTGTCCCATTTTATATATATATATATATATATATTTATATATATATATATACACACACACACACACACACACACACACACACTAGTGTAGTGGCCTGGTGCACGAAATTTGTGCATAGAGGGGGGGGGGTTCCCTCAGCCCAGCCTGCACCCGCTTCAATCAGGGACCCCTTCACGGATGTGTGAACCCTAACCACCTCTGCCTACCTGCCTGATTGCCCCTAAGTGCTCCCCTGCTGGCCTGATTGCTCCTAACTGCCTCTGTCTTGCCCCACACCTGGGACCCAGGCTTCCCTTCCTCTGGCCAGATATTGGCACCCAGGACCTGGGTCAGCTTCACTCAGGCCAGCCACAGCCATAGGCACTCACAGGCACTCAGGACCACAGGGCATGCTGCCTAACCCCAGGGCCGGAAAGGGCCCCCTCCCCTCTATGTGCCTGCTTGGCCGAGTCCCAGTACTCTGTCTGCTGTGGCTTAAAGAACTTTGCCATATATGTTCTCCCCAGCTTCCTGGGGAGAGGGAGTGAGCTGAGAAACTGGAGATGCTACAGCCCCACAGAGGGCGCCTCTTCCTCAGCATCTCCAGAAGCCGGAGCACCTGGTTGGAAGGCTCCGGCTCCGATCCTGGCCTGAGGAGGTGGGGAGCCACGAAGTGTGCATGGTGCTTGGGGAAAGGGTGACCTTAACTGGACTCGCACACACTGCCACTGACAAAGGCATGAGGTCATGGAGACTGAAGGAGCAGAGAAATGCATCCAGAACTGGGGGGGTCCTGCGCCAACCCAGCAGGCGGGCACATCTCTGACAGAACACCTCATAGACAGCGTGCTCCGCAGTCCCAGGCGGGCCTCTCACAGCCATCCCACTCCTCTGCAGGGCCCCCACCTCGGGAGCGCATGCAGGCTGCGCTGCTGCCACAGCCGCCTCCTCCTGGCCTGAGGCAACTGCCCAGTTCAGCCCCTCCACGGGCTCCGGCCTGGAAAGCACATGCTGCGCCGCCACCCTGCCTGCAGTGCCAGCTTGGTCCTGCCCCTCCACCGGGCCCGGCCTGGAAAGCGCATGCAGGCACACTGCGCCTCTGCCACCACTGTGGCCTCCCGGCCGCCAGGCCCACCTCATCCCGCCCCTCTGTGGGGCCGTGGCTATGCCCCCGCAGGCCTCGCCTCCCATCCTGCTGGCCATGCCCCCTGTTCCTGATTGGCCAGTAGCATAGCCAATCAGGAGCCAAGGTATGGTCACATTTGCATGTTACTCTTTTATTAGATAGGATATGCTCACATCTATATGCAAGACATAATTATATTGATAACATTTATTTATATAAAAATGGATATATAAACAAAGGTATACTGTTTTAGATATTGATAAAAAGACAAATGTAGACATAACAGAGAGCAACTGTTATAGTTTTCTCTTAAGGTCTCTGGCCTCAGATATGGTCTGATATCACAAGAGTATGTCTTAAGTTTGGAGAACCCTCTATCTGTACTTGCAACTCTGCAGAGTTGAACAAGGACTAACCCTGAGGAAGTATGCAGATTATGCTGTCATTTGAAGAGCAAATGCAGCTGGTGTTTGTTCTGAAGCCATGGTCAAAAGACAGGGAATTTGCTTTACCAAGAGTACTTCCTTTCTATTGGTGTCTACAGGCAGCATAATCCTCTGGGTGTCCTTCAAAGACAGCACAATCCTTTATTTTAATATTTATCTTCACTGTAATAGAATCACAATATGTTAATCACAATATGTTTTCTTATTCATCCTTCAAACAGAAATTGTTTAAGTGGGCAGTTCTTAGAGCTATGTGCTAAAGAAACAAAACTAATGGTTGCTATCCCAGTTCTCCAGAGGCTTAATATCCTTTGTGCATACAAGATATAGAGGGAAAAAATGTCATGAAAATAGAATAAATAAGTGGGAAAGCAAAACCATGATGACAAGCTAGAACAAGATGGAACAGTGCTAAGAGAGTTGTACTAGTATAGACTGTGCCTATAACAATCACAAAGTGCAGGTAAGAATGCTTTGATGAAGATGTGAGAAGTTGTGCTGAAATATTAAACAAGTTTATTTTGGGAGATATGGAAAGTCATTGAAGAGTATTTGTTGAAAGGAGTATGACAAGAATGCTTTAGAGAGTAATATTATATAGTAGAATGGAGAATAGATTAGATAGGGGGATATGATCAGATAAGCATTATATCTTCAACATTAAAAAATTAGTTAATTTGTCAAGAAGTTATATATTTAGGCTTTTTCATGCAGAAATTAGTGTTTATAATAAAACACTTATTTTCAAACAACACTGATATTTCTGCAATTCTTTTCAGCTACTTTATTTCCCAAGAGGGTTCTTAGTTGCATAAGTTAAATGCATAAATTAATTCCTTTCAAAAATGAGAAGAGTGCTTTGGAAATTAGATATATGGTGCCAATAGGGAATAAAAGCAAATGTACAAACAAGGTCCACAGGGAAGGAAAATAGGTAATAGAGTGAGGACAAGGTTGGCAATCTTAGCAAAAATGAAACAACAGATGGGGTATAATTTTTGTGACTCTTCACACAGATGGTTCACCAGATGGAATCTGCTGGGTTCATACAGCTTATATGTATTTTTCAGCTGCTTATCATGATAGGCAAGTCAACTTATATGCAAGCAAATCTTTGCTTGTTTCAGATTATTGAAATATAACTGTAAAATAAATTCATAGTTGGAGACATAATATTAAGTGTTTTGATTAACTGTCATTTCTAATTAGATAGAGACATACAGATATGTTATTTGAAGACATTAGAATTCAGAAAGAACTCAGAAGTCATGGCTACATGTTATTCAAGGACTTCATGTAGGTTAAAAGATTTGGGGTTTTTAATTCAGATTTCAACTGTTAACTGATTATTATCTTTTGGAGCTTTATTTTTTAAAAACAACTTAACACATGATTTATAAAATACAGGATTTAATAAGGTTATAACTAAAGAATAGTTTAAATAAATCAAGAATATTATCTCTATGTAAATGAAGTTCAATCTATATTAGGCGCTAAATGTAATACCTTGACTTCTAGTTTATTTATTGTTAGTAGATTTCTAATATTATAATAAATGATAAAAGTCATTATCTTTAGTAAACTCAGTTGTTTGTTTGTGTTCATGTGTGGTGTGTGCTAATTTTAAAATAAAGATTCAGTACCATTTAAGAACCATTTTCATTGATCAATGGGATTTTTTAGAAGTAACATCTCTTATGTAGAAGGGAAAATAAAAAACAACAACATTCAAACAATTAATTATGTTTTATTAAGGTATCCTATATAATAAAAGCCTAGGTGGAATCCTGCCCTCGCACGATGCCCTCATGCGATGTCGTCACAAATGGCCATCACAAGATGGGTGTATGCACACCAGAGTCAGGACCCAGTGGCCGCTCTGCATGGTGAGGCCTGCGAGTCCCATGGCTCTGGGTGGTGTGCAGGAGGCCGGTTCCAGTGTCTCTGCCACCTAGCACAAAGGAGTTGGGTCCCAGCAGAGAAGGCGGGTCCTGGAAGAGGAGGCAGGTCACAGCAGGGGAGGGCAGTTGTGGCTATTGGGCCAGCAGGAGAGGGCAGTTGGGGGTAATCAGGACAGCAGGGGAACAGTTAGGCATCAATCAGGCTGGCAGGAGAGCAGTTATAGGGTGATCAGGCAGGCAGGTAGGAGAATGGATAACAACCAGCAGTCCTGGATTGTGAGAGGGATGTCTGACTGCCAGTTTAGGCCTGATCTTTGTGGGCAGTTGGATATCCCCTGAGGGGTTCCTGATTAGAGAGGGTGGAGGCTGGGCTGAGTGACACCCCCAACCTCTGGTGTGCATACACCCATCTTGTGATGGCCATTTGTGATAACAAATTTTGTGCACTGGACCCCTAGTAGTTATATAGACTTATAGCACAAACAAGGGCTCTATTTTATGTGAAAGCTTCCCTCCCCACTATCACAGATGAAATATTAATTCAGATTATTTTAAATTCTAGCAGTTCTAGCAGGAGGAATTTTTCTTATTGTAGCTATTGTAAGGCATCAATTTGTAATCTGTCTGGAGACACTACATCAGGCTAGAAACCACTATATATTTCAGATGTAGTTCTCTTTAAAGACAAATGTATCAGTGGCAGAGTGTTTTAAATAACGCATGTACTGTGTGTTTTTATTTTCTAAATATTGTCTATTCATTATTTAATTTGAATCATATAGCAGTCATTTGGGGTCCACATGATATATATAATTATTTCCATTTTGCAAAGAAGAAAAATGGGCTTAAGAAAAACAAATTACTAACTAAAACTTAGTTGATAGAAGAGCCAGGACTCTTAACATACTGCTCTACAACAAATACTTAATGAAAGCCTACTATGTGCCAAGTGGACATAGGCTTGTGCTATTCTGCCGGGTCCTCATATGAAGTATACAAAGTTAAGAAATCTAGAGGTTGTGTCTATACATAAATGAAACATTCCACAATTACAGATTTCATTTACTCTTTCAGCAATTTTTAGTTTTGTGTTTTGTAATAAGTACTACTCTTTTTAGTGGGGAATTGAGACTTTATAGGAAGGAGACAAGGCATACTCTTATGTACATATTATAGCACTAGAGGCCTGGTGCATGAAATTCGTGCATGAGGGGTGGGGGATGACACTTAGCCCAGCCTGTACCTCTCCAATCTGGGACCCCTCGAAGGATATCCGACTGCCCGTTTAGACCCAATCTCAGTAGGATCAGGCCCAAACAGGCAGTCGTACATCCTTCTCACAATCCAGGACTGCTGGCTCCAAACTGCTCACCTGCCTGCCTCCCTAATGGCTCCTAACTGCTTCTGCCTGCCATCCTGATCACCCACTAACCACTAGCCTGCCAGCCTAATTGATATCTAACTGCTCCCCTGCCAGCCTGTTTGTCCCCAACTTTCCTCCTCTGCCAGCCTGGACACCCCTAACTGCCCTCCCCTGTATGCTTGATCACCCCCAACTGCCCTCCCTTGCAGGGCCTGGAACCTCCCAATGGCCCTCCCCTGCTGGCCATCTTGTGGTGGCCATCTTGTGTCCACATTGTGGCAGGATCTTTGACCACATGGAGGCAGCCCTCTTGTGTTTTGGAGTGATGGTCACTCTGCAAATTACTCTTTTGTTAAATCGAATAGAGGCCTGGTACATGGGTGGGGGCCAGCTGGTTTGCCCTGAAGAGTGTCCCAGATCAGGGTGGTGGTTCCCTTGAGGTGAGGAGTGGTCTGGGCCAGAGGCCTGTGGAGGTTTGCAGGCCTGCCACGCCCCCCTAACCCCCGCCCCCCCGCTGCCCACAGCGACCTAAGCAGAAGCCCTGGTATCTGGGATTATTCTATATCTACAATTGAAACTTTGTAGCCCAGAGCGGAGCCAAACCTTCTGCTCGCTCTGGGGTGGCAGCCATTTCTGTTTGAAACATTGTAGCCTAGAGTGGAGGCCTAGGCCAGTAATGGCAGGCTGAAAGCTTGGCTTCCTCCATTGCCAGGGAAACCCAAGCCTCTATTCTCTCTAGCTCAGTGGCTGCCACCATTTCTGTATCTTTTATAATTGAAACTTTGTAACATTGAGTGGAGGCCTAGGCAGGCAATGGCAGGCAGAAAGCTTGGCTTCCTCTATTGCTGGGGAAATCCAAGCCTTCCTCCTGCTCTCAGTGGTGGCAGCCATCTTGGTTGGGGTTTATTTGCATAATCTGATCCTGATTGGCTGGTGGGCATAGCTGTGAGCATGGCTTGTGGGTGTGGCGAAGGTATGGTCAAATTTGCATATTACTCTTTTATTAGATAGGACAATACTTTGAAAAGAGAAAAAATGAGCACCTAAGTCCACTATATGGAGTGGAAGTTTAATGGCCACAGTGACATTTCTGATGATTCTTCAAGAAGAAGTTGAAACACTCTAGTCAGAAGAGAGACAAGGTCTTTCCAGGAAGGAAAAATAGCACACACAAAGTCAGTGCACATAATATACACAGAGATTTCACTAATGCTCATGCATGCACTCTAAGTCATGGAGTGGCAGAAAATAAGGATGGGCAGGGTTGTGGCAGATAAACCATGACCATGTCACTGAGTCTGTGAGGAAATTAGGGTTTCTGTTCTATAAGTAATGTAAACCTATTGAAGTTTTGAACAAAGGTCAAGCTGGTAAAGTGTGTGTGTGTGTGTTTTAAATGATTATTTGGAACCACTTAAGAAAGGTAGATATGAAGTTTCTGCAGTATATAATAACAGAAAATAAGAGGGCCAAACTAAATGAGAGAAGTGAAAAGGAAAAAAAAAGAATACTGAGAAGTTTGAATGGCAAGGGCATAGGTAATTGATTGATTTTGAAAGGAATAAAATATGAACGGTTGAGGGGAAATGGAGGTGTATAAAATGAATCCCATATTTTTATACTAAATTGGACCATTTGGTGGATAATTATGACAATCATCATGATAACTAAAGAAGGACCAGATTTGGTTGGTGCTGATGAATTGAGAAGAAATGGAGGGATAGAGATGGAACAGGGTAAAAATTTAATTTCATTTTTAGTTGGCAAAGTTTGAATTTTGTTTGAGTAGTGATATTCAGTAGGCAGCTAGTTCTTGTGGTATGGTGATCTATTGCAGATTTATTAGAAAATAGTACACATTTAGGTGTTGAAACGTTGGTCCTGAATAACATTTCCCAGGAAGAAGTGTATAAAGTAGGAAATAAAGACAATCAAGGATAGGGAACACTAACATGTTAGGTGCAGGAAAAATATAAAAAGCTTCTAAAAATCATATTACCAATTATTCCTATGCTTCTTTGAAGTAATTAGATATTTTAATCTCTAAAAAAGAAAGAGTGTAAGTTCCATATTTTATGTATTTTGTCACTGTATTTTTAGTGCCTATAAAATGCCTGGAACATAGTAGGAACTGAATAACATTTTATTGCATAAGTCGATAAGTAATATTAAAGTAGGATTCAAGATAGGCTATAGAAGAAATAAAGTCAAAAACGCTGTTAAATCTGGTGCAGAATAAGATACAATATATTCTCAGTTACCATATTAAAAGTGTTACTTTAAGAAGAGTCTAAAGACTTGAATTGACACATTCTGAATAATATCTATATTTTTTCCTCCTGAAACTGAAATGTCATATTTTTATAAGAACAGTGTGGAAAAAAGATTAGAAGGATATGAATCTATCTAGGAAAATATTAGTTGAAATTCATTCATCATTTAGGTAATATTAACTTTCTATATGGACACAGATAAATAATAATCAAATTTTACCACAACTCAAGCCCAGATTTTGTGGCTTGTTCAAAATTATGCCTCCATAACAAATCCATTTATGTCACAAAAATTGATTCATTAGATAAATAGAAATATATGAAAGCCATCAGTTCTGCAATTTTTGCCTCTATCTACATATAATTGTGTTTCTTTATTTTCAGATGCTGTAAATGAGCAATCACCTTATAATCAATCTGTTTGACTGTAAAATATTTATGTTTCTGAAAAATACCATATTGGTCATTTTAACCAGTGTTTCATTACATTGATGCAACCTAAATCATAAATCCACCTGCCATTTTAAAAAATGGCTGTGATTTAAGGTCTCATTCTCAAATGAATGTAAAAATATTAACAAAAATATGTCACTAATAGAAAACCTATTACCAGGTGTTCTAATTTATTTCTTGGAAATATTATGCCTTGGGGGAAAATTGTTGTCTTTGTGTGTGCATTTGTGTGTATATATACATACATATACATAAAATCTTTATACATTTTTATAAAATTCTAATTATCTAGAATATCCATCAGTACTTACCAGTGCTCTCATAATTATTTGTTTACATATATAGTTCCCATTCTAGATTACAATCTGTTTTAAGGAATAAAAGGTATATTTTGATGTATATTTCTCTGTGATGTCTTGCCCAATACTATCTGTATATTGCTTCTAAAAATATTTTTCACAGATGCGAATCTTATTTATTTGAATTACCTTCTTGAAACTTCACTGATTCTGTGAATAACTCAAGAATAAACCTAAACTCCTTAGTGTGTCTCACAAGTTTCTCCATCATTGACTCCTGCCTAAACTCTGGCTCTTCTCAGGCTGTTCCTTGATCTCCTTGATCCTGCAATTGGGGATAGTCTCTCCTCAGCTCACACTCCTCTTTCTCTGTGTACCCCTTGTTCTGTTACTTTCTAGCTGTCTGTTTTTAAAATTCAGTATATGATTTTCCACCTTTATTGCTTTTTTCAATTTATCAGACATGTCCTCATCTAGGAAAACCCATCTTATTTTGTCAGAACTTCTCAGATGTTGAACTAAAACTGCAAAGGGCTGAGCAAACCAGAATGATTGATTACTCTATCTGTATCCCTTCCCAACATGTGGCATGGATGCCCATCACATTTTATCTCCAATCTTAGATATTTTATTTAGCTTCTTTGAGACTTAGTTCTCACCTATAAAATAAATGGTAATATTCTCTTCCTCCAGAGTTATTGCAAAAACCAAAAATATTTCTAAAGACATAGTTCTTGGACCATAATAGATAGGTGTTAAGTAATAATATTTTAAATTATATCGTATTTTGGGGAAGTGAGAATAATTGCTTGATATATATAAAAGGCTAAGTGACCAACTGTCCATCAGTCCAACTGACCAACTTGCTGGCCAATACATGATACACACTGGCAATTTAAAAATAAACGTTGACTTGTACATGCAAAATACACATAAAGCTCTCATTGGTGTCAATTGCATGCGTGTGTTTCGATCTGTCATTGTCAATCATGAATTTGAGAAAGGGCAAATAACGATATTAAATATTTCTTCTAATTAATACCTTTCAATGTACACAAATGCATGCACTGGGCCACTAGTAATATATAGATATTAAAAAACAATAAAATATGTGATGAAAATGAAGGGTTAGTTCACAGAGGAAGGAGTATAAATTATAGCATAAGTATATAAAGTAATAGTAGGACTTTAGCAATAATAAACTATATATGTTAGAGAAAATATATTTTACTTTTAAGTGTCTAAGGAAACATATCAATAAAAAACATATTATCAAGTGTTAGTAAGTGTATCAGGAATCACTGTCCTGATACCCTTTGATAGAAATATACATGTATAGGATTTATAAAGACTATTAGACACTGAGTAACAAAATGTCATAAATATATTATTTGACCAATAATTTCTCTATTAGTACTCTACCAAAGATATCTGATCAGCAATGGCCTTTTCAACACAGCTTTCCTAAGGATAAGTTTTAGACAGTCCCAAAATATATATTATTATGAGCGTAGCACCATACTATGAAATATTATAAATTAAAAAGTGATATAAATCACTAATTAATGACATAGAGAAAACACCATAAAAAAGTGTTGTTACATGAACACAGAAAGAAAATTACTATTTGTAAAGACTAGAAGCCCAATGCATGAAGATTTGTGCAGGAATGGGCCTTCCTTTCCCTGGCTACCAGCAATGCTTTTCCGCTCCAGCCCTGGAGCCTCCTCTTTATACTCTGGCCCCACCTTTCTACGCTGCCCAGAGGCCCCGCAAGTGTCCTGCACTGCCCCCTCAGCACCTGCATATGCAAACTGTCCATCAGTCCATCTTGGTGGGTTAATTTGCATACTCATTCCTGATTGGCTGGCATGTGTTGTGAGGGTATCGTCAATTTGCATCTTTTTCTTTTATTAGTATAGATGACATATAATGAGATATCTAGATTTTTTTAAGTATTTCTACCCTAGTTGGTGTGGCTTAGTTGGTTAGACATTTTCTTGTGCATTGAAAGGCTGCCAGTTCGATTTCCAGCCAGAGCACTTACCCAGGTTGCAGCTCTAACTAGGTGGCATGCGGGAAGCAACCCATCTGTTTTGCTCTCATATCGATGTTTCTCTCTCTCCCTTCCTCTCTCTCTCTCAAAATCAATAAAAAATATTTAAAAAAATATTTATTCTGAATGATTATGTGTGTATGTTATAGAGAAAGGGTAACTGAGAGGGAGAAACATATAGAAATATACACTGAAGCAGTTAAAGCTAGTTTTCACTGAATGAGAAACAGAGATTTATCATCAGTCACATAGATATAAAGAGGTGATAGAGAAAGGACAAAAGCCAACATACATTTAATATTTTTCATAGAGAAAAGTTAGTTTGTATTCATCCCATTTCATCAATTCATTTTTAAAGTTTGTATTATCACACCTCTGAAAAGAGAATGCATCTTTCAGTTAATTGCTGTCGGTTAGCCACGTGGCAATTAAGTGAAAACCAATCCTTGACCCCTTCTGCTGAGATCAAGAGAATGCCAGCTTCCAAGAATCTTGGAATTAACACATGAATTATATGCTTCTCATGTTATCAAAAACAATTATTCTAAAAATACATTTGACAGGTTTTCTCATTTTAAACACGAAAATGGGAAACACTGCATTTCATTAAGGCTATACAAAATATTAATAATAAAATAAGTGTTTCAGTAATAACAGGATGTAAAGTACTCAATTATTCATCCAATATGAACTCAAGTATCTGTCTTGAGGTGGGCATGGTGCTAGTTTGTAGATCCAGAACAAAGATGAAAACAAAATGCTTGACCTATAGATACTAAATTGAGTCATTTCCACTCATCACAAAATAGGCTTGTAGTTAGCCTATGAAAGAAATGAACTAGCACTCATCCTAGTCAATCACTGGTTTCTATGATTAAGTTAGTCTTTAAGAGTGCTTCATAAAAATTGCAATACACAAATGCAATGAACATTTTCTGATGTGTGCTTCTTATATGCTGAAGTGGAGTTACAGAAAGAAATGAATACATTATCTATTAAATTGTAACTGGGTAACATCTAGGAAAAAAGTATGATCAGATTCAAATTGGATAAGGAATTAATAAACTTTTCTGTACTCACTTTAAGTAACTTCAAGTGCATTAACTTTGTAATTTCTCCCCATTCCAACCATGTCTTTGTTTTAAAGATGCAATTTCTGCATTTAAGAGAGAATCTTACAATGGCCACCCATGACTGCCCTTTCTTACAGTGGCACTTTCATGTTGTGTGTCTTGCCTGACATTTTTATGTGACTTTTTATATTTTTTGAATCTAAATAGAATAACATTTACAACTCTGAGCTAGAAAACTTAGTACTATGGTTTTAGCCAATGCTTCTGTCTACATGGGAAGGGTAATATGAGGTAAAACACCTTTAGTGTGCAAATAGAATACTCCTGTGGGTACTAGAGATATTTGTAAATATCTGAGCAATATTATAAGAGTATGCTTTTTGATTTACATGCATATTGAAGAGCTAAAGCTGTTGACTGTGTGGCAAATTTTCACTGTAGTATAAAGTGAAACAGAAATTTTGGACTTTAGAGCTACTAAGAGAAAATAAATCTAAATTGGCCTTAAGATTTATAATATTTATATTCAATATATGTTTTAAATTCTCCTATGTGTTATCAATCTATCAGAAGCATATACTCATATTTATGTTATTTTCAGAATCACTTAGCCAAACATGCTCTAGTCTTTCCAAAAAGGAGAAAGATTATAGTAACTCTGAAAATATTCATAGCTCTGAAATTTTTGAGAAATCAACTATTCTTAAACAACCAGATTCAGAAAAATTGATAATGTCTATACACTGGAGAAAGCACCCAGATATACAAATACCTGTCTCTGAACTGAAAATGTTATTAAAATATTAATGGAATAACTAATAAGCCTATTATGAAGATATATGTATTAGGGTAACTATTGAAGAAAAACATATGGAAAGTCTCAAAAGGTTTTTCTTCCCTATCCCCTTCCAATTCCATATTATTCATTGACACTGAAAAAAACCTCAGTATTGAACATGATAAGACAGATTGTCATCATTATTATCCTTAATATTTTGAGTTAACCATTACATATTATTTAAATATGCTTATACAGTAAATTACTTGTATGCCTGCCTAGCTTACAAAAGTAATGTTTAACAGTTTGCAATTGTCAATTCGATGTATTTCTCTTAATTTTCTAATATTTCTCTTATTTTTTCTTAATTACATAGTATAAACACTAAATTGCATGGCAACATAGTAGCTCTTTTTAAACTTGTCTTTGAAGTATAATATACATATAAAAAAGTCCACATATCATACATGAACAGCTTAATGAATTTTTATGAATTACAACATCCGTAATACCAATTACTAGATCAAGAAACAGACTACCTATTAAAACTATTAGTTAGCCCTGGCCAGTGTGGCTCAAATGGATGGATAACTTCCCTTATGCTAAAAAGTGGAGGATTTGATCTCCAGTCATGCCACAAATCCAGGTTTCAGGTTCAATCGCAAGTCAGGTGTGAGAGGCAACTGATGGATATTTGTCTTTCACTGTCTCACATTCATATTTCTCTCTCCCTTCCACTCTCTAAAACTCAATTTTAAAAAAATGAAGGACTTGTACACATGCATATCAGCATAACCAATGGATACAAGACACGGGGGGGGGGGGGGCAGGTGAGGGCATGTGCTGGAGGGTGGGGGATCTGGAGGGAGGTCAATGGGGAGAAAAAAGGGAAACATATGTACTATTATTTGTAACAGTTTAAACAATAAAAAAGCAAACAAACAAACAAACAAAAACAATGAGTACCACGGAGGCTCAAGTTTGCACAACCTGTGACCTACCATGCTAATATCATACTGACTTCAAGTAGCATAGATTATTTATGCTATTTGATGTCTGTTGTTTACATACATAAAATTTATTCATGCATTTTATTGTTGAATATTTTCTCTCTCTTTTAGTATATTCACATATACAAACACAAAAACTGTATATTTACAGGGTGGGGAAAGACTAGGCATTATTTTTATAAGTTTGCTTTCTTTTAGTTTCTTAAGCACACACACACAACAACAACAACAACAACAACAACCAGCATATGACTAAACAAAGCATGAAAAATGTTTTTTTTTAATGATGTTATATGCAAGGAAAGAACCACCAGGAACTAATATTACTCATTTCATTCTTATACTAAATTTTGCCTTAAAGTAACCAATACAAAATAATAAACTAAAAATTTGCTTAGTTTCTGCCAAGGCAATCTGCATTCATTAGGATTTTTAAATTACAATTTTACTGAGAGAAATTCACAAAGCATACTATTCTCTTTTTTAAAGTGGGTAATTTAGTGTTTGTTTGTTTTGTTTCCTTTTTTTTTTTTTTTTACTATAGTCATACAGCTGGGAAGCCATCACACTGTCTAATTCCAGAACATACTGACACTGAAAATAAACGCCATATCCATTTGTGATTAAATCTCATTTCCTCCTCCCCTAACTCCTCCCAACCACTAAATTACTTTCTATATATTCGCCTACTCTGGAAATTTCATATAAATGGAAAGGTAGAGTATGTATTCTTTTGTGGCTAGCTTAATTTATCATAATGTTTTCAAAGCTCATCTTTTATTTCAGCAAGTATTAGAACTTCACTTTTATCCTTAAATAATATTCTGTTTTATAGATATACTATTCATTAGGTGGTGGACATTTGGATTGCATCTTCTTTTAGAGTATTATGATTAATGCTGCTATGAACATTCATGTAAAAGTTTTGGTGTAGGTGCAAACTATTTTCTCTTGGGATTTTGCCTAGAAGTAGAATTACTGGGTGATACAGTAAAATGCTGTGCTTAACATTTTGAGGAACTGCCAACCTATTCCAGGGTAGGTTCATCATTTTACAATACGAGCAACAATTTTGAATGTTGCAAATTTTCTACTTCCTCAACGAAATTTCTTTGTTTTGCCTTTCTGTTCTTTGGAGTGGATAATCTCAATTGGAGTATCTCCAAGTTTGTCACTTATTTTTTTTCCAGTTAAAATTATTTCAGTTTTTGTATTTTTCAACTATAAAAATTTGTTTCTTTCTTTGATAAATTTTATCTATCAACATTCATTATATGTGAGATAATGTTCTCATATTTTCTGTTAATTCATTAAAGGTAGTTTATTATTTCTTTAAATACATGTATGCAAATGGCTTTAAAGTTTTTATCTACTTAGTTCAAAATATGGGCTTCTTCTAGACATTGTCTGTGGACTGATTTCAAAGCTACTATGAAACTGGGGAGAGGATGATGGAAATAGGGCAAATGAAAATTCCAAAAACCACTGTTATTACCAAGATTTAGTCAATTATCTTGACCAAGTGTTTTTTTCAGATTGTTCCAAACCTTTGGTTCACTTCCAGAGTTTGAAAAATATTGATTTTGATCATTTTTGCCATTGTACTCATTGCTTTTGTGGAGGTACATGTTTGGGGGGTATTTACTGAGTCATTTCAAATGCTGCTCCTCTTCACCTGGATTTTTATTTTTATCTTCGCTGTACTCAATTGTTACTATGGCTTTCTGGACACTTTAAAACTTGGATTCAAGCTGTCTTCTCATCCTCATATCCATCTTCTTTTTGATAAACATAATACAATGATATTGGCCTATTTTTATTACAATCTAGCTCTGCCTAGTTTAAGTTTGCTCATTTTGCTTTTGAACAATTTCATTCATTGCATTACAAGTTAATGATTACACTAAAGATTATAATGGTAGCAGGTAAGATTTCTTGATGTTTTATCATTAACCATGTTCTATTTTAAAGCACTTTTCATTAATTATCTCAATTAATCCCCACAAAAATCTATGATGCAGAAAGAATACAAAGAAGCAATTTTAACAGTGTGTTATTCAGATGAAACTAGACTTGTTTAAAGTCTTAATGAAGAGTTATTGATAAGGAGAAACATAGGTCACTAACATTTCTTTAAATTTGGGTGACCAGATTGAAGTTACTTGACATAGAAAAGGAAAAAGGGTGGGTTTTAAGGCAACAAATGATGACCTATATTTTAATATGCTGAGTTTTGGGGACATTTAAGTGAAGAAATTCATCAAGCAATTGGTTGTATGAACCTGTAAGGCATGAGGAAAGTCAATCCTGGAAGTTCAGGTTAGGAATTATGAACATGTAGATAGTATATTTCAAAATTTAGAAGTTGGCAAGATTGCAAAAATAACCAATACAATGTAGCAGAAGTCTGATGATAGAAATTTGGAGGTACTCTAAACTCTAGGAAAATAAAATTGGGGAGAAAAAATAGATCATGTCAGAGAGTATGCCATGTGTAAAGAATATATATATATAATCTTCATTAGCATTAGAACTTGAAGGTTTTATCTTTACACTCTCATGTACTGGACAAGAGAGGAAAATGATGAGTACAGGTGCAAAGACTGTGGACACAAAAGAAGAAAATTCTAGTGAGTAGAGAGAAAAGAGTTAGATGGAGGAGCTGAAGAAAATAGTGAGGATTTTAAACATTCCCTGGGGGGAAATGGGAAAGATTGTTCTAAAAGTGTCACAGTGGTCCATCTGGAGTGATTGCTGCAAACTCTACAGTGGGTCTAGATTGTAAAGATTATATGATTGCACCAGGGTTCAAAACTTGGCAGACAGTGAAGAGCAGACAGTGGATTGCATTTCTGATTTCAAGATCAAAGTGTATTCATTTCTTCATATGTTTTCCTCAGTTTTATATTGCACTGCACTAAGCTTAAAAATGGATATATGCATGTAATAATTAAAAAAAATTAGTGCAGAAATATCTATTGAAACATTGAACATTTATATTAGATGATTTATTATAGAAGATAGGAATCAAATATAGCAAGAAAGATATTTTAAAAATTACTGCACTTTCCATGTAATCTGAATCATGTCTTTTAATGAGGCATAAAGTATGTTTATATGATGTTTTAACATGGATAAAAATCAAGACAAACATTTACTCATTGTTCTTTTTATCTAAATTAAAGAATAATATTAAGGAAATTTTTGATTCATTATCAGTCACTTATTTAGCATAAGGTTCTAAACATAATGTTCTTTTCTATACTTTTTATTTTTAAGCTAATTTAAAATATATATATACAGAATTTTTATTTATTGAAGAAATACATTCATTCCATGTACAAATAGCATAGAATTCTAAAGGATCCACCAAATAATATTCTCAAAATCTCATTTATTATGGAAGCCAACAATATTTTGATAACCTAAAACTTGAACATGAAGTAACTAACAAGGTAGAAATTATTTGTAGTATAGATAACTAAATTTTTACAGATATTAATATTCTGGTTCTAGACTAATTATCTTGCCAATATACATAGTGGCCAGCAGAATGGGTTAATAATGTTTCACAATTTTTGTTAATATTGTTATTTTTTAATGCTATACTAAGATTGCATATACATGTATGAATATAGTCTCCAAATTTTAATATACCATGTTTTAACAAAATGTAGAATCTTATCCTTGAGAAATCAAATTTGTATTAATATTCATGATTCAATTTCAAATATTAAATCTCTTTGCTAAAGTTTAAGTAACTAATATTTTGACTAAAGACCAAATAAATATTGTTTTTAAATTTAAAATACATTTAAAACAATAATGTTAGTATATTGTGCACGAAAAATAGATGTTGTAATAAATCTAACTGAAAGTAACTTCACAGGGTGATTTGATCATAAATTCCTAGCTGGGCAGGTCATGGTGGCTAGATAGGCCCAGTGTATTTTCAGTAAAAAGTTCATCTTTGCCTTAACTAAGTCTAGTCCATTGTTTTTTGTGTGTCTAAGTTTACACACCTTTGAAATTCCTTATTTTTTCCCTCAGAGGCATTGTCACCCTCATAAGATGGTATAATCTTGTTAGCCCTCCTGTAATCCAATTCCAATTTAGCTTCTCCCACTTTCTCCAATCTTTCCTAGTTTCCTCCTTAATTCCAAATGTGTAAAAAAAACACTGCAAAACTGTCATTCTTCAGAGCATTTCAGTTCTTGCTTTCCAGCAATTATCATTAGTTTGGCTAAAGTAAACTCTTCTAAAAGTTTTGTATAGTTTTGAATGTTTCTTATGTCAATAATACAGAACAGATATTTCTGAGAGGAAGTGTATTTATTTTCTAGAATTGCTGTGAGAACTTACTACAACATTGCTGCCTTTAAACAATAAAAAGTTATTTTCACAGTTTTGGAGGTCAGAATTCCGAAATCAACATATTGGTTTCTTATCCTCTTTTGTCTCTTATAAGGACACGTGGTATTGGACTTAAGACCCAGCTGGATAATCTCCTCTTTTCAAGATTCTTCATCACATTTTTCCATATAAAATAATAGTTACATTTTTCCCCATGGAAAACAGCATGCACTTGTTCCAGGAATTAAGAAATTAATACACTTTAGGGGAGGCATTTGTTCTGCATTCCAGAGGAAAGGATACAAAATTATTTCCCATGTGACTCATTTTTCTTCTGAATATTTTGTTCAGATCAACTCATCTTTGCCATACAAAATGTTAGTGGAAACAGTGACAGCTATATTTACACTGCACTAATTGGATAATTCCATTAATTGAATAATTATAAATCACTAATTTCCATCATTCAATTGGTTAAAGCTAAGAATCAACTGCTGCTATATTTAGCCTCCTATCTTAAACTCTCCCAAAATAGGGTTCTTGTGAATTTGTTTTTTAGCCAATTCATCCTTTATTCAAAGTTTTCATGTAGTTTGCTGAGAAATGTAATAAAAAATATGAGGTAGTAACCTAGTGCAGTGGTCAGCAAACTCATTAGTCAACAGAGCCAAATATCAACAGTACAATGATTGAAATTTCTTTTGAGAGCCAAATTTTTTAAATTTAAACTTCTTCTAATGCCACTTATTCAAAATAAACTCGCCAGGTCCTGGTATTTTGTGGAAGAGCCACACTCAAAGGGCCAAAGAGCTTCCTTTGGCTGGCGAGCCGCAGTTTGCCGACCATGGACCTAGTGAAAGTATATTGTGAATATATGTTTGCAAGTCCAGAATATAAATTACGTATAAATACTCAAAATCTGAATCTATCAAAATACTATCAAGATTAAAAATAAAAAATGATTGGGAATAAATTTAGCAAAAGATGTATAGAACTTGTAGTCTGAAAACTACAAAATATTTATGAAAACATGGATAGAAAGTCCTGTTTATGGGTCAGAAGACTTAGTAATATTAAAATGATAGTGCTCACAAATTGATCTACAGATTTAAAGCAACCCATATGAAATTTCTAGCTTCCTTGTGGAAGAAATTGATAAGTTGATTATAACATTTTAAGAAAATGTAAAGGACATAGAATAATTTAACCATGAAAGGGTTGGACAAAGTTGGACTCACACTTTTTTACCTCAAAACTTAGTGAAAACCTGAATTCATGTGAGTGTGGTGCTAGCACATAGCTAGACATCTTACCTAATAATAGACAAACATGTAAATTGACTGTACTTCTGCTACACCATTACACTAGCCATCAGGAGTTATATGCAAATTAACCCAACAAAAATGGTGGTTAATTTGCATGATGCTTGCATCATCACCATGGCAATGACGAAGGCGTTCTGCCCCACCCCTCATCTCTCAGGGTCTCTGGCAGCCAGGGAAGGAGAAGCTGGAGTGGAAAGAGGCAGGTCCAGGGCCTGAGCAAAAAGGGCTGGGCCGGAGTAAAAATGTGGTGCTGGCAGCCAGGGAAAGGAAAACCGAATGCACAAATCTTCATGCATCAGGCTTCTAGTATAATATAGATAAATGACATAAAATGGATAACCTAAAACTAAACTCTCATATTTAGTGCCTATTGATTTCTGAGGGAATGTCAAGATAATTCAATGGGACAAAGAAATGTATTTTAACAGAATACACAGGGATAACTAGAAATCTAGATACAAAAGAATGAATTTGACTCCTTTACCATACAAAAAAATCACTGCAAATTGTTCATAGACCTAAATATAAGAACTATCACTGTAATACTCTCAGAAGAAACAGTAGTAAATCTTCATGACCATCTGTTAATCCAATGGTTTCTTAGCTATGACATTAAAAGCACAAGTGACAAAATTAATAGATTGGATTTCATGAAAATTAAAACATTTGTGCATTAAGTTCATCATCAAGAAAGTGAAAAGAAAATCCACAATTAAAAATGGACAAAGAATATGAACAGGTATTTTTCAAAGAAGATACACAAATACCAAATAAGCGATGAAAAAATGCCATTAGTGAAATGTAAATAATTTCTACAATGAGATATAATTTCACACACACTAGAATGTCTATAAAAAAGACAGAAAAGCATAAGTATTTACGAGGATATGGAAAAATAAGAACTATAATGTGTGTGTGTGTGTCTATGTTGGTGAATATGGCACAGCTATTTGGAAAACAGCCTGGCAGTACTTCAAACTGTTAAATATAGAGTTATTCTGAGCCAGCAATTCCATATCTAACCATATATTTAACAGAAATAAAATGTATGCCTATACAAGTATTTGTACATAAGTATTCATGTAGCATTATTCACAAGAGCCAAAAAGTGGACACAACCCAAATGACCACCAACTGAATAACATGTCTGCAAATTGTGGCTATTCATACAAAGATATTATACAGCAATAAAAAGGAATGGAATATTCGTACATCCTATGATATGAATGAACTTTGAAGCAGTATGCTGAGTTGAAAGTTTGCACAAAACACCTATTATGTGATTCTACTAGAGGCCTGGTACACAATACTCATGCTCTGGGGGGGAATTTTTCAGCCTGGTATGCCCTTTTGCAGTCCAGGACTCCTGAGTGATGTCCAACTGCCAGCTTAGGCCCGCTCCCCTGAGAGGTCCTTAGCATGCCATGGAAAAAGGAGAGGCTCCAACCACTGCTACTGCACTTGCTAGCTGTGAGCCTGACTCCCACTGTGTGAGTGCACTGATCACCAGGGGACAGCTGCTGCATTGAGTGTCTGCCCCTTGATGGTCATTGTGCATCATAGCAACCAGTCATTCTGCTGATTGATTGATTTGCATGTTAGGGTTTTATTATATAGGATTTATATGAAATGTCCAGAATAGGCAAAACTATAGAGATAGTAAGTAGATTAGTGGTTGGCTAGGCCTTCTTACTGTATCCCCACATGGTCATGCCTATGTCTGCTCATGTTTTAATTGTCTTTTTCATAAGGATATCAGTCATATTGGCTTGGGACCAACTCTCATTACCTTATTTAACCTTAACTTAAGGTTTTTAAGACCAGATCACCAAATAAAATTACATTCTGAGGTACTGAAGGTATTTGGACTTGAACATATAAATTTTGGAAGGATACAAACATGACAAACGTAAGTAAGAAATTAAACAGATATTTGTGCCACGCCAGCATGGCCAAGGTTGAACTTGAGTGGGGGCAGTGAAGGATTGAGAAAATATAGAAAAGAGAATGAAACCTGGGTCTCGATGGGATGCTGCCTCTCTGATGGAGAGACGATAACACGGACTACAAGCCATGTCTTTATTTTATAGCCAGATGCCAGGACGCAAAGTAAGGGCATGGTCAAGATGTTTACAACATTCTCATGGGTTTCCATCCTATTCAATTACATGCACCTGATCAAGCTTTGTTTATTTGCAGCCTATATCACTTAGGCACATGGGGCCATGTGTTCTGACCATAGGTTCAAGCTTACAACCATAGCTGTTGGCTATAATTGTGCTGGGAGGGCTCTGCCCTCCAAGCTGGGACTTGCAGGTGGCCATGAGAGGACTGTGCCTTCTCATTAGTCTGAGGCTTGAACCTGTCCAAACACTGTAACCGCTCTCTACAGATATACTAGTAGTCAATAAACATAAAAATGTTCAGTGTCAGTAGTTAATAGGGACATGACTTTTGAATCCTCATAATGTAGACTTATTATTTTAGCTCTATCATATAAACAACTTGGAAACATATCAATTCCATCCTTACAACAAGAGAAAACCAAACAAATGGAAAATCACCAACATTCCTCGGACATATTGGAGGACTGAGACTAGTGCAAACCATTATTGTGAAATATTGAGAGATGGGTGATTCCACAGAATCACACTGATATTGTTCATATGAAGCAAAAGCTGATGGAATCATGAACTGGTAGAAACATACAAATGGTAATTTGGATGGATTGATAAAATTGTGTGGGCCCAGATTAAGAGTGAGAAACTCCTAGAAGCTTCCATAGGTTTTGCTTCTGGAAACCCCAACAGGCTTTCACATTGAAGATCTGAAAAAGATTGCATTTATTGCTCTGTGAAAAGCATGCCACCTTCTCTATAACAAAGGCTTACTCCAAGGGGAAAATGTTTACTATGGTTTTAGATCAGTTGGGGAAAGGAATCTCCTTTTATTCAAGTACCTTTGGCCATCTTATCTGACTTATGGATGTAGACTAGGGGGATTTGCGGAGGGAGGAGGAGAAATAAAGATAAAGTACTAGAAAAATTCAGGAGAATGTCAAACCACAGAAAAAGATTCACTAAAAGACTGAGATTTCATTATAAAATTAGAGGGTCAGTGCACGAAATTCTGCACAGATATGGTCCCCAGGCCTGGTCAGCGATTGAAATGTGAGTGTCTAGCATGGAAGGGCAGGTCCCAGCTGATCTCTGGGCCCTGGGAAGCACCTTCCCCCCCCCCCAGGTCCCCACGTGCCCCCCTCTGCCTGAGACATGGCGCCCAAGTCATCACTTGGAGATATGGTTAGTGTAGGTAGACACCATGGACTGGGAGGCAATGTGGGCCTCTGGACCACCCCGCAGCAGTGCATGGGAGCTGGATGGGCAGCATGCTCTCTCCAAGCCAGCACTGGCAGACTGGCTCCTGCGGTCCCGGCAGCTGTGGCCCTGCTCACTTGGAAGCCCATTGGGGCCAGCAGCACCTCCACTGCCTCCTACTACCAGTGCCTTGTCCTTGATGCCCATCATGTTCTGTGCCACTCCCTGGTGGTCAGCACAAACCATAGCAAGCAGTCAAATTCCCAATGGAACTCTTGGTTTAGGGGACAAGATGCATATTAGGCTTTTCTTACATACACTGGGAGTGGGTGATCCCTCAGCCCAACCTGCCCCCTCACACCTACTGGGAGCCCTCAGGGGATATCCTACTGACAGCTCACCCAGGGCTTTAGGCCTTGGTCACCCAGCCATCGCCTTGCAATGGGGCCGATGGCTGGCTCCACCCTGGCCACCTCGGCTCCGCTACCCCCTGCCCCAGACTTAGCCCCGGCCGCCCCAGCTCCTGATTGGCTGGTGGGCATGGCTGATGGGTGTGGCTTGATCAGAGGTACAGTCAGTTTGCATATTAATCTTTTATTAGATAGGATGATATCTTCCATTGATTTTAGAGAGAAATGGAGAAAGAAAGAGAGACAGAAACATCAATGATGAGAAAGAGTCATGGATAGGCTGCCTCCTGAACACCCCACACTGGGATCAAGAACACATCCTGGGCATGCACCCTGACAGGGAGTCAAACCTTGACCTCCTGAGTCATAAGTCAACATTCAACCTCTTAGCCACACTGGCTGTGCTTTTGTTCTTATTTTAAAGGAGAAAGAATTAACAATCTACAGTTACACAGTGGCAGAGTCGGGGAGGGAGGGGGACTGGCTCTAAACACATGCTCATGAGGCCTCTGTGTTAATGGGTTCATCCAGGCGGGCAAGTGGACAGACACTGTCTCTGGATCTTTAAACAGCATTTCCTTGAGGCTCTCAGATTACTTGCATGACCCCACAATTTCTCTACCTGCCATGGGAGCTGAGGAGGGTGGAGGATGGGAAAGGCCATCTGTGGTTCACCTGGGAGAGAATGTCTGAGGGGGAGGGAGGAGTAGAGCTGGGAGCAGCACAGACCCCAGGTGGGAGTTAGAGGCAGCTATCTGGATGCTGATCACCCTGTCCCAGCATCTTAGTAGCATTTCTTTCTCTGGAAGCACTGCAAGCATTGCCTTAGGCCATGGGACTTGGGGCTGGTCTCAGCCATTATGTTCTGTTGTGTGGGATCCTCTCTGACCTGGAAACTGGAGTCAGGGATTGGAGTTGGACTACTTGGGCAAGCCCTTTGCATTAGACCCTGAGCCCTGTTGTGACACGCGTGACCTGGTTCCGACCACAGCTGATCCGTGTGTCCACAAGGGGACTTTGTTTTCCGAGTTTTCAGTATTTGCTTTCCATAATACTGTGCATTCTGTTCTGTTGTTTTTTGTACCAAAAATAAAACCATTTGCTTGTTTCCAATAAGTACTTGTCATCACTGAAAACAATTTGGGGGTGTGGGGGTGTGGATGGATTAAAGCAACCAGATGGGAATGACCCACCTCCTGGACCTCAGGGTGGCAGGCTGGTCATGAACATTCCATGTCCTTTGTGTGGAGCTCAAACTAGGGTCTGGTTTTTACAGTCAGACCCTCAAACGAATGGACCCCTGCCAGCAGCTGCATCCCCAGGGGCTTAGTGGAGCATAGGGCCTCCTCCTCATTGCCCCCCTCCCCACATTGTTCTTTACACTCTTCCCTAGAGTACATCCCAAAGCCATAACCTCAGATGCTACAGCTTCCACTGTCTCCACATCACCCTTGGGGAGGGTGCTGTCGCCTCCTGCTGTCTCCCTGCTTCCTCTTCCCCCTCAGTCTGCTCCTGACACAGAAGCCAGTGGGTCTTCACCTACAGCCCTGGTGCCTCTCCCTGCATTTGGAGATGTCAGGCTCTCACGGGTCCTTGATCCCTGCAGATGTGCCCCCTGACCCAGCCTTGACCCCCTTCCACTCGGCCTCTTGCTCGTCCTGCTGTCCCTCCATAGGCTGTCCCCTCTGCCTGGCTCTCCTCCATCCGGCCACTTTTCCTCAGCAAGCCTCCCTTTGCCCCTCCCTCATGGAGCCCCTGTTTTCATGGTGCCCATGCCCTCTAACATCTGCACCTCACATCTGTCCAAAGATGTTTCCTCCATTTACCCCATCCTCTCCTGGCGGAACACACACTCAGTAGGACAGAGTGGCTGGCTCTCTTCTTTTCTGTGAGCACCCGGCATGCCTAGGACATGGCTGGTGCTCAGTCAGTGATCCAGGCTGAGTAAGTTGCTCAGGCAGTGGCGTTAGGTGTAAACTGGTCCTGGGAGCCAGTTGTTCTTTCCTTGCAATAAGGCAGAAGGAAGAAAATGAAAAGCGAGCAGTATGTGTTTTCCCTCAACTGCTTGAAAGCTGATGATCTCATTCCATTCTGAAAGCTATGAATACGAACTCTTAGATCAACACTGTGAGGTGGGTTCTGGGATTATCTGAGATTCTGTGGAGAGTGCCTGCCACAAGGACGGTGCTTGGTAACTGCCAGCTTTTAGTGCTGTGATTCATGCACTGTTGGGAGCAGCCTGCGGGGATCAGCTTGCTGTGGGAGTACCGCTCATCCCGGTCAGCCCAGCAGCTATTGATCTGCCCTGAGTGACTTCTGTGTGGGAGGGCCACACAATGATCACTAGAGGGCAGCTACTGTGTTAAGCGCCTGTCAATTGGTTGTTCTGGTCATTATGCCCTTTGGTTTGGGCTTTTTATTATATAGAATGATAGGAAGCTTTCCTTTCCCCTCATTTTACCTTAACACCAATAGGGCTCCAGCATAATAGCAGCTGATTACACTGCACAGGACTGCAAGATGCAAACCTAATCTCCCAAAAAGCTACTGAGCATTGCCCTAAACAAACCCCTTCTCATTACGTGTCCTTATGACTGGCCCAAATGTCACCATCACATTTTCGAGATTCTGCATTCTTTCTATGGAATCAGCACTTGATCTAGAAACTCTATTCCCACATTTACAATATGGCTAATTTCCAACAAGATCATGAGGGACATGGAAGCTCAGGGGGTATTCCCACAAAGCTCCAGTATACTTTAAACTTGGAATGGTTTAAAATGTTGCAACATCTATTAATGTTTTCCAATATATTTTTTAAATCCTAAATTCCTGGGTCTTATACTGAAAATCTAAACCCAGAAATGGAATCAACATCCCAGAGGGAAAGGTCTCACATTTTTAAGCCACACAGAGGATGCTCACGTAGCCTGTTAATGAATTGGTGTTCAGATTTTGCCCTGCATTCAGCTCAGTTGTGCCTCAGTCTTAGAAGGCACTTTCCCCAAGTGTCAGACTGGAAATGTATGATATACTGACTCTGCTCTCAATATATAGTCAATTTTCTCATTCTCCTCTCTGATATTTTTGTAAAGTTGTGTTATCAGTGAAATATTCTATCATGTAGGAGTTTCTGATTGTTATTTATGCTGTTATGACAACTTTGCCCTGAATAAATGTGTATATCACACATAACGTTTCTTTTTATTAGATCATTGGGTCGAACACAAATGTAACTAAACTTCTGAAAACTTCTGTGGGTAAAAGTAGTTATATGCAATTTTTTTTAATTTTCTAGAATGGTAGCAAAATATCACAGTACAAAATAAAAGGGGGAATTTAGAAGAACTAAAAAGCAAATTTAACTAGATGCTTTGCCTGTGGGCTAGGAAAAAGAACAATATGTTTCAAATTAAATAGACGTTTCATACTACTTTATTAAAAAAATTTTACCCACCAGAGAGAGTTTATTAGGAGTAACAATCCTTTGCACTTATATAACATGCTTCAATTTCAACGTGCCTCCCTATAAATTATTTAATTTCTCAGAGGACAGTCTATAGCTCATCCATATTGCACTTTGTTATCTGACTATTCATCAGAGACTGAGGGCCCAGGCCTTTGCCCCACTACCCCAGTGTTTGGATGCTTTGTGCCTCTCCATACCTTTCTGTGTCTGCCCAACTCTGATACTTCCCCAAGTTTCTAACCTAGGAAGTGTATTTTTTACTTCTGCCTATAGTTACAGATCTTTTGCACTTCATCCTAGAGAACAGTGAAGCAGAATCTGAACTATTTTAATGTAACATCATTTTCCATTCCATGGTCAGTTTTTACCAGTGACTCTCTGAGTTATTTATAAACTGTGACTGAGGTCTGTTCCCATCTATTCCAGTATCGTGTCAGCCATATAAAAGGTACTCTATAAAATGTGTTGACTAAGTATTAATAGATTAATATATATTAATATCCCCATTCGAAGTTAAGAATAAATCAAGCCTGACTGAAGTGAATATGTTGGTGTGAGGTAATATGCTAAACATATAGCTCAGACAGAAATTCCTTGAGGGAGTTTTCCAAAGGGAATGGGTGCTGCCTTATTTCAATTGCATTCTGAGTGCACTGTGAGAACCAAAGATGAGACATTATATAAAAGGAAGGAGTAATTGCTGGAATCTGGTTGTTTGGATATGTGATTCCAAAGATGATGAAAGCTGTTCATTACAGACTGAGTGATGCAGAGCATGCGAAAAGCTCTTCATTGCTCCAGGTATATCTTTCTTGGCCTTGCCTTCCCCCATTTTCAAGTTGCACTGGAAGCCTGAATTCATCCAGAACTGTCAATTCCAAAAGTTGGCCTACTGTTATAGAAAGCCAAATGTGATATAATTTCTTGGGTTCCCATAGTACATCAGTGAAGCATGTGCAATTGACCTTTTTATTTCAGTAGCACCATTTCTCCAAAGAGCTCAAAGGACATAATAAAACTCCTAAATTCTCCCAGCATTATCTTTGAGTTGGGAATAGAGATCTCTGATTACCTAATTCACATGGAGTTAAATATACAGCAGGCTAAGCCCCACCTTTTATTAAGGTAACTAGAGGTCCAGCACACACAAAATCATGCATGACTAGATCGCTTCTACTTGCCTCAGCTGTCCTGTCCATGGCCACTCATAGCTCATTGCCCCGCTCTCTGCTGCTCATAGTCCTCTGCTGCTTGTAGCTCTCCACTGCTAGTAGCTCATGGACCGTCGTACCCGCCTTGAGATCCGCTGCTCGTTTGGTTATGATGGCCTTATAGCATGATGGCCACGGGCCTTTTATATAAGAGATTATATATAAAGCCTCTTAAAGTATTATTAACTATTAATACAACTATTAATAGACTTACTCAACTTGTTAAATAATTATCTATTGAAAACCTGTGTGAGATACTGTGTTTGACAAGCTTATTATGCTCTGACACTGTAAAAATAGCTGCCATTTTTAAATTATTATTCTGAGGTGCTTTCTAAATTTCAGAAGTTAGGGCATTAAGGTGAGGAGTCATTCCTCATTGGTTAAATAACATTATCCAGCTGGTTTATCCTGAACTCTCCTACAGCATCCATTGGGGATATTTATGTTCCCAGTTGTATGGTCCACATTGCTTTATACTGCAGTCAATTCTTATAACAATCTTGGATATTTTTATTTTTATTTTTTCCTTAATAAATCTGTAAGTATTTCTCAGAGAAACAGAAGAATTTAGCTACCTTCTAGGGCTAAGAGTTCTATAAAACTCTTGATGTGATACCTTAAGTTACAGAAGGTTAGAAAAGTGGTCGATCCAAACTGCTATTTGTCGGAAGCCCTTGACTTTGGAAGCTTGAATTTCACTACATGATTCGTTTTCTTGTTTGTGGCTTTGTTTTTGAACTAAGGTCTGACATCTCTGGAGAATTGAGGTCAACCTATACTTTTAATGCTTAAAAATGACAGAATAAATGAAAATAGAAGATAACACAGCCAAGAAAATACATATATCCACATTGGTTAATGCTATAAAATTGTATCTGGCTATATACATTGTGTAAATACAAGTTCAAAACACACACTTTAAAAAATACTAAACAAGAAAGTACAATATTTTATACATAAGTATTACATAGAGAACTGCGTATAAGAAAGCAAGGAATTAAAACAAAGTGTATTCCTATAAGTCACCTTTTTTTTCAATTCAAACTATTGGAAAGTAAACTTGAGTAGAATAAAAATGGACTCATTTGGGAGGAAATCTTCCCAGTGGCAAAGGGAATTCATAATATATTGCTAGGAGGTCCTAACATTAAATATTAATAGCTTTTTACTCCTTAATGGCAAGATAGCAATGAAGCCCTGGCTGGTGTTGCTCAGTGGGTAGAGCATCAGCCTGCAGACTGAGGGTCCTGGGTTCGATTCCCAATCGGGGCATATGCCCGGGTTGTAAGGGGCGTGCAGGAGGCAGCCAAGTCATGATCCTCATCATGTATATTTCTCTCTCTCTCTCTCTCCCTCTCTCTCTCTCTCTCTCCCTCCCTCCCTCTCTGAAATAAAAAAAAAGATAGCAATGAAATGATTGGGTAAGAACAGGAGTCATGTCACATGTTGTCAAGTGTTAATCAAGGACCTGTAATCATCCTAGAACATTTTTTTAATGGATGTGTTTCATTTACTGAGGAGAAACCCGAGCCCAATGTGCTTAATGATCAGTGAGGTTAAGATTGATAACAAAGATGCTAAAGTAGAGTGTATATAAAAAGGATTTAAGCCAAGGTTTTAAATATCCCAAGGGGAGAACTTAAAATGTTCTGATACCAGCAATATATTTATTCACAAAGTCAATGAATAAATAAATTCATGAATTCACCGACAGAGATAGAGATTATTTTTCTTCAGTTAATTTGGAGATATGACATATGCTTCCTTTTGTACCTTAACCATCAAAAATTGCAATAGCAATATTTTAGTAAGATTCTGTAAATGATGACATGATGAAGGATGGAATTACAACTTGGGTCAAAAGACAAACATTCAACTTGTAAATATTCTCTGTGTGAGTAGAAAGCTTCTGTGCTTTAGGTTTCTTGGCTTAAGTATTTAACTGATACAAACTCAGTCATAAATTGTGTAGTTCTTGATCAACATAGTAAGTTTTTTATCTCTCAAAAATTATTATTTGTACACTGATGACTTTCTGTGATGAGCAAAGTAATAGTTTTATTTATTTTTTAAAGTGACAAATTATGAGAATTCAGTGGTTATTCCTTCTTCATGCTACCTGTACTCTCAGAGAGAGGTAAGCCTAGAACGCCCTGTTGCTTGCTTATGCTGCTGCAGGGGAAAACTGAACTTTTGTTTTTTGATCTACTTGCAATCAGTGAAAGAGGAACAAATATTCAGTTTCATCCATGTAGGTGCTCAAGGTAGCATCATAACTACAAAAACCCATGTAGAAGCTAATAATGACTCTCTCTGGCAACAATAAGAAAGACTGGTTTATTGAAAATGTGCAATCTTTCTAGGTTAAAGAGCAGATGCTTTTTGTTAGAACACACAACAGGGTGTACATTACAAGATAATATTCATGTGTTAAGTTAATGGAATTATAGGATTTTCATTCCTTAGACATGTATGCTGTCCTAAACTTGCTAAAATTACTGTACATTTTGATGTCAATAGACAAAATTTGGTGTAGTGACATATTATGGCCTGTAGACTTGGCTAAGTAAATGAGAAAAGCTCACAGGAGTGGACTCACATAAAGCCTGAAAATGATATTAATTCAAACAATCTTTTCCCCATATAAAATGATACAATCACTCCACCCAGCTCTCTCAATGAAGGATAACATAGTAGTTCCAGTTGAATTAGAAATGGAGTAAACTTGGAGCTAAATGAATCATAAATCAATGAATGCCTCAGTCTGCCGCCTCACGGTTTATTGATTCACAAGCTGTTTATCCCACACTCATTGTGCTTCAGTGCAATTATCGTTTAATTACATTTTCTGTATGTACCAAATTGTATTTTAGATGTCTTCCTAGACCAAACAATTTCAAGCTCTATATCTACTCACTAACCATGGGCTTGTTTATCTTTTCTTCTTCAGTATGCTTGCCTTGATTTCTGCTTGTTCACCAGACACAGCTCACAATAGGATCTATTAAAGCACATTTAACAAACTCTCCCTAATTATAATCATGTTTATTGTTCTCATTTTTACATCAAGATTGATTTGAAATATAACAGATGATGAGAGTTAGAGAAAAATATAAAATAGCATGAGCTAAACAAAGCTATTAAATTTTATGAGTTTAAACCATAAAACCTGTACTTTATTCAACCTAACTATGAAATGCTATAGAAAAGAATATAATTATGAATCAACTTAATGTTGATGATTTAAGATATTTTTAAAATAATTGGGTGTAGAATATTCTTTCTAATTTCACATATTACCTCATGTTAGAAATCTAATCTTCATTTAGCAACCCAGAGCTAGTGGGTAATTTTCTACTTATATAGTGAGACATAAAGTGAATTTAATATATTTTTTAAATTAAAAAAGTTTCTACACTAAGTACTCATGAAATAATGTTCTGAATAAAGCTCTTTAAACCATCTTTCAGAAACAATAACAGAGAGCATTTGATGGCTTAGAAAGAGATTCCTCTTAAAGAAGTTTCAAATTATACGTGATCTTGCCAGTTGGGAGCAGATTTCAAAGTTATGTTAAGAATGTAACATCATTTATACCATTCTTCAAGTGAAATAATCAATTTGTTATTTTCATCCCTATCAGGAGACTGAAGTCAACATTGTTACCTGCCATCAGAGGTTAGATTGGACTTATCTGTTATGAGAGAAATAGCACCAATAAACTCAATAAAACATTTTCATAGACAGGGAAGTTCATTTGGAAGACTCTGTTCTTCTATAAGCTTAAACCATAAAATTTGTATATAATTTTAGATTTAAAACTTAATCAATTTCAGAAACTCTTAGGAAATGTTTAATTGCCAATATTTTGCCTGGTTTAGGTGCTACCACTCAAGTCATGAGCTAAATTTCACACCTCATGGTATACAACTCAATAATTTGGCCATAAATGTTTCTGCCACATTCAATTCATGCTTATTTTATATTAATTAATAAATAGATGAGTAGACTAGGATTTAGGAGTTTGTAAGTGAAAATCAAAACTAGTTTTACATAGTATTTCACTAATTCTAATTTAATTAATTATAAGGCAAGAAATAAGAATTGAATAAAATACTGATTGCCAATTTTCCTTTTTTTTTTTTTTTGCCCTTTATTGATTTTTAGAGAGAGTGAAAGAGAGGGCTAGAAAGATAGAAACGTAGATGAGAGATATTGGCTGCCTCCTGCTCTCTCCCTACTGGGGATTAAGCCTGCAACCTGGGCATGTGACCTGACCTGGAATGGATCCAGTGATCTTTGGTTCCTGGGTCAGTGCTCAACCACTGAGCCACACCACCCGGGTTGATTGCTCATTTTCTAATAACTTTCCTTACATTCAAAATATTGGATTTGTGTGTGTATGTGTTTCTATAATGTAATGGGTGTGTGCATATAGGTGTATCTATTAAATCAATAAAGTAAGGTTCACTGGTTTCATTATTGGGAAGGTATTATTGGAACACTTTTTAGTTTTCTATACTGCAGCACGTCATTAAAAATATATCCTATATAATAAAAAGGTCATATGCTAATTAACCCACACATCCTCGCACAAGATGGCCACTCCCATGTGGTCAAAGATGGCCACCACAAGATGTCTGGCAGGGGAGGGTAGTCATGGGTGATCAGGCCTGCAGGGGAGGCCACTTAGGGGTTACCAGGCTGGCACGGGAGGGCAGTTAAGGGTGACTAGTCTGGCAGGGGAAGGCAGTTAGGGGCAACCAGGCCAGCAGGAGAGGTTACCAGGGGAGCAGGGGAGGGAGTTGAGGGCAATCAAGCTGGCAGAGGAGCAGTTAGGGATTGATCAGGCTGGCAGGCAGGCAAGTATTTGAGAGTCAGCAGTCCTGGATTGTGAGAGGGATGTCCCAGATTGGAGAAGGTGAAAGCTGGGCTGAGGGACACCCCTCCCAGTGCACAAGTTTCATACACCGGGCTTCTAGTCTACAATAATAAAAGAGGCCCATAACCTCCACTACACCCACAAGCCATGCCCACCAGCCAATCAGGAGCAAGTATGCAAATTAACCCAACCAAAATGGTGTCAACCAGGGAGCTGTAGCAAGCAGGAAGCTTGATGGAGGAAGTGATGGAAGAAGCCAAACTTCCTGCCACCTGCCCTGGCTGGCCCTGGTCTCCACTCAAGGCTACAAAGTTTCAATTATAAAAGATAAATAAATCCCAGATACCTGCTTCCAGCCCACACTGACCTCAGCTCAAGGAGGGGCTGGTAGTGTGGGTTGCTAGGGGCAACCAAGGCTACCAGCCAACCCTGGCCTCAGCTCATGGCTACAAAGTTTCAATTATAGAAGATAAATAAATCTCAACAAAAATGGCAACAGGCACAGAGCTGGAGCGAGCTGGAGGCTTGGGTTGCCCTGGAGATGGAGGAAGTCAAGCTTTCCACCTGCCCTGTCAGACCTGGCCTCTACTCAAGGCTACAAAATTTCAATTATAGAAGATAAAGTAAATCCCAGATACTTGTTTACAGCTGGCCCTAGCCTCCACTCAAGGAGGTACTGAAAAAAAAAGGGGGGGAGGATCTAGGAGCTTGGGTTGCTAGGGGGGTGATCAGGCCAGGATGGGATGGCAGTTGTGGGTGATGAGGCTGATGGGGGGTGGGGGCCATTAGGGGTAAGCAGACCATTAGGGAGGCCATTTGGGGATGAGCTCTCAGTAGGGGTCAGTTGGAGGTGATCAAGACAGGCGGGGGGGGCAGTTTAGAGTGAGAAGTTCAGCAGGGGGCAGTTGAGGGTGAGCAGGCTGGCAAGGGGGGCATTTAGGGATGAGGAGGCTGGAAGCAGAGGGCAGTTGGGGGCGATCAGGCTGGCAGGCAGAGTGGATAGGGGCAATCAGGCAGGCAGGCAGGCAGATGAGCAGCTGTAGCCAGAAGTCCTGGATTTTGAGAGGGATGTCTGACAGCCAGTTTAGGCCTGATCCCTGTAAACCAGCAGTAGGACATCCTTCGAGGGGTCCCAGATTGGAGAGGGTACAGACCAGGCTGAGAAACACCTGCCCCTGTGCATGAATTTTGTGCACCAGGACACTAGTATACTATAAAATTCCAACAATTCATAATTTCTGAAGATGAAGCTCTTTCCAAATTCAGAAGTCAGTTGATTCACATTTTAGGAACAATGTCTCTAGAAGAGCTGTCACTTTCTGCTGAGCACAAAGTACATCAAACATATTTATGTTTGTATACAACTGCAAAGCTATTGTGCATCCTGAATTTCCATTCTATAGATAACCTTGCACAATTAACTATCCACAAGCAAAGTGAAAAAATATAAACTTGCCTCTAACATAATATTTAAGTTCTAACTGAAATATCAACATAGAAAACCTCTGTCTTTATCTCAGATACATGTATATCCAAAATTAGAGACTAAAATATCAGGTATCAGCTTCTCCACCATTTCAAAGTGATGTCTGTCCTTCTGTGCAGAACTTGCAAAGGGAATGTGAGAATTCAGCTGGTTTTGGTGTGGTAGTATCTTGTAGTTCTAATATAATCTCTGCCCGGTCATATTGTCCTGGTTATATCATTCAATTTAGAAACATTTTTATTCCTATAGCATTTCATTGGACACTATGTGAAAGGCTTGGAGCAGTTTGGTGGCAGTAGGAATTTGAGAAGGGGATGAAAAGTTTTCTATTGAATAATTTGGAGATTTTTTTTTTATTATGGTGTTTTTTCAGAACTTTCTCAAATATTTAAGCATATAGATGATTTTTTTAAAGCTTGAAAGTCAGGAAACTAGTGTTAATTATTGTAACTATTTTCCAAATGTATTTGATGAATAATGTTTTGGTAAAATCTACTTTTACATAAGCTCTGTAAAATAAACAAATATTTTTATCGTATTTTACAGATAATCTTTGAGGGAATTTATTTCTAAGATACAAAATATTAAGGCATTTAGAAAGCAAAATTTATATTTTAACTTCATTATTTAATCAATATCTTAATTATATATTAAAATCAATACAATAATTCACCAAATGTTTCTTATAAAATATGTTACTATAAGCTTTCTGAACCAGGGGAAAAGTGAAATATATTTTTAAAAGAAAAATAATGTCAAAATCACACTTCTAAATTTAACATTTCTGAGTTTATTAATCTCTTATCTTCTATTTTCAATTTGAACTCTGCTAAATGTAGTCAAGAATTACATTTTAAAATCCATGGAGTAGTATAGAGAATATTTTTAATGTACCCTGCATATTTTAACCACTGCACTGCTATTTTGTAAGATGGAAGAGGCTTTAAAAATGTTCAGCAATAGATTTTTGTTCTATATGAAACTTCTGAATTTAATACAATTTATATTTTGTCTTATTCTAGAAACTGTTTTAGAACAATTGATGCAAAAATTAAAATACTTTTTAGAAGATAGTCTCATTTAGTCAATATTAGGGTTTCTTTCTCTCCTCTAAAGCCTTGGGAAATCACTAGTCTTTGAATGTTTTTACAAATTAAGAACACTGTCCCTAAACCCATTATGCTATAATTTATTTTTCAATAAATGAAATCGATGTAATGTTTGCTAATTATCTCTTTTGTCTTGTTCAATTAAAGAGTGTAAGATTGACCAGTTTTCTACAAAGAAAGTTTCAGTAGTAGTACTTTAAAATAAGTAGAAGAAAATAAAATAACTCATATTTGATTTATTCACATACCTGTATGTTCCTTCTAAAATTAAGTTTTGTTTTTGAATTAAATCTTTAAGTGAATAGAATTTGACAATAGAATGTACCTCCCATCAATAATTAATATTCCTAGGAATTATTCAAAATGTATTAGACTTAAAAAGTGTGGCAAAATAATTATGTTAGGACATATGGTAAAGCCAAAATAAAAAAGAAAATATGGTTATATTTTTAAGATAGTTGGTTATATTTGGAATTGTAGAATTTACAGAAAATGATGACAATGAAGTTTAAAGAATTAATTACAGTATTACTGTGTTAAGGCTTTAATGTGCATATTTATCCCATGTGGTTTACTGACCTGTGGCCATACCAATTTTGATATAATGAAACCCAACTTCAAAACGATGTAGCAAGGACGAGCACAAGAGAAGAAAGCCTTTTTGATGGGCTTTCCTGCTGCGTTTTTATTAGTTACACTGCTAATTTCTTTAGCTCTAATTTCCTGTCTGCCACTACCAGACCAGTGATTGCACAGGATATTTGTGGCATACGTTTGTGTATAAGTGATTACCCCATTTAATAAAATAGAGTTATTAACATTAAAGTAAGGTAATTAAGAATCACCAATAAAAATTCTAGCTGATAACTCCATACTTTATTAGACTTGTTCTGTTATATTCATAAAATATTTGTTTCTTCAAAAGACTCAGCATATCTGGCTTTGTATGTACTCCAGTAGTAACACTAATGTGAGAGTAACAGAGAGTGAATAGCGTGTTTTGAAATTGAGCCCAATATTCCCTTATGGCAGTAAGAACGTAAGTCAGAGAAAAGAAGGCATCCAAGATATTGAGTTATCAGACAAATGACCACTGTGTGAAATTAGAGCTTAATTCTCCTGGGTAAATCTGAGGGTCAATATAAAGATCATATCCACAGTAATCCCAGCCAGGACAAAGTAGCTGAGGCATTTATACACCAACTTCCAATAGTCGTTAATGAGTGCTACTGATAGGTTGTATTCATTCTTTATTTTTATTTTTTCCATCACCATTTATCCCCCTATACCTTCTTCGTGGATGCATTAAATCTTCCACACTTGGACATGGGCAGAGCAAGTGTGTTCCAGATACCCCAAAAAGTCCTCAAGCAAAGAGATTTACATATAGCAAAGGAAGCTTGATTGTGTCCACTAAAATGGTAAAACACAAGCAAGCATATAACGAACACACTAATTTTGTGGCTGAGATTAGACATCACTTTAATCCATTCATGTGAAGATTACTGTTGCTTTCTGCTTCCTTTCATCTCTCAGAATGATCATTTTTTAGAATGTCTCAGAAGTTATGACAAAGTTGCATTAATCATTATCCTTTGGTTTTTCTCAATATTAAGAAAATAATTCTTTTTTGTTTTGTTTAGTTTTTTAATAAAAAGGAAGACATTCTCAAATCAGGATTTTCTAGTGTTGAGATCTCTGTCCTATTCTACCAGATGTTACAAAAACAACTTTGTAAAGCACTTTCTTATCACTCTCCAGCACAAGTCACCTGTTCCAGGTAGATAACTATATGAACTCTATTAGCACATGGCTGGCATACAGCTGCCTTGGCTTACAAGTTTCCTTATATGTAAAACTAGAGGCCCGGTGCATGAAATTTGTACACAGGGGCCAGAAGGTATCCCTCAGCCAAGCCTGCACCCTCTCTAATCTGGGACCCCTTGAGGGATGTCCAACTACCTGTTTATGCCTGATCTCAGTAGGATCAGCCTAAACAGGCAGTCGGACATCCTTCTCACAATCCAGGACTGCTGGCTCCAAACTGCTTACATGCTTGCCTCCCTGATTGCCCCTAACTGCTTCTGCCTGCCAGGCTATTACCCCCTAACCAGTACCATGCCAGCCTAATTGAAGTCTAACTGCTCCTTTGCCAGCCTGTTTGTGCCCAACTTCCCTCTTCTGCCAGCCTGGTCACCCCTGACTAGCCTCCCCTGTAGGCTTGATTGCCCCAACTGCCCTCCCTTGCAGACTTGGCCCCTCTCAACTTCCCTCTCCTGCTTGCCTGATCACCCACAACTGCCCTCCCTTGCAGGCCTGGAACTTCCCAATAGCCCTCCCCTGCTGTCCAAAGTGTTTAGACACCTGTGGTGGTCATCTTGTGTCAACATGGGGCAGAATCTTTGACCACATGGGGGCAGCCCTCTTGTATGTTGGAGTGATGGTCAATATGCGTATTACTCATTAGATAGGATAGAGGCCTGGTGCATGGGTGGGGACCAGCTGGTTTGCCCTGAAGAGTATCCTGGATCAGGGTGGGTGTTTCCTTGGGGCATGGAACGGCCTGGGAAAGGGGCCTATGGTGGTTTTTAGGCCAGCTACACCCTCCAGCGACCCAAGTGGAGGCCCTGGGATCTGGGATTAATTCATGTTCTACAGTTGAAACTTTGTAGTCTGGAGCAGAGCCAAGCCTTCTGCTTCCTCTGTGACAATAGCCATTTATGTTTGGGTTTATTTAAATTCTATAATTGAAACTTTGTAGCCTACAGTGGAGGCCTAGATGCTAGGGCTGCAGAAGCTTGGCTTCCTCCATTGCCTGGGCAACCCTAGCCTCTGCTCTTTCCAGCTCCATTTCTGTTGGGATTATGTATCATCTATAATTGAAACTTTGTAGCACTGAGTGGATGCCTAGGCCACAAGGGCAGGTGGAAAGTTTGGCTTCCTCCATTGCCGGGGAAACCCAAGCCTCCTCTCCTGCCACAGCCATCTTGGTCGGGGTTTATTTGCTCCTGATTGGCTGGTAGGTGTGGCTTGTGGGTGTATCAGAGGTATGGTCAATTTGCATATCACTCTTTTATTAGATAGGCCAGGATGTGATGCTCCAAGGTCCAAACTTAGTAGCACCTCATCTATATAGACATCTCTGGAGTCCCCAGTTTCCTCTCACCTGAACTTCTAAAATGTTGCTATAACTACAAATACTTTGGCATTTAATATTCATTCTTTTAACAATTCTATATTAAACTTCTACCTTGAGGCAGGCACTGTTTTAGATTGAAGGAATACAGCAGTTAAAAACAAAAAAGATAAATATCCCTGCCTTCACGGAGTTTGTTAAAATAGTGCGGTATAAATAATAAACAACAAAATGACATATAATATGAGGTGTGTTGATAGTATAAGTGCTTTGGAGGAAAAAAATTGAGAAGAGAAAGAGAAGGTGTGGGGAAAAGGGGGATTGGCAAATTTCAATTGGTTGGCCAGTAAGAGGGTTGTCATTTGAGCAAGATCTGAAAGTAATGTTGATAATTGGGCAAAGTTAGGTTGATGATGGAATAGTATAATAGGCAGTTGAAACAACAAGTGAAAAAGCAATGAGGTGTCACAGGTATCTGGCAAGTTCCAGGAAAAGAAAACACTATGGTTGGAATGGGGTGAGTAGAAGGAAGTGAGGCCAAAGTGCATATTAGGAAATGAGTTAGGTCTTATAGACCATTGTAAACACTGATTATTACTCTGAATGAGATGGGAAAGCATTAGGGGATTCTGTGAAGAGGAATGACATGATGTGATGAATCTTCAACAGGAATATTTTGTCTACTGCCTTGACGACAGATTACATAAACAGGTTAGGGAGACTGTTCCAGTGATCTGGATGACTGATACTTGTGAACAGGGCACAAGCAGTCCAAAGTGTTTAGACTCTGGAAATGTTTGGAATATGGAAATGACAAGATATACTGACAAAATGAATGAGGGGACTGAACAAATGAGAAGAGTCTAGGATGATAGCAACTTATTTGGCCTGAATAACTGGATGGCTAGAATTGTCATTAACTGAGACGGAGACACATAGAAGCACAGCAAGTGTAGAAGGGAACTTTGGGGGGATTAGGAGCTCTCTCTTGAACATGTGAATTGTGATGTACCTATTAAGCATCCAATTTGAAATATTCAATAGCAAGGTATATGTTTATTTCTGAATTGCAGGCGAGTACTTTGGGTTACAAATATATGAATTTGGGAGACAAACTGGATGAGATCATCAAGAGAGGAAGTAGACTAAAAAACTAAGAGCATCCCAGGAATAATCTCAAAACATTTCAATATCAATAAATTAAGGTCAAAGGATTAGGGGAAACCAGAAGGAGTAATCAGGGAGAAAAAAGGAAATCTAGACATGTGTAATGACATGGACATGAAGTAAATAAATGACTTTATTGGTGAAGGAATAATCAGTTTTGCTCAATGCTCCTTGAAAGTTAAATAAAATGTCAACTGAAATTTAACTGTAGGAGTAAGTCACATGGAGGTCATTGCTAATTTTGATTAAAACAAACAAACAAAAAAACAATTGAACTTTTTGAGGTAGAAGGTGAGGGGAAAAACCTAAAAGACCTGGTTCAAAAGAGCATGACAGGACAAAACTGCACACCTATAATTATATAGTTTCTATCATTCATTATGTTTCTGGGAGATGAATCACATTGATATACATCTTAATTTTTAATCATTAACCAATATATTATAGACTTATAAATTATTAGTTTTCTCCTGTTCAGAACCTACAAATGTTTATATATGAAGAAAGCATAAAAGGTCTGTCTGTCTATAGGTTTAAGTGAGTAAAAATTATTTATGGCACATCACACTATTGTAGCCTGACCTGTTGACCCTCAGTGTTCATTAGAAATTCATCAGGATCACACTACCTTCCCTTCTGTGCTTCTTCCTCTTTTCAGATCTATTGGCTTTAGGCCAAGGTGAGATTTTCTACAGAGAACCTTTTTAATTAGCTCTCTGCCCTCCTGATAGCTTCAGAATAATTCATATAAAATAAAAAGTTCAGATCATAATTCATTTTCTGAAAAAAATTCATCAAAACTGGAGTTACCCAATAGTACTATTTTCCTAAGAAAAGTTTCAGGTCCCTTTTTAAAAATAGTCTTATTTTATTATATCTGAGACATTAGAAACATTCTGACCACTTTAAAACTTATTTTATTCATATAATAAAAGTAATAGAAAATTTTTGAGTATTCACTACATATCAGACATTAAGTTAGTTCCTAAAATTGGTTATTTCATTTGGTCCTCTGAACAGCTACATTTGCATGGTAATATTCATATGCTCATTTTTTAGATAAGACACAAATAGCTAAGTGACTTATCCAAAGCCATATAGCTAGTGAATATTACAGGCTGAATGTCCAAATAGTCTTATTCCAAAGCATGAATTTTAAGTGTTGATGATATTGTATAATAACCTGTTATGAATATGTATTCTATATGTATTCATATCAATAGAAATCATAAACATATTATTAAATGTTTATAATTGAAGAAAGTGAATGTAATGCCATAAACATATGTTGATATTTCATAAATGAAAAAATGAAACAAATACTACTCTTGGTTTTCATTAGCTTGTGTGTAGGAAAGTGTGTAGTCAGTGAAGGAAGGGAATGGTGTTAGTGTAAGGAGCTTGAGTCTTATAGTTTTCCTAAATTTTCTTTTATCTTAATTTTTTTCTGAACTACATGAAAATAAATGTCTGAGATTCCTGGAATAGGATTCATCTCAGTAGTTAATTCTTGGAATCACTGCATTCATTTTTTACTATATTGAAAGGCAGTAGGAGAAGGATCACCCACTTGACAAACAGGTTTACCAAGGAAAGCTAATTTTCTCTGTTGCTTCCATTCAAAGTATAGTGAGTGTTTCCTCTTTCCTAAGATGCTGTTTCTCCCTTGCCTATTTTTGCCAAAAGCATTGAAGTCTGTCTATCTGTCTGTCTATCTATATATCTATCTATCCATCCATCTATCTATATCTGTCTATCATCAATCATCAACAGGTTCTTTGTCATTTCATATCATTGCCCCCATTGCCTTTTCAGTTCTTGTGATATTGTTCTTTTCATGAATTTTTTAAGAGCACAAAAAGAAATATTTATCAAATTATCCTCATGGTCAGTTTCTTTGAAAACAAAAATGTAGATAATCAGTATTCTCCAAAGTTATTGGGAAACTTTTCCACTAATATATGTAAAGCACTTTAAATGGTGCTACCTCAAAGTAGTTGTGCAATAGTGGCTCCTATGCTCATCTGTGTGCTAAAAATCAGTGTTTAGATGAGTGATTATTTGAAAAGAAATCTCCATTTGAGTATTTAAATACTAAATGGATCTTGGTTTCATAAGCATCATGTAATGATTAAATTATTAAAAAGCATTTGTCATACAACAATGTCTTGAGGCATGAAATGGCTTGAATGACATATTCATCTAGTTATTTTTAAGAATGGCTTAAGACTAACTGATTTTAACCATAGTATTTTTCATTAAAAATCATATAATACAGCCCTAGATTGTTTGGCTCAGTGTATAGCATGTCAGCCTGTGGACTGAAAGGTCCACAGTTCTATTCTGATCAAGGGTACATGCCGAGGTTGTGGGCTCAATCCCCAGGAAGGGGCATGCAGGAGGCAGCTGATCAATGATTCTTTCTTATCATTGATGTTTTTATCTACGTCTCTTCTTCCCACTTCTCTGAAATCAATAAAAATATATTTAAAGAAAAAAAATCATAGAATACAGAAGTTTGGAAGTTGAAGCTGAAGTACCAGTTATATCCCTTGCCCAGTTATGGTTTTTGAACTGTGAAAGACAGCAAGCAAAGATAAGAAAAGGTCAAAATTATAAGCCACCAGTGACAGGAATCTTGGTACAGCCTGAATAAAAGGAGTCTTTTAGGGTACTGAGGCCATGAACAACAGGCGCCTAGTTATTTACACTGGACTAAGACTTTTCCTGCCACAGGATAATAATTCTTTAGTTTGGAAGAATTTAGAAATATATATAGAATAGTGGTTAAAAGCATGGATTCTGCAAGCAGATATTCTGGGAATAAATTGCCACTCAATCTTTCTCTAGTTGTATGTTCTTGAGTGTGTTGGTTCACTGTTCTCAGTCTGTGATCATAAACAGAGCTAGCATGTAGAGATGAGAAACAACAGTACAACATTTAGCATAGTTCATTGCACTTAGCAAATCTTTGATAATTATTTGATGATGATGATGATGATAATTATCATGATTCATAAGATCTTACTATCTCAGAAAATGGCTGGACACAGCCCACTTAATTACAGTGGAGCAGAGCATACTGATCACTTTGGGGCTTGCATCTATGTTGTTGAAAGTAAGAGCTGTTATGACACAGAGGATCATTTTGGTCTGATGGAGGGGCCCAGTGGAAGTGTAATCGAGCCAGGATATCATAACTTTCAGTAGATTGTGGAACTAGACAACAGGTTCAAACAATCAAGAACCTTGAAGCGAACAGTATTGGTTTAAGCTGATGTTGCAGAATATTAATTGGCCAATAGAAAATCATAATAATGAATGTAAAATTAAACTGTTATAAAGCCAGATAGGGACTGGGACTGCCTTAGAGATATATAAGTAAGCAGAAGCACTGGCATTAATATAGGATTTAATCAACAGATTCCCAAACTTTGGTTAAGAGTGTGAAAAATTAGAGAAGTCTTTATTTAGTTTGTATTCTCCCAGGATCAGACCCAGAGAGGAGATAATGAGTTCAAATAGTTGATTTGGAAGGGGCAGTAAACACAAGCAGAGAAGTGCAGAAGTTAAAAGAGAAAGTGAGGGCAGCACACAGAGTATGCTATTAAGCCAGCGATACTGTGGCAACTGGGATTCCATCCCATGGGGAAATTGTTAAAACCCACCTTCAATAGGTAAGCAAATCAGAAGATTAAAATACCCAGAATACCAGTTGGTTATTTGTTGAATACTGCTGGTGAAATGAAGGGGACAACCCACCTTGTCTTCAGAGAAAATCCAAAGCAAAAGTTGCAGACACTATTAATTGGAAGAAAGCACAATAAAGGATCATAGCATCAAGGAAATCATCTCTCAGGTTCATCCCACACATGAGTAGTTATCACATCTAATCTCCTCTTAACCACAAGCACAATGTTACATAGTTTTCTATTTTTCTTATTCTGCACGTCACACCTTGTTACATGCTCTGGAATCCCTTGGCAAAACTTTGCATTTTCTGCATGTTTGAAATCTTATCTGAAACGTGTAGGGCCAGATAATTTTTGATATATAGATTTTTATTTACATTTTAGGAAGTTAATACAGTAAATATTCTGTGTACTTAATAACACTTGAATGAGGTTGGGGCAGCAATCTGTAAGCAAACACATGAATATTTCTGTCACATGAATGAATGTTTACTTTTAGGAATAAGTAAAGACAATAAATAGCCTCACCTAAATTCAGGTCAGGTTTGTTCTTAGTTGGGATGTAACTAGGCTGGGCACATTGTTTAACTAACTGTAGAAGAAAACCTTAGCCACTGAAATGTTCACTTACTTAAGGGATGGCATAACGAAGATGTGCGGGGAGAGCTCGGTGAGCATAAGGGAAGTGGCCTCTCTAGGAAGGAGGAGAGGAGGCTCTGGAACTGGGATCAGATGCTATTAGTTTGCTGTTCCATTAATGCACATCTGCTGAAATGGCTTGTTGCTAAACTGCCAAAAGGAGTTAATAAATGAGACTTCAGGGATATCCAGATTAGTATTTCTTCAGATGATAACTTATTAAATCCTTTTTTTAAAAAATTTCAAAACAGAATTTTGAGATTTTGCAATTGTGGATACGTGGACATTGGACCTGTATATTAAAACTGCCTTTTTCCACTTCAAATCTTCTAGAACTTAAATTTTCTCTTTCTCTCTTCCCCCCTCCCCCCTCCCCCCCGCCTCATGGAGGATTCTGAGATCCACTGAGATCTAATCTTGAGAACTGTATATTTCAAACAGTTTTCATTGTTGTTCCTATTCCCTACTAGGCTTTTAAACATTTTATTTTTCCTAATTGCCCACCACCATAATATTTAAAACCAAAATATACTATCGGTTGATGTACTGTGAGTCTTTGCAGGACCATGCATCTTAGAGTATTTAACACTAGAGACCTAGTGTATGAATTCATGCATGGGTGGGGTCCCTCTCAGCCAGTTGGAGCCATCTCGCCAAGTCCCAATCGGGGTTGGCCAGGGGGCGGAATGGCAAGAGGTTTCCTGACTGCAGGAGGTTGACTGTGGGAGTGCACTGATCATCAGGGGCCAGCTTCTGCATTGAACATTTGCCCCTTTGTGGTCAGTGCACATCATAGCTACCGGCCAATTGTCCTGCTGTCTGGTCATCCAGTCTTAATGATAGGTAGGCTTTTATATTTATAGGTATTTTATCCCCTAGGATACTATTTTTGTCCCTTTGGAAGGTGTGCCACTAACACTGAAAATGCATGCTTAAGTTAGGGAATATAAATGTTTACCAATGTGACAATGTGAAAACAAACATACTTAGTGTCATGTAACACATTTTAAAAATGACATGAATTAGTTTGTATTTTGTTTTAGCTATCTCTTTAAAGAATATTTAAAGAATCAAATGAGTTATTTTAATAGTACAAATTGGACAACATGTCTATAATAGATGGTAGTTTTTAAACTAATGGGCAAACAGTTCTGTTAAAACAATACTGTACATGAAATTCATGTAAAGGCTTTTGGGGGGCACTACGTACTTTAGAACATTTCTTTATTTTAGGATTTATTTATTTAATTTCCTAGCACAGTGCTTGGCAAACTCATTAATCAACAGAGCCAAATATCAACAGTATGACAATTGAAATTTCTTTTGAGAGCCAAAATTTTAAAACTTAAACTTCTTCTAATGCCACTTCTTCAAAATAGACTTGTCCAGGACATGCTATTTTGTGGAAGAGCCACACTCAAGGGGCCAAAGAGCCATATGTGGCTTGTAAGCCGCAGTTTGCTGACCACTGTCCTAACACAACTAGTATTTTGAAAAGATTAGTGTTACAATAAGAAAGAAAAGATAATTTTTTTTTTTCTGAAAGCTTATAGATTTTAAGGCAAAAAAGGCTAGAAAGTAAAGTAAAATTGCAAAATTTGGAACAAAGATTTTATCAGGAGTTGAAATGTTATGGAAAAATTGCTAAATTATTAGAAGACATAGATCAGGTGTGACTTGGCCAGGATTCTAATTCTTATGTTCTCTCTTACATTCTAGTTCTTAATAAATTAGAACTAGAATTAGTCAAAATGTAAAGCATAAAAATATTCAATAAATTACATTAATAATTAGAACCTTGTTTAGTATAACTTGAAGTAAATAAAATATTCTGAGGGGCTAAACTGACATAGATGAGCCTTCTCTAGTTGTCTATGCTAACCTCTCTGAGTTTAATTGTTTATGCTTCTATAATTTTGTATTTATTTTAGTTAACATTTATAAGAGTTATACATTTCTAGGAGTTACTGGCAAATGTTTAAAGTCCTGTGTTTTGATTAAAAGAATTTTATTTACCAAGGAAATTTTAGAGAAAATTGAGGCAATCTTAAAAGATTAAAGTCTTTGAGAATATTTCTACCTGACTTTTTACTCCTCAAAAGCATTGAGCTCTAGAGAAAAAACTTGTCAGCATAGATATCATTTCCTCGATTCTGCCAAATATCTGATGCAACTTTTTTTTTATTAAGCATCTTTAGGAGGTTTTCCTATTGTTCTAAAATTTTAAATTAGAAAAAAAAATGCTTTACAGTAATGTGTGGGATGTGTGCTCTCTTTCTTTTTAACTATTATAATCTTCCTCTCTCATAGCACTTTTCTCATTATATCATAATGGCTTGTTTACTTTCCTCTGTCTCTCATTAGACAGAGAGCTGCTAAGAAAACATCATTTTCTCCTGAGCCTGCAGCACAGTGCTTGTTAATACACTCAGTATTCTTTGAATTAAATTAAATGACACCATGTACCTTGTTGGCTCACATTTACCTGGCGTCTGTGATAGTGATATGCACACATTTTTATTTTCTTGTATGCAATACGAGTGTATTGCAAATACCTTGAAATATGGTGATATAACTTTATTTCCTTTACTATCACAATGTATTGAATAAAATATCTGCTGGATGACAATACAGGCAATTGTCATTTTTTCTGCATGGTATTATTGCAACATTTTTAGTTTTATTATGACAGGATTCCTGATAACCCAAATCTTACAGTCACCAGAATTTCTAAGTCAAAAGAAGGAAGACAGGAAAGGAGTGAGACGTGAAAAGTAATAAGTAGGCGAAAGCTTTTGGAGAGAAATAGATTCTAAGATATAGATGCCTATAGTGTGATTGGGCAAGGAGACATTTGTTTTGACACATTTTCAGATAATTGCAGTTAACAAGACAGACTTCATAAACTGCAACATTCAGATTATCAAACATCAGGGAAAAAAGTAAAAAAAATAAATGGGTATAAATAGACATAGAAGTTCATTCAGATATCAACATGAACAGTGACCTAAGGGTGGACACATAGGACTGTAATCAGGTCATAGAAACAGATTGAGTGCTGTTAGTTATGTTATAAAAAAAAATAGATCAGCTCTGGGCTCTGGATCATTCTGAAAAGAGTGCAGAAGGCACCACTTCCTGTTAACAACAGTAAAAGTCAAAATAGACTAAAAAATAAACATTTCTTAGATACATAATGGGGGGTGGATATGGAAAACCATTCCACCCAAGATTGGAGAGTTAGATCAATAAAGGGAGGTACAACTTAACAGGACATGTTCTCAAGAGTGTAACTACCAGGGAAACAGTGTCAGAGTAGGAAAACCAGAACTGTTATTGATGAATTTCTGTTCAATGTGGACAACTCTGAGAGTTAAAAATCTCCAGGGGGACCCAAGCGTAGAGGAGCCCTCACAATCTGTAAGATTTACCTCCAGGAGCTAAACCAGGTTCACAAGTAAAAGTTGGAGAAAAATAACCTTTGCTGCTTGCAAGGCGAGGGAGAAAAGAAACATTTGAAATATAGCAGAGCACTCTGTTCTAAATAAAACCTACTCTTAGAGAAGACCAGTTAACCAGAGCCTCACCTGCTGCGGTCCTAGAAGAGTCTAATTGACCAACTCGAGTCAGCTCTAACCTTCCAAGGTGGACAAAGGAAATACCCAACTCCAGGCCACTCTAAACACCCTGTCCTGCCCAAGCAGGGAGAATAACCTGGCAAAGTTCTCAGTCCAGAGACATAGGTTCACTAAAAAACTGATGCTTAATCATAGGACTGGAGAATATACCCCCTACCCCATACTTAACCACCACATTATTAAAAAGTTATTTACAGCAGCTTCTTTACTCAGTATATCATGCCTGGCTATCAAGATATTATTACAAGACTTAATAAAATGCAGAAATACAATTTGAAGACAGACCAAGGATCAGAACTAGACAGGAAAGAATACTAAAATTATCAGTCTGAAATTTTAAAACAACTATGATTAATATACTAAGGGATCTATTGGCTAAAGTAGAGAGCATGCAAGAACAGATGGGCAATGTAAACAGAGAGTTGGAAATCCTAAGAAAGAACCAAGTAGAAATACTAAAGACCAAACACACTATAACAGAAATAAAGAATTACTTTGATGGGTACCTTACTCAGGTTCTCCAGAGAAGCAAAAACCAATAGGAGATAGATAAATAGATGATAGATGATGATGATGGTGATAGATAGATAGATGATAGGTAGGTAGGTAGGTAGGTAGATAGATAGATAGATAGATAGATAGATAGATATGTAGATAGATAGATAGATAGATAGATAGATAGATAGATGATATTTATTATAGAAATTGGCTCATCTGGTTGTGGAGGCCTAAAAATTACACAAGCATATTGCAAGCTAAAAAAAGAGAAAAGTCAGTCATGTAATTCAATTCAAGGCCAAAGGCCTGAGAGCAGGTGGACCATTGGTTTAAGTTCTGGGGTGTTAAGGCAAGAGCTCCGACGTCCAAGGGAAGAAAAAATGAACTTACTAACTTAAAGAGAGCAAGAATTCACCCTTCATTTACTTTTGTTGTTCTTCTTCTTTGGCCTGTAACAGACCCTTGAAGCAGACCCAGTTTGTGAGAGCAAAATCTTCATTACTTATCAACAGATTCAAATGCTCATCACTCCCAGAAACATTGACAATGTCACCTCTCACCCCCTAAAAAACCTGTAACCAGCTATTTGGGTATCCCTTAGATCAGGGACTTAAAAAATAAAATCACCCATCACAATGGGATTACTAATAAGACTGGATAGTGCTTAGAAAAGAATCTCTGAGTTTGAGGATATGTCAATAAAGATGAAGAGAACTGAAAAGTTAAGAGAACAAAGACCGAGAACATGTAAACAAATAATAGGCCGATGGGACAACTACTAAAAATATAACGTCTAATGGGAATACTACATAGAAAAGAGAGAAAAGAACAGAAGACATGTTTCATAAAATAATGACTGAGAATTTCCACCCATTATTGTCAAACAACAAACCATAGATTCAGGAAGCTCAGAGAACACCAAGTGGTATTCTTTTTTCTTCTTTTTTTATTTAAAGTACTATAAATAGTAGTACATATGTCTCTTTTTCCCCCCGCAAATGACGTTCTTAGAGATGATACAGGCAAGAACAGAGTGAAGTAATAAAGTGTTTAGAGAAAAAGTACAACTGACCTAGAATCTATAACCTGAGAAATTATTTATATTACAAGGAAAAAATACATACTTATTTAGACATACAAACCTTAAAATAATTTTTGAGGCCTATGAGGCCAGCATTATCCTAATATCTAATCCAGAAAAGACATTACATAAATGAAACTATAGAACAACATATTTCATAAACATAGATTCAAAAATCTGCAAGAAAGAATTACTAATTCAAACCAAACTATGTATAGAAATAATTATAGACTATGACCAAGTGATAGTTATTCCAATTGTGCAAAGGTGGTCCAACATTTGAAAATCAATATAATTTATCACATCAACAGAGTACTAAATAATATCATTGAGCAATAAAAAAAATGAACTATCCATGAAAAGATAGGGAGAAACCTTAAATGCATATTACTGAATGGAAAAAAAATAGTCTGAAAGCTTACATACTATATGATTGCAACTGTATTAAATTATAGGAAAGCCATAACTGTGGACAGTAAAAAGAGGCAAAAGAGATGATTAGGTAGAGCACAGAGAATTGGCAATGAGTAAAAATACTCAGTATCTACACTAATAATAGAGAAGCATGCAAATTGACCGTACCTCTGCTATGCCCATAAGCCATACCCACCAGCCAATCAGGAGTGAGTATGCAAATTGATCCAAGCAAGATGGCTGGAGCCACAGAGTGAGCAGAAGGCTTGGGTTTCACCAGTAATGAAGGAAGCCAAGCTTTGCACCTGCTCTGTCCAGCCCTGGCCTCTGCTCAAGGCTACAAAGTTTTAATGATAGAAGATAAATAAATCCCAGTTACCAGGGCCTACGTTTGGGTCACCAGGGAATTGTGGCCAGCCTGGAAAGCAACACAAGCTCCTCACTCAGGCCACCCCACACCCTAAGGAAATCTTGACCCTGATTTGGGACACCCTTTAGGGTAAACCAGCGGGCCCAACCCATGCACCAGGCCTCTGCCCTATCTAATAAAAGGGCAATATGCAAATTGACCATACCTCCAACCAAGAGCCATGCCCACAGCCACACCCACCAGTCAATCAGGAGCAAATTATGCAAATAAACACCCAACCAAGATGGCCACAGCCATTGAGAGAGGAGGGAGGCTTGGGTTTCCTCGGCAATGGAGAAAGCCAAACTTTCCTCCACCGTTGCCGGCCTAGGCCTCCATTCAATGCTACAAAGTTTCAATTATAGAAAATACATAATCTCGACAGAAATGGTGGCAGCCATGGAGCTGGAGAGAGCAGAGGCTAGGGTTGCCAGGGCGATGGAGGAAGCCAAACTTCTGCAGCCCTAGCTTAGGCCTCCACTCTAGGCTACAAAGAGAAATGGCTGTCATCAGAGAGCAAGCAGAAGGTTTGGCTCTGCTCTAGACTACAAAGTTTCAATTGTAGAACATAAATTATTCCCAGATCCCAGGGCATCCCAGGGCCTCCACTTGGGTCACTGGGGGGCATGGCCAGCCTGAAAACCACCATAGGCCCCTTGCCCAGGCTACCCCACACCCGAAGGGAATCCCCACCTTGATGCAGGACACCCTTCAGGGCAAACTAGCTGGCCCCCACCCATGCACCAGGCCTCTATCCTATCTAATAAAAGAGTAATATGCAGATTGACCATCACTCCAAGACATAAGAGGGCTGGCCCCATGTAGTCAAAGATCCTGTCCCCATGTAGACACAAGATGGCCACCACAAGATGGCCAGCAGGGCAAGACAGGGGGAGATTCCAGGCCTGCAAGGAAGGACAGTTGTGGGCCATCAGGCCAGCAGGGGAAGGCAGTTGGGAGGGACCATACCTGCAAGGGAGGGCAGTTGGGATCAATCAAGTCTTCAGGGGTGCTCAGTTAGGGATGACCAGGCTGGCAGAGGAGGAAATTTGGGGGCAAACAGGCTGTCAGAGGAGCAGTTAGACATCAATTAAGGCTGGCAGGGTATTGGTTAAGAGGTGATCAGGCTGCCAGGCAGAAGTGGTTAGGGCCAATCAGGGTGGCAGGCAGGTGAGCAGTTTGGAGCCAGCAGTCCTGGATTGTGACAAGGATGTCTGACCACCCGTTTAGGCCTGCTTCTACTGTGATCAGGTCTAAATGGGCAGTCAGACATCCCTCGAGGTGTTCCAGATTGGAGAAGGTGCAGGCTGGGCTGAGGAACATCCCCCTGCCTCCCCCCCCTCATTCACAAATTTTGTGCACTGGACCTCTAGTAAAAGAATAATATGCATACTGACCATCACTCCAACACACATGATGGCTTCCCCCATGTGGTCAAAGATGGCCACCACAAGATGGTCAACAGCAAAGGCAGTTGGGAGGGATCAGGCCTGCAGGGGAGGGTAGTTGGGGGTGATCCAGCCTGCAGGAGAGGGCAGTTGGGGGGTGACCAGGTCTGTGGGCGGGGCAGTTAGGGGCAATCAGGTTGTCAGGGGAGCAGTTAGGCATCAATCAAGCTTTCAGGAAATTGGTCAGGCTCCCAGGCAGAAGCAGTTAGAGGCAATCGGGAAGGCAGGCAGGCAGGCGAGCAGTTGGGAGCCAGCAGACCTGGATTGTGAGAGGGATATCCAACATCTCTTGAGGGGTCCCAGATTGGTGAGGGTGCAGGCTGGACTGAGCAATAAACACCCCTGTGCATCAATTTCATGCACCAGGCCTCTAGTGATAGTATAATGATTGGTGCATGTCATATAATTATCCAAACTTATAGAATCTACAACTCCAAATATGAATTAACCTATGGACTCTGAGTGATTATGATGCCCATGGAGATTCATAATTTATAACTAATGGATCACTCTGATGGGGGCTGTTGATAATGGGGAAGCTATGTATATGTAAGGTCAGAGGTTGTTTCTAAAATGTCTATACCTTTTTCATATTTTACTCTGAACTTACAATGTTTCTTTAAAAAACAGCCATTAAAACTAAAAAATAAATAAATCATAGTTTTTATTTTTTCCATCTTGATGTAAAATACATATTTTGATATATAGGTCACATATAGCCATGATTATTTTGAAATATAGAGATATTACATATTCTCCTAGTGAATAAATTCACAATTATGTGTTTTATTTAGAATTCTATTACTGCCCAGTAAATTGGAGTGGAGTGCCCTCTATTCAAATACTTACTTAACCTAATGTTCAAGAAGAGGCCAATGCTTTCATTTCTAAATTACATAATTCCCTAGAATTTTTAAGTAATATATTGTATCCTTCATTTAGCATATTTTTAAACTTGATATGAGCTAAAGAGTTAGGTACTTGTTTAAGAAAAATAAAAAATAAAAAAACAGAAATCTGACCTGAACTGTTAAATTAGCTATCCAGCTGTCAGAGCTATCTGTACATAATGGTAAACAATAGGATTGGGATGTGAGCTCTTTTTCTTTTAAACTTTTAGGGTTTGGTTTAGAATGAGGATTATTTTTAATCCTTCCATCTCATCTGTAAAGTAAAGTGAGTAGGCTTAACTGTTTCTGGAGGTTTACATGTCTCAAAAATTATATAAACTGATTGTAGAAATGGTGGAAATGGGACAACGTCTAGTAAGAGCTAACAAAATTAAAAATCATCAGAACATAGGTTTTAAATTTATTTTAGTAGTATTTATGTGTAAAGAACTAAAATATAAAATAACTTCAAAAATGAATTAAGATAATAGGTATTCAACAGCTCATAAAGTAGATAAGTAATTATATTATGAAAAAGCAACATAAATTTTTTCAACAGGGGCAATAAAGATAGCTAATAGTTAAGAGCAGCTAGTATACTTGAAGAAAATAAGGGTTGTGATTTAAGTTCAAATTCATATATTTAATTGTATTATAGACTTCAACAAACCATAGACTCGAGGTCTTACTGAATCACATTTGGACAGATCTATAAAGGACTACTATTGTCAGATTTACTATTTATGAAGCTTTCTGCTTTATTTTTTTCTCTCTATTTCCTTCTGCAACCAGAACTACTAATATTTTATATGTCTTGAGTTACTTTGACATTTTGCATTGATGTTCACTTTAAAACTCAAATTAACAATTAACACTTTGGACTTTCTTTTTTCTCCTTGTCTTGTTTAGGAAAGCATACTTTTTATTATGAATTTCTGACTTTAAAGATGCCTTTTGATTCTGAACATGAATTTTGCTGTTCTTAAATATGGATGAAGACGTTGTCCTTCCTCATGGTTTTATTGTGATTATCACAATAAACTCTGTATTAACGTGTGTTTTGTAAAGCATAGAAGTTGTATATTATCACTGAATTTACATGCAATGATTTTTCATGTTTTATGCTCATTTCTTTCCACATGGCCAATTCAGAATTTAGAACTAGACTGTCTGCCCTCCAGGACATCATTAGTGGTGACCTTGTCTGTTAATGTTAACTATATACCTCATTCTTCCCTAGGTTGAAAATGGCTGAAAGACAGTGCAGGTGTGGCATTGACAACAAGGACTGAGATGGGCAGACACAGCCCTTATTTCTGGTGTCTGTCAAAATAACATCTGATCTCCACCTTGCTGGATCTATTTGATTATTTTGAACAGATCTGAGAGTGTCTTTCAAATTCTTTCTTTTGCAGAAATGTTTGGACCCAGAAATACCAACACACTTATTTTAAATACATAAAATTTTAGGGATCAATTAATCTTTGCACAATTAGAAAGTTATGCTTCCATAACATATATTAAAAGTTTAACCGTGTAAAAAAGTAAGAAAATTAGTAAAGAAATGGATGAGTATTAGTAAATAAGCCAGAATGTTTCTTAATAAACTGTCACCAAATTGGTGTATTTAATTCTGTAATCTAAGTATTATTCAATCAAGTATTTTTATGATTATTATTTTATTCTTTTAGTTTGATTATCAGAATATTGCTTTGTTTCCTCATGTGCTTATACGTATTTACATTTTATTACATTTATTTGATATATTTAAAAGAGAAATGCTATATTTAAAAAATGGACATTCTGTTTCTCCCTATAGTTATCATTAAAGCCAAAGATAAATGGAATTATCATTTTTTACACATGCTCCATACATCAGTAAGTTGAATAATTCTCAGGCCATTAGAAACAAAGTGTTGTTATGGGCTTTTAAAGGAGAAAAACAAGGGATTCTAACCCTTCTACAACTTTAGTATCCAATGTTAATTAGCAGAAGACTTGCTTTATAGCCAGGTGGAAACATTTCCCACTTTAACCAAAATGTCTGTGAGGCAGTATTCCCATGCTTCGCCTCATTTGATTCTTACAGAAATCTGGAGTAGGTAGATAGGAGACTGAATGGAATCTTATTTTCTTTTCATGACCTGGTAAATGGAGATTCAGAAAGCTTAGAAACTGGACCCGAATGAAAAGAAATAAGAAATGGTGGACCTTGAAAATGACTTCAAGTTTTTTCACTGTACAAAATATAGTCAAACACAGCTGCAGTTAAATATTTTATCCTTTGTTCTCCCTGCATAATCTATAATAACAATCTGCTTCATGTTAATACTTACTGCTGAGTTTCTGACAATTACCTGAAAGAGAAGTTGGGATGCTTCACTGGGTTGGGAAAAGTTTAGCTACATCAGAAAGCAGGTCTAATTAAGGATGTTTATTCTATAAATACTAGAGGCCTAGTGCAAAAAAATTGTGCATGGGCAAGGGTGTTTCCTCAGCCCAGCCTACATCCTCTCCAATCTGGAACCCCTTGAGGGATGGTATCCAGAAATTACCTTAAAGATGGGGAAAATGTGTAGCTAGCAATGGACATTACTTTAACTACAGCACTTTTGATGCTTCTCTTGAAATTCTCCTGTTTTCTTTGACTACATAATCTGCATTGTTAGCCAGTACACTTGGTATAAATCTCTTGCTGGCACCATATATGTGTCTTTCCATCTGTCATTGTCAATCATGAATTTGGTTAACAATTCTATTATAAAGGGTAAATAGTGATATTAAAATATTTCTTCTAATGAATGTCCTTTCATGTGCATGAATTCATACACTGGACTACTAATCCTAATATATAAAAACCCAGCCTTCATAACATCCAAAATGACTGAAGGCTGGACTGGAAGGCAGTGCTGGGTTGCTGTTGCAGTTCAGTACTGATTGCCCACTGCTGCGCATGCTGCAATCTAGCACTGACTACTGAGGGGGCTGTGGATCAAGCCCAAAAAGAGGGCTGGAGAGAGAAGCAGGGTCTGCTTTGTAGCTTCTGTGGCAGCTATTGACCAGCCCTTGCCTCTCTCTTTTTCTTGGGGCCTGGCCAGCAACCATGCCTCTCTTTCTTTCAGGCCTCCATAGGGGCTGCTGATTAGCCCCACCTCTCTGATCAGACTCAATAATAGGCCTGGAGACACTGACTGGCATAGAAACTGACCAATCAGAACCAAGTCTGGGTAAAGAGCAAGGAGTCAATGGCTGCCTAGGAGGCTGAGCTTTTGACACTTACTGGCCATAGAAACTGACCAGTCTAAACCAAATCTGGGGAAAGTGCCAGGAGCCAATGGCTACCTAGGTGGCAGTATAGTGCATATGGCTGGCTATCATTTTTGTCTTCCCAGTGCATCTCTTCCTGATGAAAAAGGCTCCCTCGCCCATTTAAGCAATGCTATCCTATTTAATCTACCTATACTACTGAAAGGATAATATGCTAATTAGACTAGGTCAGCCAGCCATCTTTCGGATATTTGACTTTCTTACTTATGAAGCCATGGTGGTCAGGGCCAAGTCAGAGGCTGTTAGTGGCAATCAGGCTGGCAGGGTAGGGCACTTGGAGGCAAGATCAGGCTGGCAGGGGAGGACAGTTGGGAGCAATCAAGCAGAGGCAGAGGCAGTTACAGGTGATCTGGCCGGCAAGGGAGAACAGTTAGGGCTGAGATCAGGCAATCAGGAGAGGGCTGTTGGGGGCAAGATCTGGCCAGCAGGGGAGGGCAGTTGTGGGCAATGAAGCCTGCAGGGGAGGGCACTTGGGGGTGATATCAGGCCAGCTGGGAGAGCAGTTGGAGGTGAAATCAGGCTGGCAAGGGAGGGAAGTTAGGGGTGATCAGGCAGGCAGAGGCATTTAGGCATAATCATGCAGGCAGACAGAGGGGTTAGGGCAATCAGGCAGGGAGAGGCAGTTAGGAAAAAACAGGCAGGCAGGCAGGTGAGCAGTTAGGAGCCAGCAGTCCCAGATTGTGAGAGGGATTTCCAACTGCTGGTTTAGACCCTATTCCCACAGGGAATTTTTTACATCAATAACACAAATAATCCTATATAATAAAAGAGTGATATGCAAATTGACTATACCTCCAATCAAGCCATGCCCATCAGCCAATAAGGAGCAAATTATGCAAATAAATCCCAACGAAGATGGCTGCAGCCACTGAGAGCAGGAGGGAGGCTTGGATTTTCCTGGCAATGGAGGAAGCCAAGCTTTGCACCTGCCTTTGCCAGCCTAGGACTCCATCCAATGCTACAAATTTTCAATTATAGAATATATATCCCAACAGAAATGTCAGCAGCCACAGAGCTGGAAAGAGCAGAGGCTAGCATTGCCCGGGCGATGGTAGAAGCCTAGAGCCTAGGCTGCCACACTAGGCTACAAAGTTTCAATTATAGAATTTAAACAAATCCAACAGAAATGGCTGTTACCTCGGAGTGAGCAGAAGGCTTGACTCCACTCCAGGCTACAAAGTTTCAATTGTAGAACATAAATAAATCCTAGATACCACGGCCTCCACTAGGGTCGCTGGGGCGTGGTCTGCCTGCAAACCACCATAGCCCCTTGCCAAGGCTGTCCCACGCCCAAAGGGAACCCCCACCCTGATCGAGGACACCCTTCAGGGCAAACCATCTGGCCCCCACCCATGCACCAGGCCTCTATCCTATCTAATAAAAGAGTAATACACATATTGTCCATCACTCCAACACACAAGAGTGCTGCTCCCTTGTGGTCAAAGATCCTGCCCCCATGTGGACACAAGATGGCCACCACAAGATAGCCAGCAGGAGCGGACCATTGGGAGGTTCCAGGCCTGCAATGGAGTGCAGTTGTGGATGATCAGGTCAGCAAGGGGGGGCAGTTGGGGACGATCAAGCCTGCACGGGAGGGCATTTAGGGGTGACCAGATGAGCAGAGGAGGATAGTTAGAGGCAAACAGGCTGGCAGGGAAGGAGTTAGACATCAATTAAGGCTGGCAGGATAGTGGTTAGGGGCAATCAAGGAGGCAGGAAGGTGAGCAGTTTGGAGCCAGCAGTCCTCGATTGTAAGAAGGTTGTCCAACTGCCCATTTAGGCCCAATCTGAGTAGGATCAGGCCTAAACAGGCAGTCAGACATCCTTCAAGGGTTCCCGGTTTGGAGAGGGTGCAGGCTGGGCTGAGGGACATCCCCCACCCTCCATGTGTGAAAATTCATGCACTGGGCCTCTAGTTTAAAATAAATGCCCACATCAGAAACACTAGATTCATCCTACTACAAGATAACCTTATTATATGTAAACAAAAATATTAAATATATGATGTTATAGTGTGTAATGCTGTTATTATTTTCAAAATCCTTTATTGGAATCTATATAATATAAGCCTACTATGCAAACTGACTGAATGGCAGAACCACCTGCAGAATGACCAGTCGCTGTAATGCAGACTGATCACCAGGGGCCAGATGCTCAATGCAGGAGCTGCCCCCAGCCCATAGGTTCCAGGCCAGCAAAGTCAGGTACCAATGGGGGACCCTGATCGCCCTGCCTTTCACCCCACAGATCGATCCTGATTGCCAGCCAGGCCTAGGGACCCTACCTGTGCACAAATTTCATGCACCAGGCCTTTAGTCTAAATATATTTAACAAATATAAAAAATATGTATTAATTTTTACATTAATCCCAAATCTATGGAGTATTATTTGAAATGTTAAGAAATTCACACTGAGTTATGAATAAACTGAAATACATTTCATTGTTCATAACTATTAGATTCACAATAAGCACACAGTCCAATACGTTTTTTGAATCTTTATGCATGCATTTTAATGGGAGCTGTGCATGTTAATGGCTTCAGCCAAATTATGAATGCTCATTACAGAATATAACAAAGACTGGACTATACATAAGTAAGCTCTATTAAACAGAAATGACTTGTTATAGAGTGTCCTTACAGTTCTATTTTATGTATAACTTCTTGTATTTGCAGCATTTCTGAACATTTTCATTTAGGTTTAAACCAAGTGAAACGTATACTTTTCCACTTCACAGTCAGAATAATACATTTTCTTTAAATGTTTTACTTGCTACTTCAGTTTCATTTGGAAATGTACACTTTAATTTTAATAAGATGCAATTCTGACAATGCGATGTAAGATACAATCAAGTGTGACATAACTCTTTAAATGTCTATTGTTTTGTTAACTATTATATAGTTAGTAGTATTTTTTAATTCATATTTCCAAATACAGAAATAATGTTAGGTACATTCCAAAAATAAAGATAGATTTTTGGAAGTTTTTTAGGACAAATTGAACACACACACACGCACGTACACAGACACACACACACAGAAACACACCATTTACAAGACAGCTGTGGAAATCCAGTAGGTGGAGACATGTCAGTTTCTCATCTGTCTAGTCACCAATTTGAATTTCTTTTCTTGCTTAGTTGCTTTTGAATCACTATAGACATTTTGGTTGTATATTCAATCAGACAGAATTACCACCTGGTTTTGAATCTAGACTCTATAGCTGTGGCTCATATCTCATTGTTACCAGTGTGACATTATTTAACTCTGGTAAATAAATATTTTGTCCTGAAACAAACTAGGTGTTTTCACAAAGAACCATCTGTCAAAGGCCTCTGCCAGAAACCTGGTAAATATTCCTTTCTGTAATTGGATTTTCAGCTTCTTTTTACAGAAACAATGCTGCATAGTGAGAGAAAGCCTATTTTGAAATATTTTATTTCCATTCTGTACTTTTATCTGAGTGCTTTTATTCAAATTTGTGAATAATCTCCTCAAGTTACAAAGCATGATAACTAGTGGTTTTACATTACACCTGCCTCTTTAAGGCCAAGTCTCCAGAGAGAAGACAGGGAGGCATAGCATGGAAATTACCTTGTATGTTAAGGGATTTTGAAAATCATATAAGTGTTTTTGTCTAAATATTAGCAATAAAAGCCTGTCCATGGGATTATTATACAATTTATCTACCATTTGATCAACCTACTTCTAAAAGGCAATTGTATTTTACCATGATATTTGTTACACTATCTTTGTGATAAAACTATTGAAATAATCTATTTCAGGAAATGGGACATATACAATCCAATATTAATGGAAGGTTGTATTACATATTAAAAAAGCAATGAAGCCTTAAAAGGAAGAAAGTGTCTAGTATGTGGCAAGCATCATACTATATATTCATTAATACTATGTGCATAGATCATATAGTGAAGTGTGTGAGAGAGAAGCTAATTCAAATAATCACCCACCCGCATAAGTAATTAGACACCCTGAAATACTTATCAAGGTAAAGTACAAGTAGCTATACATATTAAAACTAAGTTGCAACATAGATAGCATTATTTTAATTAAATATAGCATTATAAGCGATAATTATCAAAATGAATATGAAACAACAATTATATTGGAGATAAGGTAAAGGAAGATGGTTTTATTTTAATAGTCTGAATTGTTTTTACCTTGCCAATACAATTTAATTATAGAAAATACCAATTGTAGAAAAATTAAAATTACTATAGTATAAATTAATTGATAAAACTATTTTTAAATTGCATCATTTCAACATGTGATAAAATAGATTACATTATTTAAAAGTCAATTTTTATAAACTCACTGTTTTTCTTATTTTAAAGCAAATATCTGCAAGTTCAATCTCATTGAGCAGAAATTCTACTCATTGATTTGCAGCTGCACTAGTTCAATAGAAATTAAAATGATCTGCTTGTTTTCATCAATATGATAAGCTTTCATAAATAACCAACAGAGGAGTCAGTGACTTGACTGAGAAGAAGAGTTTATTTCCAAGGAAGTAGAAATATTTTCTCTGTAGACCAGAGGTCAGCAAAATAGAACCTGCAGGCCAAATCTAGTCCACGACCTATATTTTAAAAGGGCTTCCTGCCAAAATGAATATTGAATTTTAAATGTTTAAAGCATGGTAGTCCATGAGGTTCGAAAGGTTGATGACTGCTCATTTAAAGAAAGATTAAAAGAATATTCTATCATGTAAGGATCCCCATTCCTGGGCTGCTACATTCCCTTAGATGTTTCTTACCTTTGTTTTTACTTCTTCTGTGAGTCAGGGGATCTAGAATGTAAAAAATCAATTCTCTTCTTTCAGCTGGTAAAGTCTTTTCCTCTTTCGGTAGGTTTTTGTTATGGAGAACATGCAACACATAATTCACAGTTTCCTTTTTCCCTTGTCCTGTCAGAGCCACGAAGACATCTCTCTAGGTTATTAATCGTGAGAACCTGAAAGGGTTCTTAGAGGTAAAACCTATGAATGTGTGTCCCCCACCCAACTCTGCCAAAGACCATCACCTCTGGCATTTCCTCTCTCAAGTTAGTCCATACCCAGCCTCCATCAATTCATCTAAATGAGATAAAGGAGATATATGTACTTCTATATATAAAATACTTTAAACAATAATAAAATAAAATAAAATAAAATGAGATTTAAGCATTCCTTTCAGTGTTTTACTCCAGTAACTTCTGATCAAAGAAAGCAAATTGTGGCTGTGACGCTTTGGATTCATCTGCTGCCCCAGATTGCAAGACGGGGCTACCAGGTAATCACACTTCTCTGATGAGTCCAAAGAAAGTAGTTGATTTTCAGGGTTTTTGTTTTGTTTTGTTTTCATGGATGCTAATAACTGTTAATAACCATATTACATTTTAGAACTGAAATAGAAAGTCTGTCTATCATACTATTTAATCCATCATTGGAATGGATGTCCAATAAAGGAAATTTCAGAATAGTAAGTGGAAACTGAATTTTTACATAGGCACAAAAATGAGAAACCCCCTAAAATGCTTACTGTTAAACTAGTTTGTAACTGTCCTACAATAATACATAAAACATTTTTCTTCATTCACTATTTACACTTTTCACACATAGCATATACTAAAATCGTCAATAATGTACACATTATTATGTACACACATTAATGTACACACATTAATAGTGTTGTATCATTTGGATAATGTACTCTGCAACAGCTACTTGTGCCTTGCATCATATTTTTATCCAGAAAATAAATATATTTTGAGCTATTATAATGTTAATAACAATATGAAGAAACAAGATCATGTAATGACTAAAATAAATATGAAACAATGTAGTAATACAAGAAATATTGCCTGTTCTTACAATAGGAACCACAGATACAATGGGTATTATAGTCTAAGAGAAAGATAAAAAAAAAAAAGCTTAATAGAAAAGGTAAGACTTGCCCTAACTAGATTGGCTCAGTGGATAGTCAGCCTGTGGACTGAAAGGTCCCAGGTTCGATTCCCGTCAAGGGCATGTATCTGGGTTGCCAGCACACTCCCAGCAGGAGGTGTGCCAGAGGCAGCTGACCAATGTTTCTCTCTCATCAATGTTTCTGACTTTCTATCCCTCTCCCTTCCTCTCTGTAAAAAAATCAATAAAATGTATTAAAAAAAAGAAAAGGTAAAACTTAATAAAAATCATAAGGAACTGGATAAATGGAAAAGACAGGTGACAGAACAATGTTCTCTCTCAGATTTTGATAGCAAGATAGTCCTACAGCTTTGGTATGTAGTACAAGCAGGATACTCCTACTTGTTAAAATCTCATGGTACTTATTTCTTGATGTACTGCAATTATCTTTTTAACACAAATTCAGCAGAGTGAATGTAAAACAAGGATTGTGAGGAATGTTTAGAGAAATATAACTTATTATCCCTATAAAGATATATTCTTACAAACATTTATCTTATCTACAATTCTCATAAATCATTTTTTGCGAAAAATAACATTTTCTCAGTATGATATTGCAGCAAGAAGAGAGCTGAGTTAAAAATTTAAAAGATGTAGAATGATAGCATCTACAGTATATAAATAATTATTTAGCAATGTCTTTACTATTAGATTAGATAAATTAGAACTGATATAGTGTTTTATGATGCATAATATGTATGCATACGAACATGAAGTTTATGCCCATTACTTACTCTAGACAAAAGAGTTTTAGTTAATAGATTTTATAATGACTAACTTTGTACCCAATGTATATTTTCATTTGTTAGATATATTTTTGTTATATTTCTTGAAGTTGTGTTTACATGTGATGAAATTGCCTACTGGCATTTGACTAATCAGAAAGTACTGTGTGGATATAGTCAACATATATATTTAATATATTTAAGAATTATTGCCAAAATCGGTTTGGCTCAGTGGATAGAACATCAGCCCACAGCCTGAAAGGTCTCAGGTTCGATTCTGGTCAAAGGCATGTACCTTTGTCAATGAATACATTTAAAAAGAATTATTATACATAATGTAATCAAAATATTTATTTCCAACTATATTCCATTTATAATTTTCTCTTTGGTTCATGTGAGAATTTATCTATTAAACTTCTAACTCCTTAGTATACAACTCTCATTTTTAAAAAAATATATTTTATTGATTTTTTACAGAGAGGAAAGGGAGAGGGATAGAAAGTCAGAAACATCAATGAGAGAGAAATATCAACCAGCTGCCTCTTGCACACCCCCTTCTGGGCATGTGCCTGCAACCAAGGTGCATGCCCTTGACCGGAATCAAACCCAAAACCTCTCAGTCCGCAGGCTGATGCTCTATCCACTGAGCCAAACCGGTTTTGGCACAACTCTCATTTTTTAGTTTAATGTTTCTAATAATGACAATAGCTTTTGATTCATAATTTATTAAATGGCATTATGATTATTAATTTAAAAGATACAATAAAATTTTTCAATTAAAAATTAATTATATTTTAGCCCAGCTGGTGCTACTCAATGGTTGAGTATCGACTTATGAACTAGGAGGTCATGGTTCAATTCCTGGTCAGGGCACATGCCAAGGTTGTGGGCTTTAACTCTAGTAAGGGGGCATGTAGGAGGCAGCCAATCAATGATTCTATCTACTTATATTTCTATTTTGCACTCCCTCTCTTTTCTCTCTGAAATTAATTACTATATATATATATGTAAATTAATTATAGTTTATAAATATCAACAATTAGAAGAGAAAGGTATGGCAAGAATTACATTTTTTGTAGCTCTGTTTTATTATGATCAAATTTATTTTTATGACCCTCTCTGACATCTTATTTTGGAACCATTTAGGTTTAAAAAAAGTTAATAGGTTAACATACAAACATAGTAAAAATAATCATGATTACAATAATTAATTAATAGAAACACACCCCCAAAAAGATATAAAATGTGACATCAAAAACATAAAATGTGGTGTAAAGGGAGGAAAAATGTTGAGCTTGAAAATGAGATCAAACTTAAATTGTTATCAACTTAAAATAGACTGTTGTCAATATCAGTTGCTGTGTGTAAGCTTCATGGTACCCACAAAGCAAAAACATAGTAAATACAAAAAAAGAAAGGGAATATAAGCATACCACTTCAGAAAGTCATCACACACACACACACACACACACACACACACACTCACACACACAATAGCTATGATAACAGCTTAAGCGTCCATTAATGGATGAATGGATAAAGAAAATGTGCCATATATAAAAAATCGAATATTATTCAGCTGTAAACAAGAATAAAACCTTGCCATTTGAAACACCATGGATGAACCTTGAGAGCATTATGATAAGTGAAACAAGTTGTATGGAGAAAGATAAATATCATAGGAATTCTCTGACATGTGGCTCAAAAGAATCAAGCTTTTAGACAGAACAGATTGATGGTTGTAAGTGGTGGGGGGTGGGGGTTGAAGAACTGTGTGAACTGTTTTTTGGACTTTTTTAGCTTAAATCAATTAAATAAAATGTAAAGAAACTGGGGGTGGGGGGAACAGTTGCAATGATAGGAAGGAAATATGTCTCACACCCTTTATGCAGGTCCCCCTGATGGTATCACCTATATAAATAAAAGAGTAATATGCTAATTCAGGTAGACATCTTCTGGACAAAGCCGTAGTGGTTTCGAGGGCCAGAGAGGAGAGGCCAGAGAAAGAGGGTCTGGCAGCCGCAGCAGCTGCAAGGGCTGGAAAAGAGAGGGTGGAGAGGAGAGAGCTTTGCAGACCCTGATCACAGTGTGCTGCTCCCTCTCATGAGTTGCAGAGGATACACCTTTTCTGATCTCTCATTGACTAAGTTCATGGTATACCACTCACAGCATTCTTGGTAACTTGGTAATAAAAATCCAAGAAGGTCATCTAGGGTTTTCCATCTCACTCCTGGAGGAAAAAATGGAGGTCCACTGCTATAGGGGCTAAGAAATGTCATATTCTGCCCTAGCCAGTTTTGCTCAGTGGATAGAGCCTCAACCTGCGGACCACAGGGTCCTGGTTTGATTCCTGTCAAGGGAATGTACCTAGATTGAAGACTCCTCCCTGCCCAGGCCCAGATCAGGGCTCATGCAGGAGGCAACCAATTGATATCTCCCTTTCACATTGATGTTTCTCTCTGTCTTTGCCTCTCTCTTCCACGCTCTCTAAAAATCAATGGAAACATATCCTCAGGTGAGGGGGAAGGAAGGAAGGAAGGAAGGAAGGAAGGAAGGAAGGAAGGAAGGAAGGAAGGAAGGAAGGAAGGAAGGAAGGAAGGAAGGAAGGTCATATCCTATGAAAGAGACATCTTGAAAATGCCTGAAGAAAATTGTCATTTTTTCATGGTGAAGGGACTGGAGTCCATGTTGATAAAAACTCTTGGTGGCTGTGAGGGCTGGCAGCCTCAGCAGCTGGCAATGGCAGCAGCAGTGACGGGGTAATGGGGATAGTGCCTTCCCCTGGTCAGCCTGGTGGCCTCCCACAAAGGGAGGCCAGACTGTAGCTTAGGCCCACTCCCCACAGAGAGTGGGCCTAAGCAATCAGTCAGGATATCCCCTGAGGGCTCTTGGACTGTGAGAGAGAGCAGACCAGGCTGAGGGGCCCCCCAGTGAATGAATTTTCATGCACTGGGCCTCTTGTCCTATATAATAAAGAGCTAATATGATAATTAGACTGAACAGCAGAAAAACCATTCAGATGACCTTCCGGACAACCTTCTAGATGAAGCTGGGGCTGCAAGGGCCAGCCAAGGCCCGTGGGACTGTGAGGGGTGAGCCCTTTGTACGATTTTGTGCATTGAACCTCTAGTTTTACATAACTGTGATACATTTATAAAAATTAAGAAATTAACAGTGATATAATGCTTTTGCTAAGCTACAGAATTTATGCAAATTTTGCCCATCTTTTCAATTACATGCTTTTACTGTGCCAAGATACTGGATCTACATTGCACTTAGTTATGCAATAAATGCCCTCAATATATGTCAGTTTCCTAGTGTTTATTTTCAATAATTTTGCACTTCTGAGAGTTATTACTTGAGCCTTTTGTAGAATATCACTTGATTTGGATTTGTCTAGTGACTTTTCATCGTGTTGAAATTACTCATCTGATATTACTTCTAAAGCCTTTTTGGATCCCCTATGGCAGAGTGACATTTAAGCTCTCAGAACATTTAAAATATACTTATTCAAAGTAATTGCAATGCTGCCATGGATAGCACTAATTTATCATCTCTGAGTCACATTTTTTTTTAACTTCCCAAGTTTTTTTTTTAATAGCTTTATTGTTCAGTTTATTACTTACATTTTTCCCCAATAGCTCCCCTCCACCCAGTACCCATCCCACTCTACGCCCTCACCTCCCCCCACCCTCTGTCCTCTCCCATAGTTGCATGACCCCTGTCCAGTCTCTTGCTGTACTTCCCGCTCCCTTCCCCTCACCAAGCATTATCAGTCCATTCCCTCTCCATGTCCATGATTCAGTTCTATTCCTCATTTTATCCTGATCCTCTGTTTGCCAATTCACTTAATTTTTAGATTCATTTGATAGATGTGTACCTATTCTTCAAAATGTACATTTTTACCTGTTTCTTCTTCCTCTTCTCAAATAATACCTTTCAGCATTTCATATAGTGTTGGTTTGGCGGTGATGAACTCCTTCAGCTCTTTCTTATCTGTGAAGCACTTTATCTGACCTTCAATTCTGAATGACAGCTTTGCTGAAAAGAGCAATCTTGGTTGTAGATTCTTGCTGTTCATCACTTTGAATATTTCTTGCCACTCCCGTCTGGCCTGCATCGTTTCTGTTGAGAAATCCGCTGACAGTCGTATGGGTGCTCCTTCATAGGTAACCAACTGTTTCTCTCTTGCTGCTTTTAATATTCTCTCTTTATCTTTTGCTCTTGGCATCTTAATTATGATGTGCCTTGGTGTGGTCCTCTTTAGATTCCTATATTTTGGGGTTCTGTGCACTTCTTGGGTTTTCAAGTCAATTTCTTTCACCAGGTGTGGGAAGTTTTCAGTCACTATTTCTTCTAGTAGGTTTTCATTATCTTGCTCTCTCTCTTTTTCTGGCACCCCTATAATTCTGATGTTGGTATGCTTGAGGTTGTCCCAGAGGCCCCTTATACTATCTTCAATTTTTTGGACTCTTTTGGCTTTCTGATTTTCCAGCTGAGTGGATTTTGCCTTTTTGTATTTCAAATCTTTGACTTGGTTTTTGCGGTCGTCTGGACTGCTTTTAGGTCTTTGTATAATATTTTTTGTTTCAGTCAGTATATGCTTAATTTCTAGTTGGTCTTTTATCATATCCTTGTAAGCGTTGTTCATTTCTTTGTAAGTGTTATTTATTTTGGCATAGTTCTCATTAATTTTATCCGCCTTATCTAGTAGTCTCTTCATAAACCTAATTACTGTGGTTTTAAACTCTATTTCTAATCGTCTTTTTTCCTCCATTTCTTTCACAGCTGAGTTCTTTCCTTTTCTCTGCATTGTTGCTGTTTTCCTGAGTTGGTTCCTTAGCGGTGTGTGATAGGTATCCTGTATCCTCTAAGGAACCAGTGGCTCAGCTTCCTTTGCAGCGCGCAGCATCAGCCCTAGATCCGCCCTGCTTGGCGAGCAGTTTGCGTCTAATGGGCGCGCAGCGTCAAGCTTAGGTCCGCCCTGCTTGGCAAGCAGTTTGCGTCTAATGAGCACGCAGCGTCAGCCTTAGGTCCGCCCTGCTTGGCGCGCAGTTTGCGTCTAATGGGCGCGCTCCGTCGGGCTTACGTCCGCTCCCTCCCCGTTTCAGGTCTATGGGGCTCGTGTCGTCAGCTTATCTGTGCTTATCTGTGCGGCTCACGGGTCTCGGTGTTGGGTGGCTATGTAAATCCACCGCTAGTCTCCCCATTGCCAGACAACTCTGCCTCTCCCTAACTGAGTCTGCACAGTCAAAGACTCACTCAGGGGTGTAAAACAAAGCAGTATGGTGGTCTCCAAGCAAGTAGTTGCGCGTTCTCTGCCCGAGTTCTCTGCCCGGTTGCGCACTCCAATTTACTCGTGCACTCTCCCCAAACACACAGACCTCAGCCGCGCTGGGGATTCTCCTTTCCCCGACCTGGGAGCTCGCCTGGAACTGGGGGGTCGGTGCTGTGGGAGACCTCCGCCCTCCTCGCAGGAGAAAACCAGCCGGGCCAGCTGTCTGCCGCCCGTCCCTCACCGCTCTCTCGCGCTCTGAACCTCAAAGCTGCACACCGCTGCTCCCGAGTCACCGCCTTTACTCTCATGCGCGGAATTTCCTCACAGCCAGCTCTCCGGCGATTTCTGGGTGTTGTCTGTTTCGTTGCTAAGTTGTAGTTTCAGAATTGTTGCGTGGACAGCTAGATAGGTGCTCACCTATGCCGCCATCTTAAGTTCTCTCCCTGAGTCACATTTTTTATTTTAACATTTCAGTGTTTATTTTTCTTTCCTAAATTAGAGATTTAGTTTGAGAAAAAAACGTAATAATTCGTAGTCTTTTCTTTATTAAAATAAAATCTTGCTACTTCATCACTGAAAGATTACAAGAATAATGAACTCAAATCAAATACCTAATTGTTTTTGCAAATATTGTGCCCTGAGAAGAGTGCAGTTTCCAAGAGGACATATCAACAATAAGAATCATATGATCCTCTATTTAATGTAATTATGACTAGACATCTCCAATCTGTGAAGCATCTTTCATAAATCTGAACATAATTGTGTTAGATGCATGCAATAACCTTTATCCCTGTGTCTTTAATAATGCAAACTTTGATTTTGTTTTGGTATAAAATATGCTTATGCTCTTGAGAGATCTTTGAGATATGTATTTTACAATGATGTGCTAATTGCTGTTCAGGACTTTTCTTGATGATGATTAATAATTAGGGTCTCCTCTACTGCTTCTCTTTCTAAAAGACCTTTAGCCACATGAACACATTGACCTTTTCAATTGCATGGATTAACGTTAGAAATAGGTAGTTATTAATGTTTTGTCCTTTTATGCCAGGAGGTTTAATAATGTTTGCTTTCTCAATAGCATTCAGAAAGTTTATATTTCCTTCAGTGAATATGACTTTAAAGGTGGCTCCATAGTGGGTATTACTTTGGTATTTGTAAAGCTTTCAGGGACACTTAGCATTTTTTTGGTGTTTGCTGAATATTCCTTGATGCATTCATGTCATCCTAATTATAGATTTTAACTGGGCTGCTCAAATACATGCACTATTTATAAAGTTGTCTGCTTTTTATTCTTTTTTTTATACCAAATTTAAAATGACAACTTTTGTACTTGTCATCCAAATCTGCCAGGGAGTGACAACGGTGTGAAGCGATATTGATACTGCAGAACTGTGTTGTAGAACTAAAGGTATCTTTAATATACAGCCTCCTGCCGAGACCGGTTTGGCTCAGTGGATAGAGCGTTGGACTGCGGGCTGAAGGGTCCCGGGTTCGATTCCTGCAAGGGCATGTACCTTGGCTGCGGGCACATCCCCAGTAGGGGGTGTGCAAGAGGCAGCTGATCCATGTCTCTCTCTCATCGATGTTTCTGACTTTGTATCCCTCTCCTTTCCTCTCTGTGAAAAATCAATAAAACATATATATATATATATATATATATATATATATATATACAGCCTCCTAATTAGGCAGATCACCTATTGTTCATTTATACATAGAAAGTGTGAAAAATGATCTGATTTGGGAAAAAAATATGACATGCATACAGGAAGGAAAAGCATACTATTTAGGAAAAAAGGGTTTGGCACAGTAATAAAACTATGAATAAAGAATATAACTTGTAGTTTTCATTTATCTGTATATGCATGTTTGTTATGTAGAAATAAATAATATAAATGTTTATACATTTATGCATTTTTCATCAAATATAAATATATATATATACACATAGTGATTCAAAGATATGAGCTCTATATTAAAATGTTTGACATATTAGCATACACCTAGATGTAGTACAAAGTGGAAAACAAAGTGAAACTTTGTTCACATTTTTTTTTCTAATCATTTTGAGTGGACTAACAGCATGCTGGAAGTTAAACCACAGTTTTATGTTTTATGAGTTTATTTGGACATACTTCAAATAAAGGTAGATTAGTGAGAATTTTGGCACAAAAATCTCTTTTTACACATGCAAAACTCACTTGAATGTAATCGTTATAATGCTGACATGAGCAGCTATACTAGTGCCCATGATTTAATAGTGAGAACTGTGCCTCTATAGGGCAGTATAAGGTGTGTGAATATGCACATGTATGCACACAGGAACAGAGAGCATTTTTATAATCCAATTTTCACTAGCTCCATTATGCTTTTAGTTGACACAGCACTTTATAAAGAATAAGTGAATACATTATATTTGATAGGTTACTATGAAAAATGTTCAGGGTAAAAATTATTTAATCTGATAATTTGCCCTCATTTTATAATCTTCATATGTTAAAATGTATTCTAGATATATTCATTTGCTTTGCTTTAAAACCCTGTGAAATAAATCAAAGTATTACCTTTTCCTTTAGGTTTGAGAAAATTGAACTATATTGAGTCTTGACTACTTACCCAAGATGATACGGACTCTAGTAGTATGTTAGGTGCCTCTTAATACTTAGATTTTGTTAAACTCTGAATTTTATAATACAAATTAAGCACTGAATAGTATTATATTTTTTAAAGTATTTTTATTGATTTCAGAGAAGATGGGAAAGAGAGAGAGACAGACACATCAATCATGAGAGAGAATCATTAATTGGCTACCTCTAGCACACCCCCTATTGGGGATCTAGCCCACAACCTGGGGATGTGCCCTGATCTGAAATCAAATGCTGACCTCCTGGTTCTTAGGTCAGTAGTCAACCACTGAGTCATGCCAGCTGGGCTGAATAGTATTATCTTTTATTGCTTAGAAGTTTTTTGACAAGTTATTCCTATTGCTCAGGAATACTTTTTGACATTTTTTAAAAATCTTGTACAACTGAACCTTGTTCCAGTGTTCAACAAGCATAATGCTGACATGAACATTTATACCCCAAATCCAGGTACAAGCACAATGGTAGGTATTTAGTAACGAGTTGTCAAAAAAAAATTGAATGAAAATGTAAACTTTTTTATTTCATTACATCATGAAACTAAATACAAAATAATCTTCCAAATTTGATGAAATAAGAAATGAACATAATTAAATTAAAACAATACATTTATTTTCTAATGAACTGTTGTAACTATTCTAGTTTCCAGTTAATTAATATGTCTGAGGGAATTGTAATTCCTATCCTTATATATTAACTAGAGGTCCAGTGCATGAAATTCATGAGGGGGAGGGTGGTTGTGTCCCTCAGCCAGCCTGCACCCTCTCCAATCTGAGGCACCTCGAGGGATGTCCAACTGCCCAGGATCCAGCCTAAATGGGCAATCAGATATCCCTCTCACAATCCAGGACTGCTGGCTCCCAACTGCTCGCCTGCCTGCCTTCTTGATTGTGCCTAACCACTTCTGCCTGCCATGATGATCACCCCTAACCACTTCCCTGGCAGGCTGATTGATGCATAACTGCTCCCCAGCCAGCCTGTTTGCCCCCAACTTCCCTCATCTGCTGGCCTGGGTTCCCCACAACTGCCCTTATCTATAGGCTTAATCACCCCTAACTATCCTCCCTTGCAGGCCTGGTCCCTCCCACTGCCCTCCCCTGCTGGCCTGCTCTCCCACAACTGTCCTGCTTTGCAGACCTGGTCACTCCCCTGCTGGTCATCTTGTGATGGCCATCTTTTGTCCATATGGGGGTAGTATTTTTGACCACATAAAGGCAGCCATCTTGTATGTTGGAGTGATTGTCAATTTGCATATTACTCTTTTATTAGCTAGGATAGAGGCCTGGTGCATGGATTGGGGCCAGCTGGTTTGCCCTGAAGGGTGTTCCAGATCAGGGGAGTGGTGTGGGGTGGCCTGGGTGAGGGGCCTGTGGTGGTTTGCAGGCTGGCCATGCCGCCCCCCCCTTGGCGACCCAAGCAGAGTCCCTGGTAGCTGGGATTTATTTATCTTCTATGATTGAAACTTTGTAGTTTTGAGTGGAGGCTAAGGCAGGCCAGGGTGGGCAGAAAGCTTGGCTTCCTCCATCTCCAGTGAAACCCATCCTCCTGCCCACTCTGTGGCTGCCGCCATTTTTGTTGGAATTTATTTATTTTCTATAATTGAAACTTCATAGCCTTGAGTGGAGTCCACAGCTGGCCAGGGTGTTGCAGAAGCTTGGCTTCCTCCATCGCTGTAAAAATCCAAGCCTCCTGCTCCTTATATGGCACAGCCATCTTGGTTGGGTTAATTTGCATACTTGCTCCTGATTGGGTGGTGGGTGTGGCTTTTGGGTATAATGGATGAATGGTCAATTTGCATATTACTCTTTTATTAGGATGGGGAAGTTTTTTTAAACACTTCTGTAACAACATGAAATATAAAACAGAAAATATTAATGCAGGAGGCTAAAAGCATGTTAAGCTTTCTAGGTATTTTAATTGATATTCAGTGTAGATTTAAGACAAATAATAAAATCCAAATGAGTAGAAGCATATTGAAATTTTTTCTAATTCTAATATTTAATCAGAGCAGATACATTAAAAATATGTTAAATGAATTATAGAGAATATTAAAATTAGATTTTCCTAACTGGAACAGTTTGGAAGATTGGTCAGACTTCTTATTAATCACAATAAGAAATAAAATTTGTGATACAAAACAAATTTCCATTAACTAGCTTTTTATTAAAAACACTCTAGGCATTTATTTTACAGTTCTACAAACTATTACAAAATCTCTCTAAGGATATTAAATATAGTTATTCTGAAATTTCTGTTTTCTCAAATGATTATTTCCTTGGTTAAGATTGGTTTTATATCTTATTTTTGCTGGTTCTTTTTTGGTGTTGGTTCTCACAAGTTTTAGTGAGTCTTGTTTATAATAGTTATATATTTGAATTTTCTGCATATTCAAATGATTGTAGAGTATGTACTCAAAGGGTTATTCTGGTAGTTTATCTTTGGGGAGTCATGCATACTGTTATCTATTAGCTTAAAAAAAAAACCACTAAAAATACCTCATTGGTCCAAATATCTATACTTCCTAGTTTGGGTAAATCTCACTTCCTCTGTTGTCCAACAAAGAATGAGTTGGGAAGAGGCATTGACTAAGCAGTTGCTCAAAATTTTATATGCTTGGTGATTTTCTCCAAACTCCTAGTAGGGTTTTTAATAGTTTTAAGAAAATGAACTAAAAAATTTATCAGAAATCCACTGAATAGTTTTCACTTCTTTGTATACAGGACAAAACATAGGCAATGTGAATTTAATATTTTCAATTTTTGCTTTTGTTTTGACAAAGTAACATATTCAAGAACACAGCTGAGTAAGTAGAATCTTTCTTGCAGCTTTAAAGTACTGTTTTTACTACTTACACATGACATCATAGGCTCATTAGCATCTAATGATGAGAAATTAAATGGAGTTGGAGATCACCCAGCCCATTGCCATAACAATTCATCTTTGTTTCTCCACTATCCAAGGGAAATTATACTTTGAATTTTTTTCTTTGCTAATTTTGAAAGAAGTTTCTTATATCCAAAAGGGCTTTATTTTTATAGCTTCTATAATAATATCTGCAATTACAATATTATAATAATCACTCCTATGCCATCATAGCAGTTTAAGCAAGATACACAATAAATTTGAGAAAATGTTTATCAAGATAAATTTTTCTACCTGTTCTTTTAACTTACAATGAAAAACATCCTTGTTATTAACTTATTTTCCTCATTTCTGTTGATGGTTCCCTCAAAGTGTTTTTGAAAGATGTAGCCAACAAATTAGCAAATTGTTAGATAACATAAGAAGCTAAATTCAAGTTATGATTTTATAATCCTATTCCAAATACAATGTAAAATATTAGAAGACCATTTTACCTGTAGGTGAATTTACCTATAATAACTAAAATCTTTTCTACCTTAAAATTCTTTGCCATCTATAACAATGCTCTTGTAATTTGACATTGAGAAATCTATTTAAGAGATGTTTATTATCACTAAAACATGACAAGTATGTAATCATATTATAAACTATATCATTTTTACCCATTGTTCTAAAAATGATATGGTAGGTAGACAACTGGTAGTCATTCCTAAGAATTGTTATCGAAGCTTTCAGTGTAGGCAATCAGATAATAATCCTGTGCTTTTTGAACTAAAAGCTCAATATTTTCTCACCCTGTGAACTGTAAACCAGAGAGAAGTACTACTTTTTCCAAAGAGATAGAAAAGCTGAGAGAAGTACTACTTTTTCCAAAGAGATAGAAAAGCTGAGAGAAGTACTACTTTTGCCAAAGAGATAGCAAAGCTGTAGCAACAATGGAATCAACATCACCTGCTACAATTCCTACTGTCATGCTTATGTCAGATATGACAAACTTTGAAAAGGGTCCATGTAACTGGTATCTGCCATGTAACTATATACTCCAGATAATTCTAAAGCAAAAAAATAGAGGCTGTGGATTTTGTTTGATAGTGGGTAAAAATGTGTTGGTACAAAGACATAACTATAAGTGCTAACAAATATTTGTAAAGCATCTGAAGATTATGTATAAAACTATAGTTAGTTGATACTGAGGTAAAAAGAGTACTCAAATGATTTATGATCTTGGTACAATCAAAAAGTCAGATTATTCTTCTATTAAGAAAGTGCACTTGGACATGGGCAATAAGGTGGTGAACACTGGGGGTGTGGGTAGGTGCTGGTGGAGGGAGGGTAAAGGAAAGGGAGGATGGGAGACATCTGTAATACTATCAATAATTATATATATATATATATATATATATATATATATATATATCCTATCTAATAAAAGAGTAATATGCGAAGTAATTATCACTCTGCTATACCCACCAGCCATGCCCACCAGCCAATCAGGCATATGCAAATTAACCCCAACCAAGATGACTATGGCCATGAAGCAAGCAGGCTTGGGTTTCCCCAGTGATGGAGGATGCCAAGCTTTCCACACACCCTGCCCTGACTCAGGCCTCCTCCACTCAAGGCTACAAAGTTTCAATTATAGAACATAAATAAATCCCAACAGAAAAGGCTGCGACCACAGAGTGAGCAGGAGGCTGCAAAGTTTTAATTGTAGAAAATAAATAAATCCCAGATACCAGGGCCTCTGCTTGGGTTGCTGGGGGGCATGGCCAGCCTTCAAACCACCACAGGCCCCTTGCCTAGGCTACCTCATGCCCCAAGGGAACCCTCACCCTGATCTGGGACACCCTTCAGGGCAAACCAGCTGGCCCTCACCCATGCACCAGGCCTCTATTCTATCTAATGAAAGAGTAATATGTAGATTGACCATCACTCCAACACACAAGATGGCTGCCCCCTTGTGGTTAAAGATCCTGTCCCTATGAGGACACAAGATGGCCACCACAAGATGGCCAGCAGAGGAGGGCAGTTGGGGTCAATGAAGCCTGCAGGGGAGAGCAGTTAGGAGTGACCAGGCTAGCAGAGGAGGGAAGTTGGGGGTGACCAAGCCTGCAGGGAAGGGAAGTTGGGGCTGACCCAGGCCTGTAATGAAGAGCAGTTAGGGGTGACTGTGCCTGTAGGGGAGGGCAGTTAGGGGCAAACAGGCTGGTAGGGGAGTGGATTGGGAGTGATCAGTCTGGCAGGCAGGAGCGGTTAGGGGCAATCAGAAAGGTGGACAGGCAGATGGGACCAGCAGTCCTAGATTGTGAGAGGGATTTCTGACTGCCCACTGGGATTGGGCCTAAATGGGCAGTCAGACGTCCCTTAGGGGTCCCAGATTGGAGAGGGTGCAGGCTGGGCTGAGGGACACTCCTGCCCCCCATGATGCATGAATTTCATGCACTGGGCCTCTATTATATATAAAACAGAAAGTTTATAAAAAAATAAATTATATAGTTATGATTTCAAGAATCACTGAAGTTATATAAACCCTGAACTAGAATTCTGAAGTGAAGACTCTATTTTCAATTTCTTGATTTACTGTACCCTGTGTAGTGATGGGCAAAATCACTAATCTCCTGGACAATACTTTTTGTACAAATTGTCTCCTGAACAATACTTTTTGTACAAATACTTCATAATTTTATGAAATTATGCTTTGTATTTTAGGTTCAAATCTGACTATATTTATTTTACTTCTTTAGTAGTAGTAAGGTTTTATCTGATGTCATTTATTTCTTTTTGGATAAACTTAGAAAAAGAGTCATATTTCCTCGCTTATTTAGAAGTTTACTGATTTTTTCATTTCCTCTAAACTATTTTAATAAAAGAACAGATGTCATTCAAGGATACAAAGGGCATAGAATCTCTACAAACTGAAAAAAGTAGCTAGTCATGCTGACAACACCAAAGTACAGTTATTCCTGGGCTTTTAAGCAGAGGAGCAGACATCAGGGAGGGGGAAAAACTAGTTTCTTTGGAGCTTGAAATTTGAACTAATATGAACCTTTTTCTCTTAGTTAGATGTAGTCATCTTCAATCATATGGAGGTCAGTCTCATTTGTCTGCTCATGTTCTCTAAGTGCCCCTCCTCTACTTGGCAAATAGTTTTTACATAGTATTGCAAATACTTTTATCTAGAAATTACCTTAGTTCTAACATATTTAGATGGTAACAGCTTTTTGTCTTATCTTCTGAAGTTATTTATAGAATTTTATTTATGCTATTTTCTCAGTAGCTCTCTATACTTTATACACATCAGAATTATAATAATACAATAAGACCTCTTATGGTCCTCAAATAAGCAGTGAAATATTTTGAAATTTGAATTTTCTGCAATGTTATTTATGGCAATGATCTTGAAATATGGAAATAATTGTTGGAGATGATAATTAAAGTATAGTTATTGAATTGCAGTATGAATCAAAGAAAGATCCACAATGAGAGAAAGGGGAGAGAGAGAGAGAGAGACAGAGACAGAGAGAGAGAGAGAGAGAGAGAGAGATTAAAGTTAATCATGGAAGAAACTACATTAATTGGAAGAGCAGTATGAGCAATACAGACAGAGAAAAGGAGTCAATCTATTGCTTTAAATTTGAAAGGCATTCCCAATAAAATAAACGTTTGTGTAATACTAAACAAATTTGGGATTGTGTTAATAGAATTAAAATATTTACAGATTTTATGAAATGATACAATAGTCCTTAAATCTTAATATTTAGTGAGTAAGCAACATCTATTATCTCCTTACATCACTACTCACCTTCCAATTTCAGGAGTATGACTTTTAATTAAATATTTTATTTTTAGTGTTAGTACTAATATAAAAATTAGCCAGATAAATCTTCTCTTTTTAATAAAATTATATTTTCTCTTATATATATTGACATATAAATGGCATTATAAAGTTGAGAATATTGGTACCTATCTATATCTGGCCTGTGGTTTGAGTTTTTTCTAAACCATTGTAATGCAAAGTATATATCATATAGTCTCCTAAGTGATATATATAAATTGGTGATAATCACATATAATTATATACCAAAAAGTAAATGCACATTTTATAGACTCTTTTAGAAAAAAAATATTCATTTTCTATAATAATGGGAGCAATTTAATTTTAATTTTTTCCCTTTTCATTTAGAAAAGCAACGAGAGCAGCAAGGATAATTATTAATTTAATTTATTAGGGTGACATTGATTAATAAAATTATATGGCTTTCAGGTATACAGTTCTACAATGCATCATCTGTATATTGTACTGTGTATTTATCACCCCAAGTCAAATCTCCTTCCATCAACATTTATTCCCTCTTTACCTTCTTTAACTTCCTTCGACCCCCCTTTCTTCTGACAATCACCATTGTCTGTATCCATGAATTTCTTTTTTTTCTTTCTTAATCCTTTCACCCTTCTCACTCAGCCCCCAACCTTTTCCCCCTGACAGTGTCAGTCTGTTCTCTGTATTCAAGATTCATCTCCACTTAGGTTATGTTCATTGCATTCCATGTATGAGTGAAATCATATGGTGCTAGTCTTTCTCTTGTGGTTGTTGGCGGTAATGCAGAGTGGGTGCACCCACCATGGAAAATGGTATGGGGTTACCTCAAAAAAGTCTACACTAATAAAAGAGTAAGATGCAAATTGACTGTATCTTTGCAGTGCCCACCAGCCAATCAGGAGTGAGTATGCAAATTAACCCAACAAAGGTGATGGGTTAATTTGCATACACAGCCACTGAGTGGCCAGGAGGAGGTGGCATGGCAGGATGCATTTGTCCTGTACCACCCCAGCTGCTCCGGGCCTCTGCGCAGTATGAGAAGGTGGAAAGGTGGCTCAGCCAGAGCAAAGGCAGTGCCAGCAGCCAGGGGAAGGAAGGCCCATTATTGCATGAACCTTCATACATTGGGCCTCTAGTAAACAAATAAAAATTAACTGCCTTAAGGGTATTTTTTTTTTAGAAGATGAAAACTACATTCTCAGCTAAATTGGGACATAGAAAAGCCTCCAAGTTTCTTATCTGGTAAAAAATGTCACTGAAAGACTATGCCACACAGCAAGCCTACATAGGAAGGCAAGAAATTGCCTTTACGAGGAAAAGAATCCTTATTTGTATATTTCAGAAATCACTAGTGCATATCCACTTCCAGAAGAAATAAAAAATGCTCCATCATGGTAAGAATGGGCAGTAAATGTATTATCATTTGTATTGAGAAGGAACAAGATGAAGTTTGTGGGAGTGCCCAGAGGTGACTGATCTCATAAATGTCCCTGCCAAATACATCTAAAAGTGACTGCTTCACATTTGAAGAAAAGGACTGTCTTTTGGTGACAGTATACACAATTCAAAGAAAACTCAGGTTATCAGTAGAAATCCCCATGAAATGGATTAGGTTCTAAGCACCATAGAATGGGTGGCTACATAGAGATAGCATAAATTATGGGAATAGTTCACCACTGTAGTAACAGAATAGGGAGACATTTACTGTGAAGCCTACTTTCCACTGAAATTTCCTGCTATTGTTAGAGAAAACTGGAGAAGAACCAAGCAACACTGAGAGAGATGGAATTACATTTAATTTGTGCGGGCCCAGAGGAAAATGTCTCTCAAATTCTGGACCCCAACGTGGAAGAACTTTCCCTATTTATATGTTTGTACCTTCTTTATCTCCAAAATATGGGGTGTTTCCGGCCCCCTTTGCAAGTTCTTAAAGAGACCTTATGTGCTGGGGCCTTGAGACCTCAACCAAAGTTATTAGCATTGATAATTTTGTCCAAGGAAGGTTTAAGAGCCTATCTGAAGTAGGAGTAGTCTTATTTTCCTTATTATTTAAGCAAGCAAGCATTTACAGAAGCCAAATAGCAGGATTAAAATTTCAAACAGCAGTTTTTATGTAAGATGGATGCTTTATTAATATGCGGGAAAATTAATCCAGTCCATCATAAATGATGGAAAAGGAATTGTCAAAGCTTCAAGTATCAATAGAACAATCTTAGAGATGAAACAATATAATCAGAATAGTGTTTCAATAACAACAAAAATCAGATAACACAATTCAGTATTTGGATGTGCTTCCCTACTTCTAATTTGCTAACAATTCAAGGCTTAGACTGAAAACTACACAAATGGAAAGATTTAAGTCACTAATAATTTATTTACACAAACATTCTTAACAATATATGCAAAACAATAGCATAGATATTTCTAGAAACAAGGAAATGGACTTAGATTTATGTTTAATCTATATGAGGTGTCTGCCCAAACAGATAATGTGATAATAAACTGTATTAGCAGCAGTATAAATGCCATAAAAAGGGAGTTAAATCTCCTGCTTTACTTTGTAGACAAAACTCCTTCTGTATAAGTATACTCCATTTTCTTGCTATTGACAATAAGTAAATAGGTCTTTTAAATAAAAAAAAAAGTGACAAATATTTTGAAATATACAAAAAGATTCAAAAGATTTGTGAGTTCTCTTAAAATCTTTGTCTACTTTCTGAAACTGAGATTTATGTCTCTATTTCTTTGCCTCTCTGCACTATGAAATTAGTTCAGAGAGGCAAAGAAACTATTCATTGATATCAAGGCTGAGCAAGTTATGAAAGAGAACTATCATACCTTCCTTAAAATGTACAGATTAGTCAAGTAACACATTTTAAGTCACATATTCAGGTAGATCTGTGAATCTATTTGCTTGCCTTTGCCAATTGTTTGTACTCTGAGATTAAAAGCATTCATTGATTTCTTAAAACATCTCCCTTCATAAATATTAGTTTGAATAAAATTAATATTATATTCAACTATATTATTTCATTGAAGCTTAATCTCATAAATTATTTTAAGTGGATTAATGAAGATGAATAAAGGAAAGAAATCATTCTCTTTAGTCATGTCTTCCTTGCTTTCATTTTTACTCCTTGCTATTTCAGGTGGTTGTTATGATTCAATCACTAAATATAGTGCAGTCTAAAAGACCAATGGCAAATTTAATCATGAAAGGACTACTTTTGATTAGAAACTTTTTCATATTTATTGAATACTGAAATAGTTCTAGGTATATTTCTGGTAACAAACATAGCAGCTTAAAATCTTAGAATCTAAGAGTTGGAAGTTGGAAATTAGATGCATTATTCAGAACTCATTCAGCTGCAAGTGATAGAAACCCAATTCAACATGGCCTAGAAAAAAATTATTTAAGGAAGCACATAGGATTTATCTGACAAGCACTAGATAACACAAATAATTAAGAACAGTATTTCAAGAAATAGGGAAGCCCTAGCTCTCTTGCGGTTTGGACATAAGACATCCTATGAATCATTTCTGCTTTACTTATTAGTGTTCATACTTTTACTTGTATTTTTCTTGTAGTGTTGGGTTATTAACCCCTATAGAGGAGAGAGGAAGAAAAATACTTTCTCTGGGATGTCAGAAAGAAAAAGTCCATAGATTAATTCCAGTTGACATTTCTCCAGGTACCAACACTTCACTGATCAATCATTTTGTTCAGGGCCATAGTGCTTGGGTACTATGGTTTCTCTAGCATTGGTCACATTTCCAACCCTAAGTTGTTGGGAGAGTACATTCTTGTAATAGAAATTGGGGGGTAGAGGTGCTAGCAGAAAAATATAATAGTCACAGGTTACCACTGGGTTGCCCAACACACATAAACATTTCTTCTTTATATAGTTTTTAAATGCACCCTAAGTTTAATACAACTATCCAATATATGGTCACACATTAATCCCAAAGAAAGGCCCTCCACAATAACATCTAACAACTGCATTGAAAACCAATCAACAATATACCTGGTCATGTGAATTACTCCACTGTTACTGGAAATGGCCTATCATGATACTGTAAACCATGGCAAAAATATGCATATACAACACAAGCAATAAGCATACAAAATTATCCTGTATAGATAAACAAAGAAATCCCATATCACAATCCTTATAGATCGAAATAAATATCATAACTTGTTAAATGGTATTTTGTAAGTTTTATTTATTGGTTGAATGATTCCCATGGTCAGGATTTATGACTGAGAAGATTCCCTTTCTCGTGTTCTCAGTAGACAACATCAGAGTGCAGCACTAGGGATCATTTCCCTAATGGGTGCTGCACAGCTTTAGCAGTCAAAATTACTTTTGTCATATTTATGACAGACTGAAATTCACTCTAGTAATAGGGCAATCATAAAACGTATTTTTACTATAGTTTTACAGTTTCTATGGCAATGCAACACCATGAACACAGTTGTCTGTTGATTTACATGAACCTAAGTCCTGCTTTTGGGGTTTCAAAAGACAATTGGGGGGTCTCTACAATCTTTAGACCTCAGTTACAGGGTTCTGCTTTAACTTTGGCCACAAAGCAAAGTGAAATTGTTAATTAACTTGGTTAATTGGAAGATCCCCCTTGCCTTTTCCCAGACTACACTTCCGTCGATATACTTTTCAGGGAAGAATATTTGGGGGTTTGGTTTTGTTTTATTTGTTTTGTTTTGTTTTGTTTTGTTTTATTGTGTTTTGGCTGAAAGAGGCCTGGTTTTCTAGAATACTGATTTGAAGAGCTTGGAGAATTCGTGCTTGTCCCATTTTCTCTGAGTGCTTATCTTATATGCTATTGAGTGCCCCGCCTCCTGTCATTTCTCACTAATTTATTATGGGGCACTGGATTTATCTTTTTGGCTCTGAAAGATGCATTATTCCCTCACTACTGCATTTTTAAATAACTGGTCACAGCAGGAAAGGAATTTTAGCAAAACAAAATTTCTTTTTTAGCAAAACAAAATTACATGGGTGGTTCTTTATGCCTCCCTTTCTGATTTCAGATATGCCAGCTAGGAAAGTAGTTTCTTTGTTGAAAAATCCTACTAAAGGTACAAGAAGGGGCTCAGCATTCCAGTATCCTGGGCTTTACTATCAGGCTCTTGTATCAAAGCTCGCCAACAGTGCTTTGAGAATAGGGACATGTGTGCTGAATTGTTCATTCTCTCGGTTTTCAAAACGAGGATTGTGGAAACTCTGGGCCAGTCTTTGGCCTTCTTTGGAATCAAATATTTATATAGTGACATAAACAAATGTAGTTTTTTAGGTATGTGATGAAAAAAGTATGTATATTTGTAAGTGCTATCTAAAGCTATAAGTATGAAGCCCTGACCAGTTTGGCTCAGTGGATAGAGCCTCAGCGTGAGGACTCAAGGGTCCCAAGTTGGATTCTGGTCAAGGGCATGTACCTTGGTTGCAAGCACATACCCAGTGGGGGATGTGTGGGAGGCAGCTGATCAATGTTTCTCTTTTATCAGTGTTTCTAGCTCTCTATCTCTCTCCCATCCTCTCTTTTAAAAATCAATAAAATATATTTTTAAAAATATATGGGTAAGTTGAAATCATATTTTAAATTCAAAATTTATGCCACAATCACTTAACCAGTTCCATTGTCATAACATAATAAGCAAGATTGACCTAGCCCAAGATGGAACAATCTTCATTATCAACTCTTATCCCTTCCATTTGGTCAGTTTTGTATTTAAGTCTCTCATAACAATATTCCATATCAAATGCTAATTTTTAAAATAGCTGTAGTTATGGTCAATAGAAAGTGATGGTAGCCCATAACAGCATGTTATCATGTTAGCTTATTCATTTCAAATGTACGGGATGATTCTCTTAATAGAAGAAAGAGATGTAGAAACTACAATGAAATTTGGGACCTGGGACTAGATCATCAGGCAGTCGGGAACCTGGCTCACTTAAGGAAAACACATAAAGACAGAATATAAAAAGGAAAAAAGTCCGAGAGGCAAATTATGGTAATACGTTATACTAAATAAAAATTAATGAACACTTTTCTATGTGAAAAAAAAAGCTCAATTTTTCAGTCAGTCCCAGGAGTCCATGGTGCTCTCATTGTGTACCAAGTGGCCCTGGTGTTGAATTACAGCATATAAGGAATGGACAATAATAAGAAAATTAAGGACTTGGAATCTTTTTATTTCAATACTGACTTAAAATTGAAAATGGAGCTGCTGAATGAAGTTATACCCAGGTGGTGGCAAAGAATAATAATAAAAGGTTTTAAATGTGATTCCCAAGCTTTTACTTTTTGTACTATTTCATAAAGAGGCATTGTGCTAATAAGTTTTTAGCTGTAATTTGAAAACTGAACACATAAGCTTGAAATTATCAGAAGTTATAATCTTTAATCTGATTATTTAATTTTTCTTGAGGAATTTCATGAGAAAAATTTGAATTTATCTGATCCAAAATTATTTGTGAAATGAACAGCACTTTGTTTTTAACTTTACTTTTATTGTTGAGATTATTACAGTTGTTCCCATTTTTCCTCCCATTTGCCCACTTCCACCCAGCCCCCACTTCCCTCTGTCATCACCCCTCTATTGTCTATGTCTATGGATTATGCATATGTGTTCTTGGGCTAATCCATTTACCTTATTTCATCCAGTGCACTCCTCATCCCCTCCAACAGCAGTAAACAGCACTTTAGACAGCAAACCAACTATGAGCTAACATGGTGTCCTCTGTAATTCAGTTAAATCCTATAGTATACATACTTAAGTAATAGAAGTTCCCAAAGATTACATGCATAAAACCTAAAAAGGTTTGTCTCCCCAACTCTGCACATAAAAGACAGTTAGAAAATTCTGTCTAAACAGCTCCCTGAAAGGCAAAAGTTTCTAAAACGTCCAGGACTGAAAGCCACAAACTGATTTAAGCACTGAGAGATAATTCTGAAGTGAGTGCTTTGTTGCAGCAGCAACTGACAAGGAGTGCAAAGGCTATGAACAGACAGGAAATGGGCAGGAAAGAATTATCCTCTTTTGCTAAATATCCTTGCCAACTAGAGTTCAAACAAACTCTTATCAGGCAAACCAGATGAGGGAGCTGTTATAATCTTATCTTAATGTGACAAGTGTGTTGATAAACACTTCAAAGTTCTGATAGAGATTAACAAATAAATAAATAAAGCACTCCTTCAACAAACTATCTCTTCAATAGGAAAAGAGATACAATTTCACCAAAGAAATCAAACACCTATTATTTAAAAAAAGGAAGTATTTTCATTTAGTAAATATAAAAGTGAATGTGTTTCAATGTTTGTATTATTTTGGAAATAATATAAACATTTTAATACAAATAAATAAAAACTAAACATTTACTAGTCATGAAAATCATGGAAGAGTACTTAAAGCATTTTTAAAATTCAGGAAAATAACACAAAGAGGCTTGCTTTCCAAAATTGATGGAGGGTAAATAATCAACATGTAGTACAAGACCTAAATTGTGAACATCCAAGTATCCTAATTATATTACTGAAACTTGGTGGTATATTGTACATGTGCAATAAAATAAGACAGTTTTATTTTTGCTTTATGGAATCAGTATTACCTGGAAAATACTGTTATGCGTGTTTACAAAAGCATTTTAAAGCATCATTAATTTCAAAATTTTCCCCTAATTGTTCAAATTTCAGTGACATAACAAAATAATGTTGAAAATACACAATTGTATTTTATGTTTAGGTACATTTTTGGCAAGATTGTTTTCAATAACTTTGGAATCTTTAGCCTTGCTAATTTGTGTCAAGTCAGAACTGAGCAGTCAGCATGAGCTGTTAGCAATCATTAGTTTTTTTCTTATCTGTTCTTTTCCATGTGACTTTTAAATATGGAAATATAACATGTGGATAATGGGTTTTTCTGATAAAAAGTTACTGAATTATCCATAATTGTCATCTACTCAATAGTTGTTGTTGGGGTTTTTTTCTATGAAGTTTGTTTTTTCAGAAACCAACTTTCCTCAGTTGTTAGGAGAGGGTAGTTTCAAGAAAAATCACAATTGTTATAGGAACTCCAATCATTAGCACAGCAAAGATATAGGTCAATATCTGCATGGCAGAAATGAACAAGTGCCATGTGGACTACGAGCTGATCTCAGGCAAAAGCAGTGGGGAAGGACACAGTATAGTGGAAATGCAGAGCCTCTTGTTTCTTGATACTTCTTATTTTTTAAAAAAGCTTTATTTACTTCCCAAATCATCCCCCTGCCCTCCTCAAAAAAAAAATAGATGTTTACTTCTCAGATTCTCAGATGACAATCTATATTTTTTTTATCTAAAATGTCCTGGAAGAATAACAACCCCGGACCTGAAATGGTGAGACCATTTGCCTAAGAGTTTGATTCCTTTGCTGCATTATGTAACTATTAAGGGCACTCTTCAGTTCAAAGTTACTGTGGTTAGGACAAATATATATAAAATCATCTTATTTTGATGTGGTTGATCCTTTCAAAATATACCACCATGTTGCTCAGTGTTATTTGTCTGACATTGTAAGATATCTATATGAAATACATTCCCTTGGCCATTAGATCAGGCTTATTCAATCTCTTTAACATGGTACCGAGGAAAAAATTGTATATAGCATATGGTATTATTGTTCAATTTGGTTTACTGTGATGGATCCTTTATACATTAGAAGATTTTTAGGAGAATGTAAAAAGTAACAGTGAACTCAACAATAAAATCCACATGTATTTAACTCATACTGCATGAGAATAAGGACCACTGACTCACTTTCATCTTCCCACTCTCATGTAGTTTCTCTCTTGTCAATTCTAACCTGTAAACATTTAGGGAAAGGGAATCTGGGGAAATAGTTTCCAGTTTAACAAAGTTGACGATAGCTTAGCTTGGATTCTAAGCACTTATAGTCAAAATATTAGCTTTTCATTTGTTGTAAAAACATGGGGTGCACTAAATGACTGCTTATATCTGTGTAGAAGACTTAAGTGTCATGTTGTAACAACTTCTTTTTAGTCAATTTCTTCAGATCTCCTATTTGTCTTAAAGCCTCAGAGCCAGGAAAGCCTTGACAGAGTCATATATTTTATTTCTTGACCCTCATCCCTCCTATTCCATCCTTAGAGTAAATGATACGGCCCCAAAGCCTGGCTTCTTAGCAGCATTCCCAATGCAAATGCACCAAATATGCCATTCCAAAAAAGGAAGAAAAACAATGGCATCTTTTCTGATTTGTTCTCTGTGTTACATAAACTTTTAAAAATGTTTTGGAACAATAATTCATACTATTTTATTTGGCATAATGAGTATTTTACAAAATTTGGCAGCAAGTATAGTGACCATATTTTAAGAAAGCTGTCCTGGTATAACCCCTGAGGAGCTTTGCCACATACATATAAAGTCTGCAAAGATGGTAAAGTGAATAGTATCTGGAGAGAAAAGTAAAAAATAACAAGTAATTCAGTCACACTAAATTGAAAGTCAAGAAAATGCCATTTGTAGCCTGATTGTAAAAATAGATTTCAATAATTCAATGGACATGTGATAACATTTTATATACTTATTGAAAACATGACATTACAAACCTAGTTAGCTGAAAACTTCATATGGAAATAACGTTGATTCTTTTGATATACCTTATATCAGGATGGAAAAAGGCTTTAGTGTTAAATAAAAGGTTTCTTGTCATACCTAATTGGGTTTTGTGACTGTAAAACATTAAGTTTAACAGTAATTATGTTTTTGCCGAGACTGGTTTGGCTCAATGGATAGAGCGTTGGACTGCAGACTGAAGGGTCCCGGGTTCAATTCCGGTCAAGGGCATGTACCTTGGCTGCGAGCACATCCCCTGTGGAGTGCGTGCAGGAGGCAGCTGATCGATGTTTCTCTCTCATCAATGTTTCGGGCTTTCTATCCGTCTCCTTTCCTCTCTGTAAAAAATCAATAAAAAATATATTAAAAAAATAAAATAAACTACTTCAATGTTATTTTAAAAAATAAAATATAAAAAAACAGTAATGATGTTTTTGATTGTTAAAAGTGTAGAGAAATCTTTGTGATATTCAAAATATTTGTAGTGAAGAAAATGGCTGGATTCATGCAGGCTATGAATAAGCTCAAATATTCTGTAGACATAATGACAGAAAACAATTATGTAAGTGTCCAAAGGGTTTAGTGACTTTCCAAAGGAAAAATAAATTTATTGCAAAAAAAAATTGTGCATTGTTTTTTCAAGCAAATTTGAGAAAACATAGATAATACATAAAAATAGATCATAGAGAGAACCAAGATGGCGGCATAGGTAAAACACCTATCTTGCCGCCATACACAGCAATTTCAAAACTACTTAATGAAAGAACAAACACCATCCAGAATCACCAGAAAGCTGGCTAAGTGAAAATTCCACAAATAAAAGTGAAGATAAGACACTGTGACTCAGAGGAGCGGTGGCGGACAGCTTTGAAGATGTGCGCAGAAGTCAGAGGTTTGGAGGAGCGCGTGAGCACCAGCGGATAGGGTGGGCGGCTGAAAACTAGCCAGTTTTCTTTAACGGGGGAGACAAAGACGTCCCACTGGACTGATTCTCTAGCTCTGGGCGAAGTCCAGGGATCCCACTATCATACGGGTAAAAACTGGACAGTGTGAGGGCACGCCGAAGGTCAGGTGTTGCAGGGGTCAGCGGGCTTGTGGAGAAGGCGAGCTTGTGCGGAGTGCGTGTGATCTTGGGAACAGCACAGCTGCCTGACCGTGCAGAGAGAGCTCGTGACTTGCTCTTTCATTCGGGAAACCATCAGACTACATTGTTTTGCGACCTTGGATGAGACATTGGGTGTGCAGACTCATTTGGGGAGAGGCTGAATTCTCTGGCAGCCAGTGGAGCTCAGCAACGGCTCTCTCTCAGAGGGCCTGGGGCCACATAGGGCGGAGCTAATACTGTCTGCTTGGCCCAGAGACTCAGCCCATCCAACCTGAGCACAGCTGAAAGTCACAGACAATTGGCCTGGAGGTCAACCCCTCCAGTGATAACAACAATTAACCTGAGCTTAACTTCAACAAGACTGTGCAACCCATATCCACCTCAGGTAACTGGGGAGGCTGACCCACTGTCCCTTGTAGGACGTCTAACACACAAAGCTAATTGGCCAACTCAGGGAAGCAGCCACCATGCAGAGACATGGTAAGAACTCAGATGTGAAAGAAATGGAGGGAAAAAAAATGACTGGACATGGAATTGAAAACCACGGTTATAGGGTTTTTCAAGAGGCTCCTAGAAAAGGTCGAGACCTATAAGGAAATAAGCAAGACCTATAAGGAAATGAATGAGACCCTCAAGGATATGAAGGAGACTCTCAAGGATATGAAAAAGGACCAACTAGAAATTAACCATACACATGAAATAAAAAATATTATACAAAGACCTAAAAGTACTCTAGAGCACCCCAAGAACAAAGTTAAAGATTTGAAATACAAAGAGGGAAAATCCACTCAGCTGAAAAAGCAAGAAACCAAAAGAATCCAAAAAATTGAAGATAGTGTAAGGGGCCTCTGGGACAACCTCAAGCATACCAACATCCGAATTATAGGGGTGCCAGAAAAAGAGAGAGAGCAAGACAATGAAAACCTATTTGAAGAAATAGTGACCGAAAACTTCCCACATCTGGTGAAAGAAATTGATTTAGGAGTCCAAGAAGCGCACCGGACCCCAATATATAGGAACCCTAAGAGGACCACACAAGGCACATCATAATTAAAATGCCAAGAGCAAAAGACAAAGAGAGAATTTTAAAAACAGCAAGAGAAAAACAGATGGTTACCTATAAGGGAGCACCCATACGACTGTCAGCGGATTTCTCAACAGAAACGATGCAGGCCAGACGGGAGTGGCAAGAAATATTCAAAGTGATGAATAGCAAGAATCTACAATCAAGATTACTCTTTCCAGCAAAGCTATCATTCAGAATTGAAGGTCAGATAAATTGCTTCACAGATAAGTAAAAGCTAAAGGAGTTCATCACCACCAAATCAATATTATATGAAATGCTGAAAGATATTCTTTAAGAAGAGGAAGAAGAAAAAGATAAAAGTGTAAATTATGAACACCAAATACACATCTATCAACAAATGAATCTAAAAATCAAGTGTATTAATAAGCTGATGAACAGGATAAACTGGTGAATGTAACAGAATCACGGACATAGAGAGGGAATGGACTGACAATTCTTGAGGAGAAAAGGGGTGTGGGAAGTGCAGCAAGAGACTGGACAAAAATCATGCAACTATGGGAGAGGACATTGGAGGGGGGTGAGGGCGGAGGGTGGGATGGGTACCAGGTGGAGGGGAGCTATGGGGGGGGGGAGGAACAATGTAATTAATAAACTGATCAATAAAGATTTTAAAAAATAGATCATGGAGCCGAAACCAGTTTGGTTCATTGGATTGAGCATTGGACTGCGGACTGAAAGGTCCCACGTTCAATTCCAGTCAAGGGCATGTACCTTGGCTGCGGGCACATCCCCATTAAGGGGTATGGAAGAGGCAGCTGATCAATGTTTCTCTCTCATCAATGTTTCTAACTTTCTTTCCCTCTCCCTTCCTCTCTGTAAAAAAATCAATAAAATATATTTAAAAAAAATAGATCATAGAAAAGTGACTCATAATATAGATAGATAGATAGATAGATAGATAGATAGATAGATAGCATAATATTATACTAGTATATACTATAAACCAAATAGACCTAATAGGCACCTATTGAACACTCAACAGCAGCAGACTGTTGAGTTATTTCCAAAGGCACATAGAACATTCTCCAGGGTAGATCTTCTTTTAGGCCATGAAACATATCTCAACAGTTTTGAAGGTTTTAAATTATATAAATACTAGAGGCCCTTAATGGGATGAAATTAGAGATTAATAACAGTAGAAACTTGGGGACATTCACAGTAATGAGGCCATTACACAGTAATAGCCTAAATAATCAATTGGCCCAAGAAAAAAATCACAAAAGACATTAGAAAATACTCTGAGATTAATTAGAAAGAAGAGCATTACAAAACTAGAGCACTAGAGGAATATTTTTAGCTATAAGCATCCATTTTTAAAAAGTTCTCAAATTATAGTCTGCAATGTCCAGGTAAATAGGATTATTTTGGGTTTTCTTCTTCCACAGTAGGTCATCCTAGAGTAAGTCATTTTCTCTTCTATCCTCAGACAGTATGACAACTCAATAGCATTTCACACTTTGTAGTGAGATGACTTGGTAGTCTAACAAAAAAGAATAGATGAAATGTTGCTCACTTTATCAAGCTTAATCTAACTGATCATTAGGAATGCGTCTCAACTTCTCTGACAATTTTGGTTCTCTTGTCAGTATTATGTGGTATGTTTTGTGAAAAGAGTGTGAGTTTTACATAAAATGTGTTTTAAAGGTGGGATGCATGATAAACAGCAGAGTATCACATTGAGGCTCTATGTAACATATCTTGGCTTTTAGTTTATTTGCCTTTTAAAAAGTGTTACCTTTTAGAGTTATACCTTTCTCTTTAATAACATTTTATTCCATATTGGTATGATTATTAGCTTTACTTTCACTAAGAATAGCCAACATTGAGCAAAATTCTTTCTAATTTCATAGTTATTTTTGCCTTCAAATGATTGTCAAGAATGAAAAACACTGTGTAGCTAATGTGGCTCAGTGGTTGAGTGTCAGTCCATGAATCAAGAGGTCACTGGTTCGATTCCCTGTCAGGGAACATGTCTGAGTTGTTTGCTCTATCCCCAGTGAGGGGGCTTGCAGAAGGCATCCAATCAATGATGTTTCTCTCTCATTGATGTTTCTATCCATCTCCCTTCCTGTCTCTCTGAATATCAATAAAAACGTTAAAAAAAAAAAAGAGAGAGAATGGGGAAAAACACACCGCTAAGTAGTATTCTAAAATGTCTTTTATTTTATGAATATAATTAAAATACGGCTGTATCTCATAAGTTATGTAAAAGAATAACTAGAAATTGATATTTTGAATTATAAGTAAAAATAAACGATCCAAGTGTTATAGATGTTCATATATATGGCTTGATTTTAATTTTGTTTTTATGTGTAGCAGATTTTAGCAGGTATGTGAGCTTTGGATATCTACTTGAGGGCTTCTGTTCCTTATGACATGGATTTTTGAAAAGATTATTCTAAACAATTTTTAAATCAATAAGTAATTATCATGGTTCTTTCCAATCAAATAAGTATTGACTTAGAAAAAGACATATGCTTTTTCTCTCTTTCTGGGAAAGAATGCTGTGGCTGCCGATTGCCATCATTTTACATAAAATAAACTCAGTTATTTGTTAAATAAAGTGATATGAAACATTTAAAAGATATACACACTGACTTTATATTGTTTTGGTGGGAGTTTTAACAGGCTACTCTGGCTTTTTTTCCTACCTAGTCTTTGCATAACAGTTTGTAAGATGTTCAGACAATACGTTACTGTGTTTATTTGAAGCATTAACACCAAAGCCTGATAGCATTATGTCTACTATTTATATCATCATAAAATTGTTTTATAGAGACACAATTAGTAATGGTAAGCCTAGATATTGTAAGGAATAGTAGTGATTGTTTCATAGTAAAGTTTACTTTATAGTGACATTATTGAACAATATTTGTGCCATCATGCTTTATAGCATCACATAGATTCACTATAAGAGAATAACAGTTATACTGAATATTCTAATCTCACAGCTAAACTTTGCATTCATTGTACCTTTTAATTTAATTCTATAATAATCAGACTTTTCTAATCTTTTAAACTTCTGTAAATGTATTTTTATGTGAAGATATAATTTATAAACTTTGAAATATTTTGCATAATTGACATAAATTTAAAAGAATATTTTATTCTAATTAATGGATTTTGGATATTTTCTATTCTGGGTAGGATATGAAAGCTTTTCATTTATTTATTAGAGGCCTGGTGCATGAAAATTCATGCACTGGAGGGAGTGTCCCTCAGCTCAGCCTGCCCCCTCTTACAGTCTGGGAACCCTGAGGGGCAGGAGGTGGCCCATCGATCAGGTGAAGGCGATATACACCACACCTCTGCTGCTGCCACTGCCGACAGCATAAGCCTTGGCTGGCCCTGGTTACCTGAGCTTTGGGCAGCTAGGCATCCACCATCCGAGGCTTGCCTGTGCCTCGGGCCAGTCCTGGGTGGCTAGGGGAGGTCTGAAGGGACTGGGGGACTCTGGAGGCAGGTGCCCTGTTGGGGCTGAGTGGACTGGATGCTGCCATCTTGTAGCTGTGAACACCACCAACGTTGAGGGTAGGACAGTCAATTAGCATATTCCCTCCTTTTTGGCTGTGAGTGCCACCATCACTGAGGGTGGGGCAGTCAATTAACATATTCCCTCCTTATTGGCTATGGGCACCACTATCTTTGAGGATGGGCAGTCAATTAGCATATTTCCTCTTTATTGGTTGTGGATGCCTCCATCTTTGAAAGCAAAAATATTAATTAGCATATTCCCTTCTTATTGGCTATGAGTGCCACTATCTTTGAGGGTGGGGCAGTCAATTGGTATATTCCCTCTTTATTGGCTGTGGGCACCGCCGTCTTTAAGACATTGTGAGGGTCAATTAGCATATTCCCTCTTTATTGGATAGGATGGATTTGTTATGTATAAGTCATTTTGTAATGATATTATAACCTCTATTTTAAATTAATATAATTCAAATATGACTTCATTTTTAATACATAGTATATTCATACATAACAGTTGAAGGCATGGATATTAACTAATGATGTTCAGTAGTTTTTTGTTTTTTTTTAATGCTTTTTAGCCATCTGTATATTATCTTTGTGAAGTTTCTGTTCAAACTTTTATTCTATTTTTTTATTGGATTACCTGAACTCTCTTAATTGAATTATATGAAGTTCTTTATATATTCTGGATGCCAGTCCTTTATCAAATATATATCCTGTGGATATTGGTTAAATCTGTGGTTTATTTGTTTATTTTTTTGGTACATCTTAATGAATAGAAATATTTAATTTTATTTTGTTCAAGTTCATTTAATCAAGTGTTTCTTCATTACTGCTTTCTGTGACCTGTCTACAAAGAGTTTGATTAACTACAACCAAATATTTTACTGTATTTTCTATTAATTATGTTATGATTTAAATTTGGGTTATATTGAGAGCTTTGAGAAATATCAAATGAATATATTTTAGGCTGTATTTTGTGCTCTTTTTATATAATTGTCTATTTTTCACTTTACAGGGTCTTGATCAATGTATGCTTTTTAATAAATTGTGGAGTAAGGCAGGGCAAGTCTCTGAAGCTTTCTATTCTTTTTCAAGGCAAAGTTGGATATTCTAACATTCTATTATTTTCCACATAAACTTTATAATAAGCTTGGAATTTTAAATAACAATAGTAATAACAGTAACAAAAAGGATACTGAGATGATACTGGGGCAGTATGAATTTATAAATCTGTTGGAGGGATATTGACATCTTAGCAATATTAACTCTTCAAATTCAATATATATCTCTTAATTCTTATAGGTTCTTTAAATTATCTCTCAGCAAGAAATCTGTAGAAACTTCTAAAAAATTTAGTCAAAATCTCAGAAAGCCTGCATTTGGAGATAGGGCCACACCCTAGGTATAAGCACCCTACTCGAGAAGTTAGACACAAGTATTCATTTGATGAATAAAGCTATGCCTAGGTATAAGGAGAAATTTAAATACATTAGACATATAACACCAAAAACTAACACTGGAAAAAGGATTTGTTTCAATATCAAATTACATTGATCCAATGCTGGTAAGAGGTAAAGCTACTGACCATCTCACGCATTGTTTTGGTGATATAAATTGCTAAAGCTATTCCAGAAAATTCTTTAGCGGAATATTAGAAACTGTAACCTTACACTGTGATCCACAATTTTAAACCTAGATGACATGCTCCCAAAGAGTTTAACTGCATGTCCACCAATTAAATACACAAAACTAAGAGTATGCAAAGAATGTTTATATAGTTTTATCCATAAAAGTCCCAATGTGGAAACAAACCAAATGCCTGTCAATAGAAAAATGCATAAATGTGTTTTGCTACACTCATACGATGTCATACTATACATCAGTGAAAAATAATGAACTAGTGACAACATAACAAAATGGATAAATTTCAGAGAAATAATGTTGAGTGGGAGAAAGAAGGCATAAAAGATTATATATTGTATGACTGCTTATAGTACATTAAAATACAGAAAGAACTGATCCATGGCAGTAGATGACAGAGGAGTAGTTAAATTGTATAACATTTACAGTACTGAAAATGTTTCCTATCCTTACTTAGCTAGTGGTTCTGTAGGTATATGAATATGTAAAATTAGCGGAATGAGGAGTTAAGATTCATGCACTTTACTGTCTGCAAATTACCTATCAGTTTTAGGTTCCAACTCTTACTCTCCACAGTATTCAGAACATTAGTAGTAAGGCACTTATTTTCTATGAAAGTTACCAAATATTTTTAATGAGAAAACAAACAACCTTAGAGAAAAGGCTTCCATCTATTGAAATGTGGGAGATATGCTGTTAAAATAATTGGTGCTGCAGCAACCACTGGGCAAAGAACTCAATCAGGTGATTAGCTCCACACACAGTCCCAAATCACTTTAGTACTTCACTCTTTTTTTAGATAATCAAGGTTCAGAAGTTATAAAAGAAATATATAAACAGGAAAGATTCTGAAATATGGAATAAAGGAATCCAGAGGAAATAATTCCATTTGAAAAAATAAACAAAAAACCCACACATTTTTAAAAAAACAAATAATAGCCTCAGGATAACAGAGGAAAGTCTTGCATCAATTAAAGAACATCTAGATTTTTGTGAAAAATAATCGGAAAAAAATGCTCTTAGACAAAAATAAGAAAAAAATTTTTTCAATAGAGGAATAGAAAGACACTGCCAAGTTAAGTTCCCAAAACTTGGTGAGAAAGACACTGCCAAGTTAAGTTCCCAAAGCTTGGTGAGAAATGACAAACAGAAAGTATAAGACAACTAGTGGCCCGGGGCATGAAATTCATGCATAGGGGAGGGGAGGATTGTCCCTCAGCCTGGCCTACATCCTCTCCAACCTGGGATCCCTCTCACAATCCAGAACCACTAGCTCCTAAGTGCTCACCTGCCTGCCAAATGCCCCTAACTGCTCCCCTGCTGACATGATGGTCCTAACTGCTCTTTCCTCCTGGCCTGATCCCCCTAACTGCCTGTATGCTCGCCCCTCTTGGCCTAAACCCCCTAACTGCCTATGTGCTCTCCCTTCCTATCCATTCCTTCAGACCCTGGTACAGGAGTGCTAAGAGCTCTCCACCAAGGCCCCGCCCCCATCCTGATGCCCCCATTCCAGGTCAGGTGGTGCTGCAGGCCTGCGTGCACCTCTGCCAGGGGGATTTCCATCTGTGGCAACCTTATGTCCTGGTGACACAAGTCCATGGCCTCATCCCAGCCCACCAGCTCCTGTGTGCACATGCTGGTTATGACTGTGACACCATTAGGATCAATTAGCATATTGCCTCTTTATTATATAGATTAGAAATTGAGTAGAAGAGTTCCAATGTCTGAATAGTATGACTTCTGTAAATAAGAAAAGGAAGTGTAATATACCGAAGTAGTTGTATAATAAAATTTCCCAAGGCCCAGAGATCATGTGCTTCATGGAAAAAAGATCCACACTGGAAGAGAGAATACAAAGGAGACATTTCAAGAATGTGGTTTTCAATCTAGAAATCATACCTAGTTATATATTCCAAGTGTAAAGGCAAAATAAAGACATGAAATGATTCAGAAAAATTTACCTTTCATGTATGTATTTTAGTAAATATAGGGAATATATTAAAACCAGAAGATTCAGAAAACTGTGACCCTAACAAATAACAGGTTATAGAAACTCCAAGGTTGCAGCTATACTTCATCTAGAGCAAGGCATATAGATTAAAGCAGGACTTAGGTTGATTCCAGAATGTCAGTCGCAAACCATTGACTCACTGAGTGATGCACTGGACAAGATCAGCCATAACTTTGTATTAGCAGCATACACATGGTACCTGAGAAGACGAGACTCGTGTGCCTCCACTGAAAAGGACGTATGTTGCATAGCAGTCTGGAAACTGAAAAGCTGAAGGGAAATCATGCCAGGGCATATTGATTTTTAACTATGATGTCTTCTAACTTGATTCTTCTATATAATCTTAGTATAATCAGCATTTAAGCATTCACTAACAGTAATTTGGTAAAAATAAACAATGTCCCCCAACACACACACACACACACACACACACACACCTACTTTCTAACTTTCCTTTTGATTTCATTGAACAAAACCTCTATGACTGTAACAAAAATTATGGTGGCAGAGGTGAAAGATTGTTTATGTTTAATAGAATAATTAGAATCAATCTACATATACAAAAGGCTAATATACCGAGTATCTCCTTGGGAGTTTGACAAACCAGGAGTTCCATTGCTCACTATGATGTGCACTGACCATCAGGAAATGGCACAGAATGAAAGAAGGCTCTGGCCAGCATCCAGCAGCCAGCATCTTGGAAAAGGAGGCCCAGGCCGGCATCCCTGAAGCCCCGCTTTGGCCCTGATCACTATATAAGTCTAGGGACCCTACCCATGCAAGTATTTTGTGCACCAAGACTCTAGTAAGTTAATAAAATGTGTAGTAATAGAAAAAATAATATAAAATTTTAAATATAACTTCAATAGAAAACAAAAATATATTTACTGAGAGGTTGGATGTAAATAAAATAATAGTTGTTATTATTGAGGTGATAAATAAAATAATAGTTGTTAAATTATGTAATCTTGAGATGTTCAGGGATTATTTAAATACCAGGGTCCTTGGAAAAGGAGGTTTGCTTATAAGGTGTTGCTATTTTCTTTACTACTTTGGATTATAATTCATTTGTACTGTGACTTTTTAAATAATATATTTACACTTTAATTAAATTTTAAAATAAATGAAAAATGTGATGTTTAGACTTCAGGGAAGATGAAGAAAGTGAAATTTTAAATTATTTACAATTTTATATCATCCTGTTATATTTGAATTTTGTATTTTATATAATTTACCAGATAAAACTGCTTTAAATTAAGTGTATATCATTTTCCTTGTCTGAGGGCTAGAATCATAAACTATCACTGGGTGTTATATCTTGTTTTTTACATGACCTGCGGGTTACTTTTAACAAAATAGTTTTGAATGTTTTAAAAAACAAGAAGTAGCATTTTGTGATAATTGCATGGAATTCAAAATTCAGTTTCCATATATAAAGTTATATTGGAATACATGCATTTTCATTCATTTTCCTATTGTCTATGGCTGCTTTTACATTATAATGTCAAATTTGATTAATTTAATAAAAGCAAAGCATTAAATATTTATTATTTTACCTTCTACTAAAAATGTTTGCCAACCTGCTATAGAGGTTAATTCCTAAAACTCTGAAAAAACAAATGTTCCCAGTTTGAAATAATATATTTTTTAAATAATGGCACAGAATGAACATTTACATACATTTGATATCCAATATTTATATGATTGAATCTTTAATTTAAAAAGGAGTAAAGACGTAAGAGATAATAAAAATAATACAGATAATGCAAACTAGAATGAATTAAGAGAGACAAGTCTACTAAAGTCAACTGTACATTGTAAAAATTACCAAATGGTTCCTTTAGCTCTGAGGGCACACAATTTGGTGGACATGGGAAAGCTAAATTGGCTCTTATAAAGGACAAAAATCACTGATGAAACAAAATAGGGTCATTAAATAATAATTCTCATGAAATTGAAAGCTGGTTATCCCAATGTATGTGAGAGAATTCTAAGAAATACACACATATATATTTATTACTGCCTTAGGGAGCAAGTAATAATAGACAGAAAGTTAAAATGGAACTATAGTAGGCTTTTTTTTCTTTTCTTTCCTATCTGTGGATTCTAAGGAGAAAAGACAAAGATGCTGAGAAAGAAAAAAGTTTGAAAATTTGCATTTCCCTTAGTGGAAACCATTACCTTACTGTATACAACTTTATTTCCTTACAATATTTCCATTTGCTTGTTTTCTGTGAAGTAATTTAATGGCTTATTTTCTTCCTTTACCACATCTAAACTTATACTAAGAAATTCAGGAGATTAGGGAAAGATACTGGTGCATGTATAATTAAAGAAATGGTGTGCAATTTTAATAAGATGAAACTGGTTTTGCCGAGACCGGTTTGGCTCAGTGGATAGAGCGTCGGACTGGGGACTGAAGGGTCCCAGGTTCTATTCCAACAAGGGCATGTACCTTGGCTGTGGGCACATACCCAGTAGGGGGTGTGCAAGAGGCAGCTGATCGATGTCTCTCTCTCATCGATGTTTCTGACTTTCTATCCCTCTCCCTCCCGCTCTGTAAAAAATCAATAAAATATATTAAAAAAAAAAAAGAAACTGGTTTTACTCACATTTTATCATGAAACATTCTCTATTAACTGGTACTTCTGCACTACTATATTCTAGAGAAAATTGAATTTCCATGATAATGCTTTTAATGTTCAGTAAATTTTAGATGCATTTTTAGTTACTACATTCTATTAAAAATATGTTGGAAGCTTGCTGTTGCTTATAAAGCAAGAGAAGATATATTAAAAGGTAAAAACAAATATAAATGTTATTTCTTTAGTTTTGATGTCCTCATTCATCTTGAAACTGTTAACTGACTTCTCAAGAGACTTATGTTGATTGGTGAGAGAGAGAGGCCACATTTATAAACAAGCAGCAATCAACAATTTACTGGAAATAATATCCAGCTTGCAACAAAAATTTTCCATATTATTTACAAATTAAATACTGATTATATGTATATTAAGTATGTTTGGTATATTTTAATTATACAAAATTTTTGTATGTAACTACAAAAATTATAATTTTATGTCTGGAATACTGGATTTACTAGAATATTCATTTCTTCAATCTGATGACAAGATATTTATAAAATATTGGATCAGACATCACAGATATCATAAGGAAATCATAACAAACTCTTGACATGTAACAATGCTATTTATGTCTTGCATGCTGGTCCTAAGCTCTTGGCTGATTTATGGAAAACTGCTGCATGAGTTTCCTTGAAAATTTATAAGCACATCATAGAGTTAATTCAATAATTCTCAGAAGGGGAGTAAGGCTCTTTCTCTATTTTCACATTCTCACAATTTACTTCTCCTGAAAAAAGTTTGGAAATCAAATCGTTAACTAATATTGGAGCTTTCAATACCAGAAGAACAATGCAATCAGGGATAGCATTTAGGTCTTTTTACACTGCTCATGATAATCCTTAATTATCATGTACGTATTTTTCGGCATATAAGACGACTAGAACTGATGACGATAGGAGGAAGATAGCAAACAATAGAGAGAGAGCAAGTGCCTCGCAAGTCCCTGGCAAGTTAGCAAAGCCCATCATAACTGCAAGCTATGATATTTTTACACCGTACAAGACAACTCCCGACTTTTGAGAAGATTTTCCTGGGTTAAAAAGTCATCTTATACACCGGAAAATATGGTACATTACTTAGCATTTCACATCACTTACCATAATACATTTTAAATAGTTACAATGGGTATTTGTTACTATATATATATAAACAGTATCCACCCAGTTTTTCTGCAACTTATATTTGATTTTCTCCTTGAGAACCATAATTTCTTTAATTAGTTGGTTTATGTGATTCATGATGGTATCAGACCTTCTCTCTATTTTTATGATTTTTTTCTTCATCTCAAAGGTTGTGACAATTGGGTCCAGTAGAACCAGCACCCAAACTTTTAAGGATGAATCTCTGTGTGGAGAGTCATGTAGGAACCATGGGAAGAGATGCTCTCATTCTCTTGTAATAAATTTGTTAACTGTAAGAAGGATGTTAATCCAGAGTTGTAGAAGTCCTTAAATGCATGAGCATCAAGCCACACTATGAAAGTAGAAAGCAAGATGCATATTTCTGATGACATTGAAATTGTGCACCTTAAGGAATGCTTAAGTCAGCCTGATCTTTAAACTTGTGCTTCTGCATCTTCAATAAAAAATATCCTAACATAGGAATACTGAAAGTAGAGAATACCATTGACATATTTTTTTATGGCCAAATGAGTTAGGTAGAAGGCAGTGTAAATCTACACATTTCAAGCTGTGAGAATGACAGAACATTTTACATGAATGCAAAATTGCAGAATAATTATTTGCACCTGTTGTGAACAAGAGCATAGACTCTTAAGGCATCTATCAGGTAAATTTTAGATTGTTGGAGTTTCTTTACTGATTGTTATGTCTTTAAGTAAGGTCTTATAAAAAAAGAAAAAAGATATTCTTTCCTTGCGTCTGGCCTTTGCAAAAGCAGAGGGAAAACAAACAGCCCTAACATTCTAGAGTCAGGCCTGATACAGAGACAGACAGTGCTTGAGAGGAAGGTGAAGGGAGAACAAGACAGAACAATGAAATACAACTAATTATATTAGTTTATTTTTTAACCACAGTTAATGAAATTTCTGTGGTGGGGCAAGAGAGACTGATGTGATAAAACTGTCATGAATTATAAATGATCTGGGGGGGCAGTGAAGGGGAAAAAGGAGACATCTGTAATATCTGTAATACTAAAAACAACTATATATATATATATATATATATATATATATATATATGTAAACAGGTATATCTCAATTGATTTATCTTAGATTTATTGTGCTTTAGTTTATTGATCTTCACAAGTATTGCAGTTTTTACCAGTGGAAGGTGAGACCCTACATCAATAAGAATACAACTTGTTTTATTGCCATACTTTATAACTCAAAACCTCAATATTATGAGGTATGGTTGTAACCTTTAAGATATACGCTCTGAAAGTCCTAGGTATACTGAGGATTATTTCTTCCCTTGAATACTGGTTGGGTTGCTTATACTGGGTTATAGAAAAACTTGGCTGTATTGTCAACATTTATTTGTAAATAATTCTAAAAACTTTTGTAATCTGAGAGTGTCTGTCTTCCTTGAACCCAAAAGAATCATTATCAGCCGAGACCGGTTTGGCTCAGTGGATAGAGCGTCGGACTGCGGACTGAAGGGTCCCGGGTTCGATTCCGGCAAGGGCATGTACCTTGGCTGCGGGCACATCCCCAGTAGGGGACGTGCAAGAGGCAGCTGATCGATGTCTCTCTCTCATCGATGTTTCTGACTTTCTATCCCTCTCCCTTCCACTCTGTAAAAAATCAATAAACTATATTAAAAAAAAAAAAAGAATCATTATCAGTATAATGGTAACTAGAAGCCCGGTGCATGAATTCATGCACCAGTGGGATCCCTTGGCCTGGCCTGGGGGATTGGGTTGAAACATGACCCCAAAAGATCCTGGATTGTGAGAGGGCACAATCGGGGCCAGGGAGGGATGTGGGAGGTTGGCCAGCCAGGGAAGGACTACAGGGCAGCTCCAGGGCATGTCCTGCCCATCTCGCTCAGTACTGATGGGCCAGACCACAGCAGCAAGCTAACCTACCAGTCAGAGTGTCTTCCTCATGGTGGTCAGTGCACTGATTGACTTGTTGATTGTCCCCTGTTCAGTACATGTCATAGGGATCAGTTGAGTGGCCTTAGCATATTAGCATATTATGCTTTGATTGGTTGAATGGATGACCAGAAACTTAGCATATAAGGCTTTTATTATATAGGATTAGTCAATGAAAAAGGACTATCTTGGACCCATAAGATTTAGAGTAATTTCTTCTATGAATGGTTTTATGAAGCTACTTGTTGTCTTTAGTCAAGGGATATGACTCTGGCTGAAATGTAAAATTCATGCCTATCAGAGAAATGCAACCTGGAAGGATATGTTTCCAATTGATGGATATGAATGTGACATACAATATGAATATACAATATATTATTTTTTATTTCTATTTTCTTTGACTTTGCACTTATTTATAATATGGCAGATTCTTTTTACAATAGTGGTGATATTTTGACTGTGTTTCAAACTGAACAGGTGATCATGAGTGTTCAATCTACCACTCATCTTTCTTTAAACTCCTACTGAGCTAAATGGGAGTTTTACACTTTAGCAAACAGTGAATTAGGCTTCCAGCGATGTAAAGAGAAGAGGACAGTTCTAGATGGTTAGTGCCACAAAGGCTAAGGGTAAGTGTTTGAAGAGGAGGGAGTGGGCACAATGCACAATCTCCATTTTAAAAGTAAGTAGACAGGAAAACAACCAAAATAGCCAAAATAGTAACAGATGAATGAAATGATTATTGGCATGAATAAGTACTGTCAGCTTTTTCAAAGCTCCCAAGGGCAAATGTATTATGAATAAATTTGTATCTAGTAGGAGCATGTCATGGGATTAAGCTGCTGTGGTCTTACTCTTACTCTTTATTTATTTTTCAACATTTGTATTTAAAAAGGTGAAGAAGCAGAGTTTTCTAGTTAATACACCTTTTATTACTTAAAATTAATGATTCTTTAAGAACACCGATTTTCAGTTCACCTGAATAGAATCACTCATCTTTATATTTTTCCTAATTATACTGTACTGCATTAATATAGTTAAAATAGAGACAATACCGATTTTCTTTCCAGAGGAATTGGAATTATCATACATTACTTGCAGCCTACATTTTTTTTTTCCATTTTGACTAGTTATAGCTCAATAGATATCAGCTTTGTTTCCAACATTCCATTGTTAATGCCTCATGCAGGATTCATGCATGATTATTTCAATTTAGTGTTTTTAATTTTACACAAACATTAGCAAGAAGAAGCAATTCACCAAGCCTAATGACTGGTCATAATACAATACAATAAAATGTTACTCTTTATACCATTTGTTATGCAAAATTCATCTCAAAACACATTTTAAAGTTAAATTTAAAATGACATAGCTATATAGAGTTCAATATTATCTTTCATATCAGCTAATAAATAAGAACAGAGACAATTTATCTACAGATCAGTCAAAAGAAAGGATTCTGAAATATGTTTTCAAATGTGTGGTGAAAGAGTCTAAAAAAATAGATAAAAAATGAAATCAGTGGGAAGTCGGGAAGCTATAGCTGGGAGCTTTGTGAGAAAGGTTTCAGTGTGTGTTTACTAGTATTTATTTGCTTCATGCACTCTGAATTACTTTGTGAACTTGGGTAAGAGAATTAATTATCTGCAACCTAGCTTTGCCTGGCCATTAAATTAGGACAGAGGACAGATTTAGAAAGGATGGATGCTCCTATTAAAAAGAAATGAACTGCTGTGTTTGGGGAATGCTATGTTTTACCTTTTCCTGCGTACTAAAGCTCAAGTAGATATGATTATATTTAAGACTTTTAAAAATAAGATACATGTCCAAAAATGAAGCAACAAAAATCCCTTATCTGCAAAAGTAAATAATACAAAATCTATGCTTTTATCTTACTGATATATTCCTGGACACAAATTACAGCTTATTAAAAAACTGATTTCATTGATTATTAAGTTCTCCTTCTTATCATTTATACTGTATATACTAGAGGCCCGGTGAATGAAAATTCATGCACAGGGGGTGGGGGGAGGAGGAGACCCTCAGCCCAGCCTGCCCCCTCTCACAGTCCAAGAGCCCTCAGGGGATGTCCTACTGATGGCTTAGGCCTGTTCCCAAAGCCTCCCTCTGTGGGAGACCACCGGGGTAATCAGGGGAAAGCACTGCCCCAGTCACCCTGCTGCTGTGGCCAATGCCACTGTCAGTTACCGCAGATGCCAACCCTCGGCCCTCCCAGCCACCAAGGTGTTTTTATCAACATGGTCTCCAGTTCCTTCACCACACACACACACAAAAAAAATGACAACTTTCTTTAGGCATTTTCAAGATGTTTCTTTCATAGGATATGAACTTTCTTTCCCTTTCTTTCTTTCTTTCTTTCTTTCTTTCTCTCTTTCTCTCTCTCTTTTCTTTCTTTCTTTCTTCCTTCCTTCCTTCCTTCCTTCCTTCCTTTCTTCCTTCCTTCCTTCCTTCCTTCCTTCCTTCCTTCCTTCCTTCCTTCCTTTCCTTCCTTCCTTCCTTCCTTCCTTCCTTCCTTCCTTCCTTCCTTCCTTCCTTTCTTTCTTTCTTTCTTTCTTTCTTTCTTTCTTTCTTTCTTTCTTTCTTTCTTTCTTTCTTTCTTTCTTCTTTATTATCCTTCCTGAGGATATTTTTTCCATTGATTTTTTTAGAGAGCATGAAAGAGAGGGAAAGACAAAGAGAAACATCAATGTGAGAGGGACACATCGATTGGTTGCCCTTGCATAAACCCTGACCTAGGCCCCCAGTGCCACAGCCATGGGGACTGCTGATCAGGCCTTGCTTCTCTCCCCAGCCCTCGTAGCAACTGCAGAGGCTGCTGATCAGGCCTTCCCCCAGCACAAGTGTGCAGAGGCCCCTGACATGGCCCCAACCCCAGGCATGGCCATGGTAGAGGCCTGTGGATCTCTGTGGCACCTCTGCACCCCTGGTGCAGGCACATGAAGGCCCCCACCAGGGCCCCACCCCTGACACTGTAAGTGCCTGCCCATCCATGCCTGCTGCATGTACAGCCTGCTTATCTGTCATTACTATGACAATATTCCTCTATTATTAGTATAGATAAAAGCCTAAGCTACTATTATGATCAAACAACCAAAACAACTGATCAACCAATAGCTATGACATGCACTGACCACCAGGAGGAAGATGCTTAATACAGGAGCTGCCCCTTGGTGGTCAGTGTACTCCATAGCTAACCTTTCACAGCCAGCCATTCTTCCCTGGTCCTTCCCACCCAGCCAGCAGCCAGTAGGCCCACAGGTCCCAGTAGGCATCCAGTAGGCAGCCACAGGCTTCAACTGGCCCAGCCCCAATCAGGACTGGGCAAGATGGCCACAAAAGGCCCTGATCGTAGGCCTGGCCCAGGGACCCCACCTGTGCACAAATTTTGTGCACCAGGCCTCTAGTTTTATACTAAAAATTGAGTGAATTTCAGGAATTTTAAATATTATCTTATTCATTAAATTATTGAAATAAAATCTGGCATGTTTCTTGGCCAAGAAATTTCATCATAATAAAATGAATGTCAATTTTAGCAAGGCCTAAATTTCTTTTAAAATGTGACTTAGGTGTGAAAATAATTAAATAGTGTTGTTAACATATATTTTTCAAGCAGTCAGAATGAAGAAGTTACTATAACTAGTGCAAAAATAGACCAGAAGATTTCTATTCATAGATTTTGTATTATTTCTCCATTGCCATCATTTCAGTGAACTCACCAGTCCCTAATCACAATTACACTCTATTTTTTTTACTTTCTCACCTGTGAAATTAAAAGAACAGTTTGAATATGAGTCACAGATTCAAATACAGAGATCCATCTAGTAATTTAATTTAATTAAATGTATCAGGTGACTGTTTCAGCAAACTGAAAAGTAAATATTTCTTCTAAAAATATTGTGCGGTTATTTCCATGCAGGAATTTGGACCATCTAGCAACTTCTCCACTTTTTACATGAATCTAAGATTTTTAATCAAATATTTTATATTTAAAAGCTATCCCAAACATATTTTTAAATGTATTTTTATTGGTTTCAGAGAGGGAGAGAGAGATAGACACATCAATGATGGGAATCATTGATTGGCTGCCTCCTGTAAGCTCCCCATTATGGGTTGAGCTCCCAACCAGGCATATGCCCTTGACATGAATCAAGTTCAGGACCCTTCAGTCCACAGGCCAATACTTTATCCACTGAGCCAAACCAGCTAGGGCTAGCCCAAATATATATTTTTTTATTGTTCAGTTTATTAATTACATTGTTTCCCCTTTTTTATCCCCCTATATCTTCCCTCCACCCTGTACCTATCCCACCTTCCGCCCTCACCTCCTCCTCCCCAATGTCCTCTCCCATTGTTGCAAGACTTTTGTCCAATCTCTTGCTGTACTTCCAACACTTTTCTCCCCAAGAATTGTCAGTCCATTCCCTCTCTATGTCCATGTTTCTGTTATAGTTACCAGTTTATCTTGTTCATCAGCCTATCAGTTCACTTGATTTTTATGTTCATTTGTTGATAGATGTGTATTTGTTGTTCATAATTTATATTTTTACCTTTTTCTTCTTCCTCTCCTTAAAGAATATCATTCAGCATTTCATATAATACTGGTTTGGTGGTGATGAACTCCTTTAGCTTTTTCTTATCTGCGAAGCACTTTATCTGATCCTCAATTCTGAATGATAGCTTTGCTGGATAGAGTAATCTTGGTTGTAGATTCTTGCTCTTCATTATTTTGAATATTTCTTGCCACTCGCGTCTGGCCTGCATCGTTTCTGTTGAGAAATCCGCTGACAATCGTATGGGTGTTCCCCTGTAGGTAACCAACTGTTTTTCTCTTGCTGCTTTTAATATTCTCTCTTTATCTTTTGCTCTTGGCATTTTAATTATGATATGTCTTGGTGTGGTCCTCTTTAGATTCCTATATTTTGGGGTTCTGTGTACTTCTTGGGCTTTTAAGTCAGTTTCTTTCATCAGGTGGGGAAAGTTTTCAGTCACTATTTCTTCAAGTAGGTTTTCATTAACTTGCTCTCTCTCTTTTTCTTGCACCCCAATAATTCGGATATTGGCTGCTTGAGGTTGTCCCAGAGGCCCCTTATGCTATCTTCAATTATCTGAATTCTTTTTGTTTCTTGCTTTTCCAGCTGAGTGGATTTTGCTTCTTTGTATTTCAAATCTTTGACTTGGTTCTTGTGGCCCTCTGGACTGCTTTTAGGACTTTGTGTAATATTTTTTTATTTCAGTCTGTGTATGCTTGATTTCTAGTTGGTCCTTTTTTTTATCTGTGAGGGTCTGGTTCGTATCCTCAGAGGTCTTGTACATTTCCCTGAGGGTCTCATTCATTTCCTTGTAAGTATCATTCATCTCCTTGTAATTCTCATTCATTTGCTGGTTGGTCTTGTTTATTTCCTGGTAATTCTCATTAAGTTGATCGGCCTTTTGTAGGAGCCTCTTGAAAAGCCTTATAACCGTGGTTTTGAACTCTATGTCTTGTCGTCTTTTCTCCTCCATTTCTTTCACACCTGATTTCTTTCCATGTCTCTGCATGGTAGCCCAAATATTTTTAAGCAGCAATATAAAACACTGATATGGTGCAAATTTAGGCCTAAAGCCACCAGTATTTAAATACTACAGTAGATCTATTTTCAGATTTCTCCTTATTAACAAACCATGATTCCATAAATCTATAACATTGGAATGTATAATGGAGAAAGAGTGAAAGCTTTTCTCTTCCATAGAAAACAAAGATATACTTATTCAATATTGTACTAAAGGCAAGAAAAATCAATAAAAGCTCTATGGGTTGGAAAGGATAAAATAAAATTCTTTCTATTTGTATATTATCTGATTGTGAAATAGGGCAACAATTGTCTTAGGTAGACAGTGCAGTTTTAATCTTAACTTAACCTGATATTTGGCTTCTGTACCCATTTGCTTGCTTGCTAAAATAATAGAAGAGGTATTTTGATTTTCTGAACTTATGTATTATTGAATGTTCCCTTACTGGTGGTTTGAATGCCCTATTGATTCTGATCCCACTAGGTACTGAAGCACATTTTTCTGGGAACCAATACAGCTCAATTATTCCAAATTGTCTCAGTAGCTACAGAGAACTGAGTTTTAGTTGACTCAGAGGTCCTGGAATCAAGGAGAGCACAATTATCCTAAATTGCCTCAAGTAGCTACTGATAGTGCATTCCTGTTGACTCAGTGATCCCAAAATCTGGACAGCACAATTATTCTAAATTGCCTAAGTGGTCTCAGATAATGTGTTTCTGTTGATTTAGTGATTCTTAGATACTAACTTGCTTAATCTTTGCTTCTGTAAAAAAAAAAAAAAATTTAAATTAAAAAAAAAATGCTTTTTTGCAAAGTAGGTTTCTTGTTCCAGACCCAAAGATGTAATCAATACTTTTGTGATATTCTGCCAATATAAGCCAGACGTGTTGAGCCGTTTGGGGCTGCAAGATTTGAAGAGCATTAGCCACTCGTATGCAGCCGGCTTTTAATAAATGTCTCCATAATTCGACTACTTGAGGCATCTTTTGTGAGATGCCGGGGTACACCACAACAATTGTCTATGTAAAAATTTCTCAAAATTTTAAAAAATATGTATTTCAAAAATTATTTTAACAATTAAATTATATTCCCATTTGTTTCTCAGAACTTTTATGTAGAGTGATTTGTTTTATTTATATTGATTTTTAAAACAATTACAAACATACAATCAATGCATCCAAAGCTTAAAAGAAAATCTTACTATTACTGTTGAAATCTGAAGAGAAAATTTTAAATAGGAATAACTATTATTTATTTTATAGCAAAATACTTTGCTTTCGAGGTGGAGGAATTTGATTAGAAACATGAATCATTACAAAAGTATTTCTGTCAGTTTAGATTTTCATTTCTAGAACTGCCCTAATCATAGGGAATGCTCAGAGATCACTCATTTTGGGGAATCATTCATCAGTATCACGATATCTATGTTTGATAAAGTTTAAAAATCTCTCTTGCCTACTGATTGAAAATTTGCTTCAAGGCATTTTGAAAGATGTCATTCCTGTATCTAATAAAGCTTAGGAAAATGAAAATGGAAGAAAAGCAAGAAGTGTGGGCTAAGTATCTCTTCTCAGAGTAACTTTAGTTTTGCATCTTTATTTTTATCTAAAATCAATATATATCAAATAAAATATACATAAAATATATATCAAATATCTTTCAAAAATGCATTTTACAGGATGATAAAATAAGAATATTTTCACACTTAGTCATTGCCAATAAATTTCCTAAGGAAATTTACCAATTTGTTCTCCTGTGTCCAGGCTATAGATGATCCATGAAACTTAAAAACAAACAAACAAAAAACAGAAATTGTTTGCTTGCCATCAAAATAGAAGTAGATGCTGTATTATTTGTCCATCTTTCTATAAAAATTTCAAGATCTTAAACCCAGCTAGGTGGAAATGGCTAAGGAAACCAGGCTGGGCAGGAAAGACTAGACCCAACTAGGTGGGAGTTGCTAGGGCAAGCAGCTGGACAGTAAGGAAAGGCACCAGAGAGAGATATGAGCTTTAAAATGTATGGATGTTGCTAAGGCAGAATTCTTTGAAAATACTGGTCAAGAGCTACCAAGGCATATATATCCCCAGATAAAAAGCTTCTGTGGCAACCTACTTCGGACTCATCCTGACCTGTTGTAAGGAGTCTGTCTAACTTTGATTCCATTTATTATCTTTGTCTCTGAACTCATCCATTCTATTTTGCAAGACAATGAACTCAGACCTGACCAGAAGTTTTAGCATCAATACTTTTCTTGATTCTTTGATTGAAGTTTCCTCCAAGAAAAACAAAACAAACAAAAACAAAACAAAAATACAGTCCACAACATTCTATGTTTCAATGAGTATGATTAATTTATATCAAAAGCATGCATTTGAATGGGTGTCTATTTTTTCCTGCCCCTTATTGTGGATCCATTGTTTTCTTCAGAGACCATATTGAAAATTTTGACATATGTGATGCTCTACACCTAACCAGAAGAACTTGGTAAGAGATCTAATTTTACCAGATTTCAAAATTCAAATATTGGCTTTGATGAGTTATTTTCCATCAGCGAGTGAGAAACAATGGATTAATTTCACATCGGGCACAGTTTTAAGTGACCATAAATGGAATTGAAGTATGGTAGCAATTGTCTTAGGTAGACACTACAGTTTTAATCTTAACCTGCTATTTGGCTTTTGTATCCATTTGCTTGCTTGCTAAAATAAGAGTTATTTTGATTTTCTGGAACTTATGTATGCTATCCAATACTCCATAGGTGAGGGTTTGAATGTCCCATTGATTATGACCTCGCTAGTGACTGAAGGACATTCTTCTGAGAACCAAGGCAGCTCAATTATTCCAAATTGCCTCAAGCAGCTACTGATAATGCATTCCCATTGACTCAGTAATCCCAAATTTCGGGCAGCACAATTATTCTAAATTGCCCAGGTGGTCCCAGATAATGTGCTTCTGTTGATTCAGTGATTCATAGATGCTAACTTGTTCTATTTTTGTTTCTGTAAAAAAAAAAAAAAAGCTTTTTTTTTTTGCAAAGCAGGTTCCTCATTTCAGACCCAAATATGTAACCAATACCTTTGTGATAATCTACCAATATAAGCCAGTTGTGTTGAGCTGTTTGCTGCTCAGCTTTTATGCCGCCAGCTTTTCATAAATGACTCCATAATTCGACTTTTTTGAGGCGTCCTCTGTAAGATGGGGGTACACCACAACATTGAATCACTTTCTTTGAAGTGTGAGGTGTGTACGGGGTTTTGTGTGCATTGCCCTTGGAAATGAGTGACCTGGATTCTAGATCAGTTTTTCTAATATTTATTAACTGATTGTGAGCCCCACCGCCCTGGGGACTGGAAGGTCCGGGAATGTAGGGAGTGAAAGATTTTGAGACAAACAGGCCCGGCCAGCCATAAACGGCCAGGTGTAAGCAGATGGTAGATACGGATAAACTTTAGCAGAGACCAGCTTCCCGGAATGTAGACCAGACCTGACCTCGGAGTATTATTTTGAAATATACTTTGCAAATGTGACCTTTAGCTGTGTCAAGTCAGAACAAAGAAGTAGTTAAGGTTTTTAGCTTTGTATTAGCCAATCAGGAGCTGCCAAGCCAACCTTCACCCCCTGCGCAGGGTATAAAATATCGGCTTGACTGAAGATCGGGGCTCTCCACCACGATTTGTGTTTGGACAGTGGAGGCCCTGGTTCGAATCAGCAAATAAATATTCCAACCAAAACTTCAAATTTGTGTGGTGGTCTGTCTCGTGGTGGGCTGCGCTCTGTAACACTGGTGAATTCCACATCAATGTGCTTAGTGCGTTAGAAACAGGTCACCTGGATTCTAGACTAATTTTTCTAATATCTATTAACTGCTGAAATTGAGAAAATCAGTTAAACTCTTTACTTTTAAATTAAAAAATAATAAGATGATGGGCCATTGGTTATGATCCCCTGGATTATTTAAATTTTATTTTAAATTTTCAGGATTTGATCAAGTTCGTGGCTGAAGAGAGGTTTGTAAAGAGAAAAATGAAGGCGTTTTATTGACAAAAATAGTGGTAGATGACAAGGTGAAGAAAGCAGATGGCAGATAAAACTAAAATAGGAATAAACATATTACAATTTTAAATAGGATGCTTATTAAGAAAGGAATTTGGGGGGTAAAATAGGAATTTTTAGGGGGAAATAGGCAGGTTTAGAAAATTTTAAAAATTAAGAGGTCCATAAAAAAAAAGAAAAGAAACCACTCAGAGCTACAGAGTTGCAAAAAGGTACATTTCCATAAGACAAGTGAGCTGGGAAAAGTTATATTTCCATAAAACAAGGAAGTTGGGAGAAGCAGCAGTTACATTTCCTTAAGACAGAGTTGGGAGAGGTAGCAGATACATTTCCTTAAGGTAAAGAAACTGGGAGTTGCAAAGGGTCTATATTTACAAAATAAAGAAGGAGGAAGAAAGCCCAGAAGGAATAGGACAACAATGGAGGAGGAGGGCCTTCCCAGTCCCAGGTGAGGTTTGACCTCTGAGCTCAAGAGTTGCTATACTGCCCAAATAGTGACCAACCAGAAAGGATATCAAGGCACAAAGATTTGCAGCCTTTATAAACTGTAGGGAAAATTGATTCAGTGGAACTCTTTCCCCCTCCGCATGTGGGAGTCTGTGTTTGATCTGCAGTAAATTTCCACTTTTGCTATACCATCTTCTTCCATCTGAGGTTTCCTTCTTTGACTCCAACAAAGAGCCCAGGGAAGCCATTCTGCCCAGGGGAACACAGTATGTGTTCTTGTTCAAAAATCCCGTTTCACTAATAAAATAGTTTAGAACATGGGAATGAAAAGATTGCTTTGTATAACCTGTCAGATCTGGGCAATAATTTAAAGAACAAAACAAAATTAGTTGAATTTTGCTAACAATGAACCATAACTATTATAGACTAAAGGCCCAATACATGAAATTCATGACATGAGTGCAGTTCGTAAGCCTGACATGGGATCAAAGCATGAGCATCTGGTGTGGACGGGCAGGTCCCAGCTGACCTCTGGGCCCTGGACAGTACCTGGAACCCTAAACCCCCATGCACCCCCTCCACCTGAGTCAGGGCACCCGAGTTGCCACATGGGGATGGGGTGAGCGCAGCCAGAGTGCAGGCCGGTGCGCAGTATGTGTCTCTGGGCCACCCAGCGGCACTGCAGCAGAAACTGGGCAGGTGGCACGTGCTCTCTCCCTGCCGACCTTGCAGACTAGCTCCTGCACCAACCCATGGGGAGCCTGACCAGCCCCTGTGGTCCCAGTGGCTGCAGCACAGGCTCACCCAGAAGATGCCTCATAGGTGTGGGGAAGGCTCCTTAAGTGCACCCGGCACCTGAGCATAGGGGCTTCCCTGGCATGTGAGCCCTGGTGCCCTGGAGAGGGTAGCAGAAAGAGTGAAAGTGAGCGTGGCAGACACCCCACATTCTCACTGCACCTGTAAGGCAGCAGAATTGGAAGCAGTGACCGGTAAGGTGCACCCTGTAGGGCAACTAGATTAGTAGCAAAGATTACAGAAACATTAACCAGTAAATTACATCCTGCCCCTCTTGCAGAGTGGGAGAGCCCAGGGGTAATGATAAGGGAACAGGAAACACATCCTGCCCCTCTTGCAGAGTGGGAGAGCACAGGGGTAATGATAAGCGAACAGGAAAACAGAATGCTTGACCAAGAATGTGAAACTGAGATTAATGTAAATGTCAACGGTTTTGGGAAAAACAAACTGTAACAAGTCCCCCTGACGACATCTGTATGACCCTGTTGTTTGTTTCAGGGTATTTAAGCCCTGGCTCTGCACTGTCTCGGGGCTCTCAGCCTCTACTCTGACTTCAGGGTATGTTGTGAGCCCCAGCATGCTTGGTGAATAAACCCTTTGCTGTTTGCATGAGAATGTCTCTTGGTGCCTTTGTGAGAGGGGCGGGCGTTCCGGACTTAACACACCAAGTAGCCATTGAGTGGTCGCAGTGCATCACTGACTCCTGCTATGTCTGTGCCACTCCCTGGTGGTCAGCGCACATCCTACGGCTCCGTGGAACTCCTGATGTCCTGCTCAAACTTCCAGTTGATTGACTACCCAAGGGGACAATTTGCATATTAGGCTTTTATTATATAGGATTGATAATGTTTTAAACAAACTATGCATTTCTTTTTACCTGAGTATTGAAGTTCAATTGGTTTGAAAATACAGGGATCTGTGTTTGATATTCCTTATTTAGCTTCAGTTTTACAGTATGCTATTCAAATGACAGAATACAACAATAGGACAATTTTAGATTAAAGTTAGAAAAAACTGTTTACCTCCAAGATTGATTTTCTGAAAAATCAATATTTTTATGGTTTATAGTGTGCCCAATAATTGAATGAGGTAATACTGAGTTAAGAAAATGATTCCTAAGTTCATTTCATTTTGAAAATAATGGCTTGGGTTTTTTGTTTATTTGCTTGGGTTTCTTTGTTTGGTTGGTCAATTGTTTTTTTGTTGTTGTTTATTTGTTTTTTTGTGTGTTTTTTTTTGGAAGCAGTGAATATTTTCCTAATAAATCTCTTTACAGTAACAGAAAAAGAAGAAAGTATCTCATTCTGCTAAAATTGCTGTTGGGCCACTTGTTTACATATTGACTTACATTTTTGTGAGAGTAGTTTGTTTTTATTGTTGTTGCTTTAATTGTTATTATCTTATGAATAAGTAATGAAATCTAGCTCATAAAACTTACATGTAAAGTTATTACTCCTAAGTAAGCTAAATTTGCATTTTTTAATTATTCAGGTTGCTTACAGATGTAAATGACATTTTAAGTATTAATGATATTGATGTGACTACAGTGCAATTTTTTTTCCCCAAGGAAAACATTCCATTTATTTACAAGATACAAAGTGAGGGCTCTCTGAGCATTTGTGATTATTCAGAATGTAAACATCTCAAGTGTGCATGTGAAAGATTCATCAAATATATCTTATGAGATGGATCCATAAACACTTTATAGAGAATTATTTACTTGAATAATTATTGTGTTTCGTTATTTCAATAAACTAAAACTCTTTTTCTTTTAATAACATTTCCTTAGAAAGAATTTGGGCATTAAAAGAATATTTGCATAACAAATGTCTCTATTAAAGTAAATTAAAATATTCTCAAATGTGATTTCCTCCTATCAGATTTGTAATTTAACATTTCACACCTGCTGTATTGTGTCAAGAAGGTGTTCTATACAGCCAGATTTTCTGAATGGATACCAGTTAAGAGACTATTATAATTTCCAATTAAGAGATGATAATAAATTGAACTATGAACGTGACAATAGAAATGGCAAGACATATCTAGATGATCAAGGGATAAATGCATACTGAGATGATCAAGGGATAAATGCATACTGCTTGCCATATAAGAGAAATTTAAAAGAGGAAGATGTCAAAGTGTGACTGAACCTTAATTGCCAGATTCTTGAATTTCAATGTCATAGGAATGAGCATTGAACTCAGTACAAGATAGGGTAGATAGAGGTTTTTGAGAAGATCTTGCACACAAGAGACTTCACCAGAAAAGAGCAGTCAAGCTCCCAATGGGTTTCATGTGGCTGGCTTATATAGGGACCTTTGGGTGAGTGTAGAGCTTGGAAATGAGGATGAGGTCAGTTGTCCCACGATGGTCATCTGATGGCACTTGATCTGGGGTAGTCATAGATGTTGTCTATAATTTTTGGACCATCCAGAGGGTCTGTAAAATAATGCTTGTGCAAACCTTCTGATTCTACCATTTAATTGACAAAACAACTCTTTTGTTTAACATGGTCTTCAGAAAGGTATCATCATACATTCTTTTCTTACATGATATAGTTATATTAAATTCAATTACAGAACTTTACTGAAACCAAGGAATCTTAGGTCTTCAAAATGGAGTAGGTTTTGAGGACAGAACTATGTTTTAGAAATTGTTGAATCTGAAGTATTTTTGAAACATCAGGAAATGGATCTAATTTCAAAAAATTTGTTTGGACTTATTGATGTTCATTTGAGAAACACGGGGTAGGTAAAAATTGCCTAAGAAGAAAGTGGGTTTTTTTGTTTGTTTGTTTTGTTTTCTTTTTTGGAAAGTATTTTGAGAGAACAACTGCAGTATTTATCAGAAAGCAAATGGAGAAAGAGAAACAGATAAAGGAGATTAGGACAAATAAAGAAAGTAATACTTCAAGAATTCGAAACCTTGTGTGGTAGAAATAAAGACAGATATAAGATAAAATGTCAATCTAATAAGGCATATCTAAAGCACTGGTGACTTAATCATTTACTTATCACTGAATGAGAAGAAATATTTATAGCAATGGAAGCAGGAGAGCTTGTGATAAGAAGGGTACATTTGACCTTGGGCGTATATGACAATAAGGGAAATAATTTAAGAAGAAAACTGCAAGGGCAAGGGCATAGACTGAACAAGGACAAGACATAGATCAAGGAACAAGGATATGGTTTAGCCTTATATTGTGAAGAATTTGTGAAGCCAGCAGAAGTAGGATAACACCTTCTACCACATACTGACCAAAATATTATCATCTAAATCCGTTACTCCCTTCTTTATCTCCTGCTATAAAAATATGAAGTTAACAAAGTGATGACTCCCACTTTATTTTTTAAAATAAAAGTTCTACAGTTCATCCAAAATATAGTATCTTGAAAAATCACACATTACATATTGGCCACTAGATTGCTATCCATGATGAAGTACTATTGTAAAATTCAGTATCTTCATATATCTTTAAAGAAGGTAAGATACAGGCTTTTCAAATTCTCATTTTCACTACATTATATTAAAGACTGTTATTGATCTTCTAACTTCCAGAGTAAATTAAGTCTTCAACCCATTGTTTCCTACTTAGCATGAAATCCGGCAATTTAAACGTGCTTCTGCAAATTATTTTCAAATACTCTGACAGGAAATAAAGATCAAATCCATAGTTTATGGATATTAAAAATACATACAAAATTATGTAATAATTAGTTACCAACATATGAAGAAATAGCTCATTATAGAGCTGGTGGAAAATAAGCCCTGCTCAGAAATAATTCACTTTGATATATTGCTGATTTTTAAAATGTTTCCTCTCTCTTTTTTTATTAATGGGGGCATTTGCATTCAAATAGAGATCATTTGTTTTTAGGAATTCATCTGCTCCTGCTGTTTATTCTCCACCTACTATTTTAATCCACAGTTTATAGCACAGGCATCAGTTGCAGTGAAAATGATTAGGATGTCATGAAAGTTTATGCCTTCAGGTGAGAAATATGGTACATTCTCAGTGCAGTATAACTTGCAAATTAATGTTGTATTCATTCAGATTGTTTCAAATTAAAATAAGCAAAGACTGAGAAATTTAAAGAAAAATGGTACAAGTGTTTTTTCCTAACTGAACTATTTCTGTATGGTATACCTTTTTACAATATGCCCCCTGTTTTCTAGAAATAGAATCACAGTATGACAGATATGCTAAATAATTGCCTTGGAAAACCCACAAGTTGCAGAGCTCTGAGATCAACATGTTGACAGTACCTTTCTATAAATTCCCTTTTATGGGGTTGGAAATGACTATTTACTAGAAGTGAGTATAAATTAATCAAAGTAATTTTGCATAGCATTGATATATAGAGACTTTACATATTACATATGTGTCAGATTATAGACTATTGCATTTCTTGTTTCTGTAATTAGTGGAGATTTAAGTTTATGAAGAGAAAATGTGACTGGTGCTCTATGTTGTAATGCTTTGTGACAAAGCCAAATATTATTATGTGTTCCATTTCAAGTGCAAAACTATTAATCTAATGAAAATGTTACTGTTCTAAGCAATATGTTCTGAGTGTTATTATCGAATACAATGGAAATGACTATATTAATATAATACAGTAAGAAAAATAACAGCTAGAGAATTTAAAATTCTGATCAAGTGCAGTGTTTAGAAAAAGAATCAACACAACAAAATATGTTTCTGCTTAGTTGAATAGAAAGTGCTGGTGGGTAGAGAGCAATGAAATAGGTAGGATATAGAATAAATAGAAAGGTTCTTCAGGTATAGATAAGAAGAGTATTTTTAAGGACGGGAGAAAAAAGGAGTTCTGTTTACAATTAGTTCTCAATTTTTTGATAAAAAATAGTTTAAAGTAAAAAAAATAGTGTAGTTCAATCAAAAAATACAATAGAGCCATTCCATTTGGCTATACAGGTCACATATTTAGTATTATTACTTTTTTCTCTCTCAATTTCACTCCCTTTCTCAATAGTTGGGTCACCATTGGTAATGAAATTTTTCACTATGCCTTACTTTGGAAGACTGTTGGTAATGGAATTCTTTACCTTGCCTTATTATGGAAGAGCTTTTTTTATAAACAGACTTTTTATTTTGAAGTATAGTCTATAAACAGGCAATTTTTCTTCTAACTTTATTTTTAGAATAATGTTTTTTAAAATGTAATTTTGTTATCTCATTACTGGTTATAGAATCAAATTAATGAATCTTGGTCAGCATCTTAGTTATTACATTTAATCAAATAAAATACAATAGAACATAGAATAATGTCAAGCAAAAAGAATAATTGATATACAGTGAATATTTTGTTTCATTTTGTGTATCTGACTGTAATTGTATGTCTTGGTTTGGGAGGTGGAGTCATAATAATATTATGTATACTTGTTATTATTGGTCATGATAAAAAGTTTGTGGAGTCGACTGGTAAAGAAAATATTATACATGTATGCAACATGGAGAATTGTTAAAATGACAATAATTAATAACAACCTAAATATTTAACAAAATGATAAATATATTTTGTATATTGATATAATTGAGTGCTATATAACACTTGAGATGTATAAACTATATTTGCATGTTTCAAAGACAATAACATTCCATCATGTAATATTAAGTGAGAAAATAAAAGTAAAAGAAAAAATACCATTTATATAAAATTTAACAGACACACCAGGCCTGTGTGGTTCAGTGGTTGAGTGTCCCCCATGAACCAGAATGTCATGGTTATATTCCTGTCAGAGGATGGGCCTCAGTTGCTGGCTCGATCCCCAGTAGGAAGCACACAGGAGGCAGTCGGTCAATGATTCTCATTATTGATGTTTCTCTATCTCTTTCCCTCTCTGTTCCTCTCTCTGAAATTAATTTTTAAAGTATTTTAAAAATTAACATGCACATTACAATTCTATATGTTGTGTACATTCAGGATGGGGAAAAGTGCACTGGGTTGGGGTCCCTTAGCCCAGCCTGCCTCCTCTCACAGACTGGGAGCCCTCAGGGGAGTGGGCCTAAGCCGCAGTCTGCTCCCTCTACGGGAGGCGACTAGGCTACTCAGGGGAAGGCACCAGCCCCATCACCTCACTGCTGCAGCCACTGCCAGCCACTGCAGCTGCCGAGGTGTTTTCACCAACAGTCCTTTCACCATGAAAAAATGACAACTTTCTTTAGGCATCTTCAAGATGTGTCTTTCATAGGATATGACATTTCTTTTTTTTTTTTTTTTTATCCTCACCTGAGGATATGTTTCCATCGATTTTTAGAGAGTATGGAAGAGAGATGGAGAGATAGAGAGAAACATCAGTGTGAGAGGAACACTTTGATTTGGCACCTCTCCTGCATGAGCCCTGACCTGCGCCGTAGTCAGGGAGGAGCCGGTAACCTAGGTATATGCCCTTGATCAGAATTGAACCCGGACCCTGCTATCGACAGGCCAAGGTTCTATCCACTGAGCCAAAGGGGCTAGGGCAAGATATGACATTTCTTAGCCCCTCCAGCAGGGGACCTTCATTTTTTTTCTCCAGGAGTGTGGTGGGAAAACCCTAGATCATCTTCTTGGATTCTTATTACCCAAGTTACCAAGAACACTGCAATTGGTGGCATACAGGGATCTTAGCCAATGAACAGTCAGAAAGATGTTTAAGGATGCTGCAAATGGGTATGGAGGTTTTGCCCTGGTGGTGGTGGAGGACCCAGGCATTATTGGTTGGGTGCGAGATCACTGAGCCCAAGTGTGGCTTCTCGAGCATCTCCTGCTGGTTCTAGCCCAAGAGAGATGGGACCACTCAACCAGTGTCACCATGACCACGGCGGGTAGCAAGGGCGGGAATCTCTGTGAAAAGCTGGATGGGCAATGAGCTGGACCTGAGCTTCAGTGACCTGAATGATGTCCCAGTCAAGGATCTGGCTGCCCTTCCAAAGGCCACCATACTGGATCTGTCCTGCAACAAACTGACTACTCTCCTGTTGGATTTCTGCAGCCTCATCCACCTGGTGAAGCTGGACCTGAGTAAGAACAAACTGCAGCAACTGCCAGCCGACTTTGGCCGTCTGGTCAACCTCCAGCACCTGGATCTCCTCAAAAAACAGACTGGTCACCCTGCTTGTCAGCTTTGCTCAGCTCAAGAGCCTGAAGTGGCTGGACCTGAAGAATAACCCCCTGGATCCTGTCCTGGCCAAAGTGGCAGGGGATTGCCTGTATGAGAAGGAGGCAATGTTACCAACAAGATTTTACAGCACATGAAGATCACATAGGCAGATCAGGAGCCAGAGAGGCAGCTGCTGCAGGAAATAGAACGCTGGGAGGAGAAGAAGCGGGAGGCCAAGCAGGGAGCCAAAGAGGTTCAGAAGTGGGAGGTGCGGAAACAGGAGAAGGCGGAAGGGAAGGAGCACCAGAGGAAGGAGTATGATGCCCTCAAAGCATCCAAATGGGAACCAGGGAAGAAACCGAAGAAGGAAACAAATCAGGCATCGAAATCCAAGTCCAGCCCTTGGTCCTGGAAGCAGCCACCCAGGACGTACCCCGGTCCTGGATGGTGCTGAAGCTGCTGCTGCTGCTGCTGCTGCTGCTGCTGCTGCTACTGTATATGGTGGGCGAGCTGGTGTTGTGCCAGGTGACAGAGCTGCAGCAGCAGCCCCTCTGCAACAGTGTGAACACCATCTACGACAATGTGATTCGGGGTCTGTGCAACCACCATATCCTCCAGTGGGTCCCGCAGACCGGCCCTCAGCAATGAGTGTCCTCAACACCTGCTGCCTCCCAGCCCTGGGACTTGGATTCCCTTGGAACTGGTTTCTGCTGCACACAAACTCTTTTTTGCATCAGACCTACCTGCTGTCATTAAATGGCTGCTGATTGGTACTTGAGACCTCCACTTTGTAGGATTTCTTTGTTCCTTAGTCAGGGTTCCCTGGTGGAATAAGAAGTGGGAGTTACGGAGAGGGAATAACCTCAGGCCTAAATGGGGGCTTGAAAGTGGAGAGAGGAACAACAGCCTTTTCTGGTTGTTGTACCAAACTGTAAAGGCAAGGTTCATTTCTACTAACTGGTCAGCTGTCACTACATTTACACTTTTGTGTGTCACAAACCCTTTCATTACTCCCTGGGGACCCAGGGCACCATGCTCAGCAAATCTAGTCTAAATCAGAGAGGAGGGGCATACCTATTTTCTTAAGGACCTCAGGCATTCAGACATTTTAATGACCATATAGTCATAGGCTCAGAAGGGAACTTCTAGACTGTGCAGTCCAGTAGAACACTTGCAGATAAGAAAGTTGAGGCCTTCCTTGACTTGCTTATGGTCGCCCAACTGTTTTGAAGGAACTGGACTCCCACTCTGGTATTCTTTCTTTTCCATAATTTTGCCTTCCTTATCATGTCCTGAGATAACAGAATAGAACATCTCTCAGCCAGAGTGTGGAATCTTTCATGTAGACAGATGCATGGCCCACAAGTAGAAATCTCATAGCATTGAGGGTTTTGGGCAGCTCCTGTGGAGTCCTGTCCCTACTTATGTGACTTCCATAAAATACCTCGATTTTAGAGCATGAACTTCCCCATTGCCAGTAAACAAGGCATAGCCTCACAAAGACTTTGCCTTCTGTGACAGCTGTTAGTAGTTGGTGTGACTAAATGCCTCCAAGGCAACCTGAACACTCCAACATCAGAGACTGAGATTTAGAATTGTTTGATTCCAGCCCTAGAACTTACCTAGGCAGCGAAGGGAACCAAGGAGCATCGAGGCATTTAAAAGTGTCAGGAGCTTTAATGACTTGTGCAATTAAGGGCAGGGCTGTCACTCTCATTTGCCAGAGTAAGCGTTTTCTTGCTCAGTGGTCTCCTTTGCTTCATCTTTGACAAAAGCTGGATGTAGGGATCAGGAATAGCCATGTCATGGTGCCCATTCACTGAAGCTCCCGATTTTAAGTTCCTTGCCGCTCGCTGAGGACAGCAAGAAGCTGTTAAGGTTCAGAGATGAAGAGGATGGACTCCAGCTTTTCAGCCTTAGTAGCCCAACTGAATATGATTGCCAGGTGTGACTGTCTTGATACTGAAAGAAATGAGTTTTCTCCCCCAAGGAAAGCTCTTCTGTATAGGCCCACACCTTATTCTGGATCACCACACATTACTTTTGTCTTCCTCCAAGCTCCAGAGCCACTGGTATAAATGCTTTATTGAAACTAAACACATAGTACATAAGAAAAGACTAAGAGAATATAGAAGTCGGCATAGTAATCAGACTCGTTCCCTGGCTGGTTGAGGCAGCCGCCTTGGGCCAACAGAGGGCTGGACACCCAGCCTAGTAAAGCCAATTCACTGAGGGCATTTCATTCATGATCTCAATTTTTTTAAAAAAAATTTATTTATTTATTTAAACTATATTTTATTGATTTTTTTACAGAGGGAAAGAGAGAGGGATAGAAAATCAGAAACATCAATAGGAGAGAAACATCAATCAGCTGCCTCTTGCACATCCCCTACTGGGGCTGTGCTCTCAACCAAGGTACATGCCTTTGACCAGAATTGAACCTGGGACCTTTCAGTCTGCAGGCTGACGCTCTATCCACTGAGCCAAAGTATCCCAGGTTTGATTCCTATTAAGGGCATATACCTTGGTTGGGGGCATATCCACAGTGAGGAGTGTGCAGGAGGCAGCTGATCAATATTTCTCTCTCATCGATGTTTCTGACTGCCTATCCCTCTCCCCTGATTGCTGTAAAAAATTAATAAAATATATTTAAAAAATAAAGAAAAGAAAAGGTGTTTTACCTGCAGTTCACACACAGGTGTTCACTGGGGGTCCTATATGCATGAGCTGCAGAGAAAACAAAGCCGGTAGCCAGCCCCACACGGGCCTACAGGCTAGGAGCGGCCTGGGTCCTGAGGATGTTTCCAGGACCCAGATGGCTTGACTGCTGCATATGCAAATTAACCCACCATCTTTGTTGGTTTAGTTTTCATACTCAATCCTGATTGGCTGGTGGGTGTTTCAGAGGAACAGTCAATTTGTATCTTTATCTTTTATCAGTATAGGTTACTTAAATGTCAGTTGAGAATTTTAAATAATTCATAATTGCAGTATCATTAGGGGATACAGACTCATCCACTGAGTCTGTCACCTATTATTTCTTTAAAAATAAAGAAATAAAAAATATTAACATTTGGTAGACCTAAGTGATATGTACAATTATTATGTTGTATATATTTTTTGCTTGAAATATTTCATAAGAAAAATGTTAGAAAATTGGAATGCAGGAAAAACACAGGGAAGATGAATGGCTGTAGACAAAATTATGTGGCATTCACCACTTCAGGTTAGCCCTTCAACACACAATCTAACTCCTATTGACTTTGAGAGGGAGCAGATGCTCACACCTCAAGGAAAGTTTTATTTCTAGGGAGTAAGAAAGTTGGGCCAAATAACAGAAAATTATTCTCTTATAGAATAGCATAGAAGTCAGGGTGACAGCTGAATAGCCTACTATTTGTTTTCTAACAAATAGCCTACTATTTGTAATCTCAGGTTTTGAGATTACACAAGACATCTGTATTTTTAGAGATAGAAAATTCAGTAATACGGTGTGTTACTGCCTGCAGAATAATCAGTAGTACAAGCACCTTTAAAGGAGTGGGCTGAGATTGGAATTAAGATGAAATAATTATATTTCAGGCTGAGCATGAATATACCGATAGCCATATATTCTTTTACACATTTCAAGTTTTATATTTTACAATTTTAGTGAGGAGAGTATTGAAGGAAGAAAAGGATAAATTAGTTACTTAGTAATTTTTTCTTACTCTCTTGTTTTCTGTACTAAATTCCAGAAATATTATGAACATATGACAAATGCAAGAAAGAACATTATTAGATAGATGCAAAATGCTAGGAAGGAAAGATTAGAACAAAGTACTAGAAGATTTAATTTAATCGATAATAATAAAAGCATAATATGCTAATTAGATCAGACAGCTGAACGACCTTCTGGATGTCATTCCGAACATCCTTCTGGATGAAGCTGCCATGGTAGGGGCCAAGGCATAGGTGGTTAGGGGCATTCAGGAAGACAGGCAATCAGTTAAGGGTGGTCAGGCAGGCAGGCAGAGATAGTTAGGGGTGGTCAGGCAGGCAGGTGAGTGGTTAGGGACAATTAGGCCGGCAGACAGAATGGTTAGGGGCAATCAGGCAGGCAAAGGGGTTAGAAGCAATCAGGAAGGCAGGGGAGTGGTTAGGAATGATCAGCCAGGCAGGTGAGTGGTTAGGGGTGATCAGGCAGGCAGGCAAGCAGAGGGGTTAGGACCAATCAGGCAGGCAGGCAGGTGAGCGGTTAGGAACCAGCAGTCTCAGATTTTGAGAAGATGCAGGCCAGGCTAAGAGCCCTGCACCCCACCCCCTGGCATGAATTTCATTAACCAGGCCTCTATTATTCAATAAATTTATAAACTGAAAGCTTGTGTGCATGCACACATACACAAGAACACACAGAGCATTTTTTTACAAAAGTGGTTTAACATATTATCCTCAAAGTGACCTCTCTGGTTTTAGTTAAGTGAAAGACAGGGCAAACAGAATCCTCCTAATCCTTCTTGCAATTTCAAGAAGAATCTTTTTTTTTTTTTACAGTGATCTTATTTTATTTGAATTTGATGTTTTAATTGAATTTAATGAGATGGCATTGGTTAATAAAATTATATAGCTTTCAGGCAAACAATTCTACAATAATCTATATATTATCTTGTGTGTTTACTTTTCCAAGTCAGATTTCTTAAATATTAATATGTGCCTTATATTTGTATTTCTAATCAGTCAATGCCAGAAAGATTTGTGTCAAACAAGTGAGAAATATAAAGATTTGTGTCAAACAAGTGAAAAATATGTTGGAAACTGGGATATGGATCATTTGATCTATTAATGTTACTAGATGGGTTTGCTCCCTTTAATGATATATATATATATATATATATAAAGTCTTTATATTTCTTTCTTGTTTGACACAAGTCTTTCTGGCATTGACTGATTAGAAATACTAATATAGGGCAAATATAAATGTTTAATAAATTTGACTTGCAAAAGTAAACACATGAGGTAATATATAGATTATTGTGAGATTATTTACCTAAAATTTATGTAATTTTATTAACCAATATCATCTCATTAAATTCAATTAAAACAACAAATTCAAATCAAATAAGATCACTGTGAAAAAGAGAGAGAGACAGAGAACCTTGGAAATGAGATAGCCCTCGAAGTCTTAAAGGCAAATCTGTTTTTGTTGCATTAAAAGAGGTACGTTATCTTAAAAAAAATCTGTGAGGTATTTTTTTTTAATTTCCGTGGGAGATACTAATTTTGATGTCTGAAATCATTCTTTTTAAACTATTTATCACATGAATGCCTTGATCAGCAAAGTTTTAATTTGAAGTTCCTCACCTTCAAATTAAAATAAGAAAGATCTCTTTTGACTGATAGGCACATTTGTGAAAATTATTTAACACTTTATTCAGAGATAGAAAGCTATAGTAATTCATTTTTACATATAAAAAGTCCTGCAAACAAAACAAGAAAAATCAAGAATCGAAGACCACTTTGAGAATCTAATAGCTTACAAGATATTTTAAAATTATATCAATATATTTAAAACACACATTCATTATATCTGAATTGTGATAAACTAATACATAATTTTTTATCAATTTTTTACGTTGAATAAATTGAGATAACATACAAAAAAACAGTTTTAGTGGTAATTTACATTGGTATGTGAGATGTATTGTTATTTTTTCTTTGAAAGATTTTCAGTTTCATATGGGTGAAAGGGATGGGATTTTGAAACCAAATAAATATAATTTCACTTCAATAGAAGCCATTCACTCTCCTATGCAAGTCTTAGAAAATTCATTTTCTCAAGATATCGCAAGAGCCATCCCACTCCTCTTACTGCTGGGGAAATTGGACCCATTAATTTATCTGGCAACAATATGATATACAAAAGGAAATTTAAGGTTAGCTAATTTAGAGTCTATAGACTTATTATTGGAATCTATATAGACAAAGTAGAATATACATATGGGCGAGTACCCAGAAATTAAGATGATTGGAAGTTACCTTGTCCTATATACCAATAAGTCAGTATTTTCCATTCTTGTATCCACAGAACACTTAAGGAATGCAAACTATCTATGTTAAGGCACAGAGGTGTTCCTCAATTATTAGACAGCATCCGATTAGCACTAATTATAACTTGCCTCTTTTTCCTTTTCACTTACCTCCTGCATCCCCTCCTCTGCTCTCCTCAGATACAAATGTGGATCAGCCAAAACATTTTGAACCACATGGCTGTCAAACAATAGTAATAAATAGATGTCTCATCTTTGTTCTAGAATAAGCTGCCTGCTGGGTTTAACCAATTAATTTTTCCCCAATAATCAAAAGATTCGTGCAATTTTTTTTAATCCATGATTTGGCCTTATATTTGTTTTACCTCAGGCCCTCTCATTACTCCCACTTATCAAGGGCTGATTGTTTGTAACTAATGTTCTGTTAAATTTTACTTTCAAAATCTTCCCAGCCATGCATCTTTTTCCTGATGTAATTTTATGACAGGTGAAATTTCACAGTGCTAATGACATGTAGGATCTTTGGCATCTGTCCAGGAGAATAACACTTAAAGTTATTTGTGCTATTTCCCTTCACTTGACATCTAAATCTTTAGAAATGCATCAGGTATTGCTTGAAGCAAAGGAGAAATAATAACCCCATATGTATGAGGTAAACTTGTAAGTCTAAATTTTCTTACATTCGAAGAATATTTTTCAGGTGTTTCCTCTAGGTTATCTTTATCCTAAGAAGCATTTATGGTGAAAACTAAAATTAGAAGTTAAAGTACCCACTTCAATGATTCCTATTTACATTAAACTTTGTGAATCGATAGAAGGAAATGTTGGAAGGGTTCTGATTTCATTTGTATTCTAAATCTGGACTCAAAGTGATTGCTGATTAAATTAAGCCTTCCGTAACTTAAAAAAGAAGTCTTTAGAGTGAAAATGTTACAGTCCCCCAAATTCAAGTTTAATTTGAAGATTCTTTTTTTTTATTTTTAAGTATTCATAAAATGTCCATGCAATGTATATCAAAGACTAAAAGAGAAAATTTCTTCTTATGTGTTCCCAAATTCCAGTGTACTTGGAATTCTATTAAAGGAAGCATAATGTAACAATCATGACAGACACTTTCTTAATAATATTCTTTTTTTGGTACACTTAATATGTACTATATACTCTTTAAAAGTTTTACATAAATTAACTTGGGCTATAGCTTTAAGTGGCAAGGTAGGAGTATCAGACTTATGTAGTTGAGATCTGCAGAAACTAGGCTCCACACTTTTGAATTATAATTGGCAATATTAATTATTAGGTTTTCTCTGCTATTATATATTACTACGAATTTCCTATTCCATGACCAGATAGTAATTATTCATTATATGTTCCATTGAGTTATGTACTTTAATGGTATGTAATAGAAGAATGGTTAATAATAATAATAATAACAATTAATAAAACAGTATCTGGAAGACTTGCATTGGAATTCTAGCTCTGCTGGACTTGCAGTGAAGTTTTTAACAAGTTATCTCTAATCATTATTTTTCACAATAGTAAAATTAAAAAAAAATTCTGTTAAGCCTCGTGACAAAATTAAATAAGAGAATACAGGTTAAGTATATTTCCTGCTATTTGAAAAAAGATTAATAAATGTGAATTGCTAATATATCATTTATAGTAATGGTAGTTTAACAAAATCTGTGATTGGACCTTCAGGAATGTTGAGGGAATGAATGGCTGCTGCAGGACTGGTTGGCTGCCGGGAAGGGTTAGTCAGCTGAGCACAACTACCACCGTGGGAGTGCACTGACCACCAGGTGTAGCTTCTGCATTGAGTGTCTGCCCCCTGGTGGTCAGTCCCTGTCATAGTGACCAGTCATTTGGTCATTTGGTTGTTAGGTTGTTTGGTTGCTGAGTCTTTTGTATATAGACTAGAGAGGCCTGGTGCACAAAATTCTTGCACGGAGGGGTTCCCTCAGCCCAACCTGCACCCTCTCCAATTAGGGACTCCTTGGTGGATGTCCAACCTGCAGTCAGACATTCCTTTTGCAATCTAGGATTGCTGGCTTCCAACAGCTCACCTACCTGCCTGCCTGATTACCCCTAACTGCCCTCCTCTGCCAGCCTGCTCTTGATCCAAATTGCTCTCCCCTGCTGACCCAGTTGCCCCCAATTAACCTCTCCTGCTGGCCTGATCTTGCCCCCAATGGCCCTCCCCTGCCTGCCTGATGTCACCCCTAACTGTACTCCTCCGCCAGCCTAATCCCCCCTAACTGCCTCTGCCTGCCTAATAACCCCCAACTGCCCTCCCCTGCCAGCCTGATTGCCCACAACTGCCTCTGCCTTGGTCTCCACCACCATGGCTTTGTCTGGAAGGAAATTGGACATCAGAAAGATGGCTGGTTGACATGGTCTAATTAGCACATTACCCTTTTAGTAGTATAGGTAGATTATATAGGATAGGATTGCTTAAATGGTGGGGAGGGGAGGGATGGGGGAGCCTTTTGAGATGCTCTTGGCAGACAAAAACACATAATTCCTTTATCTGGACTGATAGCCATTCATATGCACTATACTACTAAACTGTTCATAAAAACAAATTGAACTGCTTTCTTACACCTTATACCAAATAGCTGTTTCCCTTAAAACTCCTTTTCAGCCCCACCTTAGGTTCTTCTTTGCAGTTCACCCAGATTAGGTTCTGATTGGTCGATTTCTATGCCAGTCAGTGTCAAAAGCTCTGCCTCCTAGGCAGCCATTGGTTCCTTGCAGTTCACCCAGATTTGGTTCTGATTGGTCAGTTTCTATGCCAGTCAACATCCAAAGCTCTGCCTCTTAGGCATATTTGGTTCTGACTGGTTGGTTTCTATGCATGCCAGGCAATATCTCTGGGCCTATCTCCAGGCCTGCTCAGGGAAACGGGGCTGATCAGCAGCTGCCCAGACTGCTGGTGAGTGGGCTGCACTGCTGACCTCTCTTAGAGACATGCATGGCTGTTGGTGAGGCCAGGAGAGAGAGAAAGGCAAGTGTTGATCAACAGCTGTTCTGGGCCTGATCTGCAGCCCTCTCAGCAGTCAGTGCTGGGTTGCTGTACCAGCACCCACTGCAGTCAGTACTGGGTCACCATGGCAACCTAGCACTGAATTCCAGTGTTTAGTTGAGCCTTGGTCTTTACAGACTCTGGCTGTTTAATATATAGGTTAGAGCAGTGATTCTCAACCTTTCTAATGCTGTGACCTTTTAATACAGTTCCTCATGTTGTGGTGACCCCCAACCATAAATTTATTTTTGTTGCTGCTTCATAACTGTAATTTTGCTACTCTTATGAATGGCAATGAACCACTGGATTAGAGGGTCAGTGTTGTTTTCTATTTATTTGTTTGTTTTAACTTTGCTAATTGCACTTGAATGCCAACATATTCAGTAGTATTCATTTCCAGGTCATCATTTGGCTTTTTCATCATTGCTCCTGGCTTGTGTGCATTTTGTTTTTGTTAAAGAATACTTAGATGTGTTAAGCATCTTCACTAAACTTCTCTGAGCCTAAGTATCTCAGAATTGGAAAAAATTCCAAAGAATATTTCAAGTGTTAAAAATTTATAAAAACTATCCTTAACTGGTTTGGCTCAGTAGATAGAGCATCAGTCTGCATACTGAAGGGCCCCTGGTTCTATTCCCGTCAAGGGCATGTACCTTGGTTGCAGGCACATCCCCAGTAGGAGGTGTGCAGGAAGCAGCTGAATGATGTTTCTCTCTCATCAATGTTTCTAACTCTCTATCCCTCTCCCTTCCTCTCTGTAAAAAATCAATAAAATATATTTTAAAAATTTATAAAAACTAAACATTTGGGCTTGGGTGATTAATTTATTTAATCAATATGCTGTATGTTCTTTATATTTGCAAGGCTCAGCATATCTTATATATTCTTACATGTTTAACCTAACAAGCATAAAATGCTTATAAATCCTATCTAATAAAAGAGTAATATGCAAATTGACAATACCTCTGATCAAGCCATGCCCATAGCCATGCCCATCAGCTAATCAGGAGAAATTATGCAAATAAACTCCAACCAAGATGGCTGTGGCCACTGAGAGCAGGAGGGAGGCTTGGGTTTCCCCAGCAATGGAGGAAGCCAAGCTTTCTGCCTGCCCTTGCTGGCGTAGGCCTCCACTCAATGCTACAAAGTTTCAATTATAGAAGATACATAATCCCAACAGAAATGGCAGTAGCCATGGAACTGGAGAGATCAGAGGCTAGGGTCGCCCAAGCGATGGAGAAAGCTACTCTAGGCTACACAGTTTCAAAAAGAAATGGCTGTCACCACAGAGCAAGCAGAAGGCTTGGCTCCGCTCTAGGTTACAAAGTTTCAATTGTAGAACATAAATTAGTTCCAGAACCCAGGGCCTCCACTTGGGTCACTGGGGAGCATGGCTGGCCTGCAAACCACCACAGGCCCCTTGCCCAGGCTCCCCTACACCCCAAAGAAACCTCCATCCACCCTGATCCAGGACACCCTTCAGGGCAAACCAGCTAGCCCTCTCTCATGCACCAGGCCTCTATACTATATAATAAAAGAGTAATACGCAAATTGACTATCACTCCAGCTGCCCCCATGTGGTCAAAGATCCTGCCCCCATGTGGACACAAGATGGCCACCACAAGGTGGCCAGCAGGGGAGGACAGTTGGGAGGGACCAGGCCTGTGAGGGAGGGCAGTTGGGGGCAATCAAGCCTGCGAGGGAGGGCAGTTAGGGATGACCAGGTCAGCAAAGGAGGGAAGTTGGGGGCAAATAGACTGGCAGGGGAGTAGTTAGACATCAATTAGGCTGCCCATTTAGGCCCAATTTTACTGGTATCAGACCTAAATGGGCAGTCGAACAACCTTTGAGGAGTTCCAGATTGGAGAGGGTACAGGCTGGGCTGAGGGACACCCCCTCGCCCCAGTACACAAATTTCATGCACTGGACATCTAGGTATTTTATCATCCTCAGTGTTATTACCTGCAAATTGACATTCTATTACTTATTTCCCAGTATTCTCAAGAAGATTAAATGAGATAACTAATATAATTAAAGTAAATAAAATTTAATTTTCCATTCCTGCTATGCTTTTTATAGATTTTTTAACTTGAATACAATTGGATAAGGTATTTAAAACTTACATAAAATGCATTATTATACACAGAAAAACACATGTTATATCTTTAATTTTATATGTATCAGATGCATTAGAGATTAGTAGAAGATGTGAAACATAATTAGGTGTAAATATATATATATGAAATGTTTAAATATATATTATCCCTTGATACAACCAATCTACAAACATTTGGGCAGGTGTTACGTATTTTTCTCTTTCTGCTCAGTGGCTTATGCTCTCAGACAATAAAACCTAAAGTAGTTAATTTAGGATCTTCACATCTTAGCTACTATAAGTTGCACTCCAGGATCTCTTCAATTCTGCCAGAAAATGGTTTTAAAGATGGAAAGTATAGAGTTGCTCTATCTACAAAACAGGGTGTTTTCCAAAGCAATGTCAGCCCTCAGTGATAGTGCATCCTCAAGGTTTTGATTATTGGCCTGGAAATGAGGTTAATTTGTTCATTTTCACCTCGTAACTATTAGCGAGGACTATAGCTAATATCTGATATTATTATTAATAAAAGTTGACTTTTATTTGGAGTGTCAGAATTCACTCATCATTATATTAATAAATATATATATAATCTATTCCCCACAAGCATAATTTTAGTACAGTCTAAGTATAACACTAATCTGGGATGTGTGGTAACTTGGTGATAGCTACAGCACAGCTTGACTCAGCAATCATTCCCATGTATTTTGCAATTATTTTTAATCATAGATATTCAACAGTTCTTATACTGCCAGGCTAAAAACCTGGGGCATTGTTTCCTGATTTTAAAATCATCTCCTTGAGAAGTTCAATCTAGAAGGGAACACTGCTGAGCTGAGAGTGTCTGTGAATGAATAAGGATCTCTATAAATACATGTGCAGCATTATGAACATGCAGCTGGTTCCTTCTTTATTCTGACACCATTTTGAAAATCTATGTTAGTGATTACAATGAGGGGTGGTGAAAGAGAAAACCTCATGTCATTATAGCAGAAAACTGAGGTTTTGTACCTTACCAGAGTTCTGTCATCACATTCTTCTGTGAATGACAGTAAATACCAGTAAACATTTTGCTACCTCTCTGTATGTATATATAAAGAAATAAAATGCAAAATATCTTAAAACAACTTTCTTATCTTTTATAGTTGAACTAGAGGCCCGATGCATGAAATTTGTGGATGGGGTGGGGTGTCCCTCTGCCTAGCCTGCACCCTCTCTAATCTGAGACCCCTCGAGGGATCGGGCCTGCAAGGGCAGTTGGACATCCCTCTCACAAACCAGGACTGCTGGCTCCCAACCGCTCACCTATCTGCCTGCCTGATTGCCCCTAACTTCTTCTGCCTGCAGCCTGATCAGCCCCTAACCACTCTCCTGCCAGCCTAACTGCTCCCTGCTGGCCCAAATGGTCTTAACTGCCCTCCCCTGCCAGCCTGGTCACCCCTAACTATCCTCCCCTGCAGGCCTGGTCATCCCCAACTGCCCTCCCCTGCTGGCCTGGTCACCCCTAACTACCCTCCCTTGCCAACCTGGTCATCTCCAACTACCCTCCCCTGCAGACATGGTCACCCCTAACTGCCCTCCCCTGCAGACCTGGTCATCCCCAACTTTCCTCCCCTACAGCCTAATCGCCTTCAACTACCCTCCCCTGCTGGCCATCTTGTGCCCACATGGTGGTGGCCATCTTGTGTGTTGGAGTAATGGTCAATTTGCATATTATCTCTTTATTATATAGGATTTACACCACTGGGACAAAAATTTCTATTTTAGTCGTATAGCAGAAGTTTTCTTAGTCCAGAGACTTGTACTTGCTTAGCAAAACACCTAGATGTACCATTGAGGTTGTTTAGTTGTAGCTTTGTAGGCAATTAAATAGATTGTTATTTTTAAAAAGAAAGGGCCCTATCAAGTGTGTTCAGTGGTTACAGCCCATGCACTAAAAGCTAGTGAATTTGATTCCCAGGCAAGGACGCATACCTGGGTTCTAGGTTCAATATGTCCCTCTCACACAGATCTCTCTCCCTTCCTCCCTCCTACTCTTCCTCCCTCCCTCCTTTCTTTCCACTCTCTCTAATGGAAAATATATCTTTAGATGAGGTTTAAAAATAATAAATAAGGGTAAAGAATTTGATGATTCCACCAACTTCTAGTGAACATAAATAAGAAGAATCCATAAATTTAATACATGCTTGAGAATTTGAAGCTTTAAGTAATGGCTCTCAAGTTTGCCGGAACCAACACCTTTTATGTATTCTATCATAAATGTCTTAATAAATGTTATTAATATATAATTTATTTAAAATGAAGTAGAAACATTTTAAGCATATAGGTCAACAAGTTTTGATATATATCTATTTGTATATTATATATATCCGACAGCCAAAACAATCATGATATAAAGCATTTGCAGCAGCAGTAAAAGTATTCTTGTACTCCACTACAGTCAGTCCTGACTTATCTTCTCTTTCTCAAATACATTTTTTGAACTATTTTCTTTCCCTTGTTAACTTTATATTTTCTCAAATTTTAACTGCCATCACATAGCATGTTATTCCTTTTTATCTTTTTTTTTTAATTGGCTTCACATAACATGTCTTTGAAGTTCATCCATCAATGCGAATATTAATAGAAAACATTTTATAATGCTCCATTTCTATTATAAAATAAATTTCGTACATATATATATCTTTAACTTAGAATGGAAATAAAATTAAAGTAATTTATTTAAGGTATATATATTACATGTAACTACAAAGGCATTTATAATAATATGAAATAGCTAGATACTTGTGCCTGTAAGAGAAATGAGAAATTAATCTTTTCGTCAATATAAAATATCTATTTCTGATAATATCATTCCTTTAAAATTTTGTCTTTATATTAATTATAGCTATTTTATTTTTTATATTAAAGTTAAAATAGTATGTATTTTCCGTAATTTTACTTTAAAATCACCCATACTTGATACTTAAAGTATTTGTTGTAGATAACATATAGTTGGATAGTGAATTATTATCCATTCTGACTTTTAATTAAATTATTTAGACCAATTACATTTAGTGTGATTGTTAATGCAGTTATATTTAAACTATCGGGTTGCTATTTATTTTGTCTTTTGCCTTATCTGTTCTTTGTTTTCTTTTTCTGCCTTCTTTTGTATTGAGGTTTTTGTTTGTTTTTTTCTTTTTGGTTTGTTTTTTTATGATTCAAATTAATTCCCATTTTTGGCTTTTACATTAAAGATTATTTTTTGTTGGTTACTTGTGGTTTATTGTATAAATGTTAATTTGTTACACAATTTTAAGTGATACAGACTTATTTGCTTTGAACTTTTAGATCTGAAATTATAGTTTTCGTTAGATTTGAGTAATTATTTCTTCAATGAATGTTTTATTGTATCCTTTTTGAAATTCTATCATTTGGGAAATCCAGCTACCCTCATATGAAGCCAACTAAAATTGCAAAACAGCTCACTCATAATACTTATTTTTCAATTTCTTTTCTTTCTGTGTTTAATTTGGGGTGTCTCTATTGCTATATCATAAAATTCACTATCTTTTACCTCCTGAAAATTTTTGTCTGACTTTAATTCATTCAATACATTTTTCTTCTCATTTAATAACATTTTTATCTGAGTTTTACTTTTGGTATTTAAATTTATTTTCAGTGTTTATATTTTACTTTTTAACTCAGTTGAATATGGTTTTGATAACTGTTTCATTATCTTTAACTGTTAATATAATATTTGTGTTAGTTCTTGATGACCTTTAATTCATTGATTTCTCTCCTAATTAGAGTACCATTTTGCTATTTGTTGGCATGATTCTTAGTCTTTAATTACAATCTGTATTTTATGTTGTTGGATGAAGAGTGATGGATACTTCTGAATTGTAAATATTCTTGTGTTGTCTTGGAAACTATTAATTTATTTAGAATCAGTGTGATCTTTACAGATCCTACCTTTAAGATTTATATGGCATAAGTCAATCATTGTTCAATGTTGACCTAATAATTTCTTGCTACTGAGGCAAGACTCTTCTGTGTACTCTAGTTTAATTTCCAAAAAAATTATAAGATTTTCCCATCTGGTGGTGAAAGTAGTCACCCACCATGAGTTAGTGTCAGGTATGTTTCTTCTGTCCTTTGGATGATTTTTCTCTCTTTCCTTTCTCTCTCTTTCTTTCTTTCTTTCTTTCTTTCTTTCTTTCTTTCTTTCTTTCTTTCTTCCTTTATTTTTCTTTCTTCTTTCTTTTTTTACATTAAGTAGTTTTATCACAAGCATATACTAAATGTCAAAATAACCCTGTTCTGAAAATTTGAGGAGAATCCTTTGCAGATATTTCGTGTTCTCCTCTCTGGTACTCTGCCCAATAACTTCTAGTTACATTGTTTTCCCAGAAAGCCTTAGCTCTGTCTTCAAAATGCAGTTGGTCTAGATGGGCCTGTGTTCATTTAACTAAGCTGCAGCCTAGAAATGGTTGTAGAGCAGTAAGCCCAGAGGGTAGGGGGGATGGTGATAGCAGTCACAGGGCTTACTTTGTATATTTCCTGTCTCTCTGGAACATGTATCCTTTTTTGTCTGATATTACAAAAATCATTTCATAAATTTGTTTTTTGTTTATTTTCTGATCATTTCAGATCAGAGAGGACGTCCAATCCAAGTTAATCCATTTTTATTGGAAGCAAAAGTCAGGTTTCGTGTTTTTTGTGTTTTTTTGTTTTTTTTGTATTGTATTTTTAAAAGAATATTTTATAGAAATATTTTTACAAGCTGACAAAAATTAAATGACAACTTTGACTTTATACTGAGTAAAAATATTTTTTAAGCAAAAGTCAGGTTTTTTATGATTTTATAAAATTTAATTTTTATTAAATATTAAGGGGTGATAAATGGTGATGAAGGAGACTTGATTTTGGGGTAGTAAAAAAAATAAAACATATAGATGATGTATTATAAAATTATATACTTGAAATCTATATAATTTATTGTCATCCCCAATAAATTTGATAAAAAATATACAGTTTCCTTCACTTTCTTTTTTTTTCTTTTCTTTTTTTATCTTTATTGTTCAGTTTATTAATTACATTGTTCCCCCTTTTTTATCCTCCTATAGCTCCCCTCCACCCTGTACCCATCCCACCCTCCACCCTCACCTCCTACTCCCCACTGTCCTCTCCCATTGTTGCAAGATTTTTGTCCAGTCTCTTGCTGTACTTACCACACCCCTTTTCTCCCAAGAATTGTCAGTCCATTCCCTCTCTATGTCCATGATTCTGTTATATTTACCAGTTTATCCTGTTCAACAGATTATTAATTCACTTGATTTTTGTATTCATTTGGTGATAGATGTGTATTTGTTGTTCATAATTTACACTTTTATCTTTGTCTTCTTCCTCTTCTTAAAGAATATCTTTCAGCATTTCATATAATACTGGTTTGGTAGTGATGAACTCCTTTAGCTTTTTCTTATCTGTGAAGCACTTTATCTGACCCTCAATTCTGCATGATAGCTTTGCTGGATAGAATAATCTTGGTTGTAGATTCTTGCTATTCATCACTTTGAATATTTCTTGGCACTCCCATCTGGCCTGCATCATTTCTGTTGAGAAATCTGCTGATGATCATATGGGTGCTCCCTTATAGGTAACTAACTGTTTTTCTCTTGCTGCTTTTAATATTCTCTCTTTGTCTTTTGCTCTTGGCATTTTAATTATGATGTGCCTTGGTGTTGTCCTCTTAAGGTTCCTACATATTGGGGTTCAGTGCGCTTCTTGGACTCCTAAGTCAATTTCTTTCACCAGGTGTGGGAAGTTTTCTGTCACTATTTCTTCAAATAGGTTTTCATTGTCTTGCTCTCTCTCTTTTTCTGGCACCCCTATAATTCGGATGTTGGTATGCTTCAGGTTGTCCCAGAGGCCCCTTACACTCTCTTCAATTTTTTGGATTCTTTTGGTTTCTTGCTTTTTCAGCTGAGTGGATTTTACCTCTATGTATTTCAAATCTTTAACTTGGTTCTTGGGGTGCTCTAGAGTACTTTTAGGTCTTTGTATAATATTTTTATTTCAGTCAGTGTATGCTTAATTTCTGGTTGGTTCGTTTTCATATCCTTGAGAGTCTCCTTCATATCCTTGAGTGTCTTGTTCATTTCCTTGTAGGACTCATTCATTTCCACGTTGGTCTTGTTCATTTCCTTGCAGGTACCGTTCATATCCTTGAGGGTCTCATTCATTTCCTTGCTTATTTCCTAATAGGTCTTGACCTTTTCTAGGAGCCTCTTGAAAAGCCTTATAACCGTGGTTTTGAACTCTATGTCTAGTCATCCTTTTTCCTCCATTTCTTTTACACCTGATTTCTTTCCATGTCTGCATGGTGGCTGCTTTTATGTGGTAGATGTCCTCTAAGGGACAGTGGCTCAGCCTCCCCAGTTACCTGAGGTGGGTACTCTTACTGCAATCCTTTATGGGTTGTACAGTATTTTTGAATTTAAGCCCAGATTGTTGTTGTTAGCCCTAGGAGGGTTTGACCTCCAGGCCTAATGGCTGTGAAGGGAGACTGTGTTCAGGTTGGATGGGCGGAGTCTCTGAGCTGAGCAGGCAGCCTCAGTGTCAGCTATGTCCTATGCTGCGCTCGCGTGCGTGGGTCTCTGTTGGGAGGTAATTTTTGCAGGCATTTCCAAGAGAAAGCCGTTAGTCTCTACCCCTTGCCAGACAACTCTGCCTCTCCCCAAATGTGTCTGCACACCCTAAGTCTCACTCAGGATTGTAAAACAAAGCAGTCTGGTGGTCTCTGGGACCAGGGGGCAAGTCGCCAGGGAGCAAGTTGCGCGTTTGTGCTGTCACACACTTTACGTGCGCAAACTGCTTTTCCAAGCTACACGGATTCTCCTCAGACTAGGAGACCTCTGCTGCGCCCGGCTTCCAGGGTGCGTACCCCAGACCTCAGACCTCGCCTGGCACTGGGGAATCTGTTCAGTGGGACTTCTCCGCCCTGCCCGTTGGAGAAATCCAGCCAGGGTTGCTGCTGCCAGCCCTACAGCCCGAGCGTGCGGCCATGGTTCCTAACCTCTTTTTCCAGGCGTATCTTCAAGGCTGCGCTCCGCCACTCTTCTGAGTCTCAGTGTCCCACCTTTAATTTTATTTGTGGAGTTTTCACTCAGCCAGCTGTCTGGTGATTCTGGGTGATGTTTGTTTTGTTGTTTTGTTGTAGTTTTTGAATTGTTGCGTGGGGCAGAACAATAGGTGTTTACCTATGCCTCCATCTTGGTTGCTCAGGTTCCTTTACCTTCGATAGGGAAAAGTGACAGATGGGGTGCTGTGGAGGTTGGGGGGTTCGCTGTATTCCAAATGCTCCCCTCCCTCTGGTTGCCTGCCTGCCCAACCAACAAATTTGTTGCTATTGGAGATTGTGGGCTGTTGGGAGAGGGTCTGAGAGGTACTTCATGCATCTCATAGTGACCAGTCATTTGGTCATTTTTGTCATGATGACTTTTGACCTTATATTATTATGACTGGAGGCCCAGTGCACAAAATTTGTGCACAATGGGGGTTGTCTCTCAGCCCAGCCTGCACCCTCTCTAATCTGGGACCCCTCGAGGGATGTGTGATTGCCCTTTAGTCCTGGCAGTCGGAAATTCTTCCCACAATCCAGGACTACTGGTTTCCAACCACTTACCTGCCTTCCTGAGGGCCCCTAACCACTTTTACCTGCCAGCCTGGTCACCCCTAACTGCCCTCCCCTGTAGGCTTGATCGCCCCCCAACTGCCCTCCCTTGCAGGCCTCATCCCTCCCAACTTCACTCCCCTCTTGGCCTGATTCCCCACAACTGCCTTCCCTGTAGGCCTGGTCCCTCCCAATTGTCCTCCCCTGCTGGCCATCTTGTGGCTGCCATCTTGTTTCCACATGGGGTCAGCCATCTTGTGTATTGAAGTGATGGTCAATCTGCATATTACTCTTTTATTAGATAGGAGAGATGCCTAGTGCATGGGTGGGCACCAGCTGGTTTGCCCTGAAGGCTGTCCTGGGTAGGGTGGGGATCCTCTTGGGGAATGGGGAGGCCTGGGCAAGGGACCTGTGGTGGTTTGCAGGCCAGCCACACACCCCAATGACCCAAGCAGAGGCCTGGGACCTGGGATTTATTTATGTTCTATAATTGAAACTTTGTAGCTTGGAGTGGAGCCAAGCCTTCTGCTCGCTCTTTGGTGGCAGCCATTTCTGTTGGGACATTTATTTTCTATAATTGAAACTTTGTAGTTAGACTGGAGGCCTAGGTGCTAGGGCTGCAGAAGGTTGGCTTCTCCAGTGCCAGGGAAACCCTAGCCTCTGCTCTCTCCAGCTCCGTGGATGCTGCCATTTCTGTTGGATTTATGTATCTTCTATAATTGAAAATTTATAGCATTGAGTGGAAGGCTAGACTGGCAAGAGCAGGTGGAAAGCTTGGCTTCCTCCATTGTCAGGACTTGGTCAAGTTTTATTTGCATATTTGCTCCTGATTTGACTTGTGTATGTGACTGGTGGGTGTAACGGAGGTGTGGTCAATTTGCATATTACTCTTTTATTAGATAGGATGTCTTCAGTTATGGTTTGCCCTTCACCAATATTGCTTGAGTTTGTAATAATTCTTGGTTTTATAATTTGCCATCATTTGTGCTTTTTGAAAGCTCTGATCTATTATCTCTTCAAATATTTTCCTTATTTTTGTTTTTGATGACTCAGATTATCATGAAGTATACTTCCTACATCTTTCTTACTTTTCATTGTTTTCTTTGTTTTGACTTTCTATTCTTTGTTTTGTATACTTCTTACCTATTTTCAGTTTCCATATTATCTTTTTTATTATGTCTAATCTGTGTTAAATCCATCTATTAAATGAATAAATTCACCAATACACTTTTCAAATCTAGAATTTTCATTAAGTATTTCAATAGATCCCTTGTAACTGTGGGAATTTTATATCTTTTGTTTTTTCTCTCACTTCTAATAAGTTTTTAGAATCCATATCTGATACCTCCATTTTCTGTCTCTTCTTTCTTAATGTGTATGTCAGGGCAGGGCTGGAGCCCTGGAAAAGCTCTGTGCTCTCAGTATCTTTGAGTGGCTGTGAGTCCACATATTCTTCTAAATTCTCTTATCTGACTATGCCAGGGCTGTTTTCTGCTTGAACCCTCCCCACTGTACTAACTGTTGGAAATTTAGTCCAAGTTCCTCCTTTACCTCTGCTCACTAGTAACAGGTGTTGGGTCCAAGCCCCTCTTCCTGGGGCTGGACCTCCTAGGACTTTGGGTCTTAGATGGAGAAGCCATGCGAGGTTGTGGGAGTATAAGGAGACTCTTTATTGCAGAAGACAGTAGCCAAATAGACATCAGACAAGAATAGTCCTCAGCAAAGTCCATGCAGGCAGGCAGCAGGACACTGGCTGGCGAACATATATCTTTCCTATAAAGCAGCATCAGTCTCTGTAACCACAGCTATTATCTGAGCAGCCACATGCTGCCTCCTAGACTCACCTCTTCACATTGTAGCAGTATCTGAACTCTCTGGTTCACCAGCTTCTCCTGTCCCTTCTGCCCAGCTGCTCTCTCCAGTAGATTTCTTCTTATCTCCAGGTGACTCCAGCCAACACCAATCAACTAGCTGGTCAGTAACCTACTTTTACACTGTTTAGACAAAGAAGGCTTCATGCAAACAGTGACATCAATCATATTTGCTACTGAAGGGCCATGTGTCCTTGTACCCACCCATGGTATCTTGGCCTGATTAAGATTCCCAGGCTCAGAGAGTCCTTGGACATGCTGTCTAGGCACATGCTCAGAGCAGCCTTTGACCATTCTGGTGTATTGTTAACAAGGCCTCTGTGCTCCCACCAGCTTTGACTGTCCGGGGACATGGCATGGTTCCCACAGTATCAACTGTAATATGTTGTATCTTTTTTAAAAAGTATGTTTTTATTGATTTGAAAGAGAGAGAGATCAGGGAAGAGAGATTCATTTATTGGCTGCCTCCTGTACTCCCCTACTGGGTATGGATCCCACAACCTAGGCCTGTGCCCTGACCAGGAATAGAACCTTGACCTCCTATCAATGGTCGGCAAACTCATTAGTCAACAGAATCAAATATCAATGCCACTTCTTCAAAACAGACTCACCCACGCCATGGTATTCTGTGTAAGAGCCACACTCAAGGGGCCAAAGAGCCGCAAGTGGCTCACGAGCCGCAATTTGCCAACTACTGTCCTAGATCATGCCTCAACACTCAACCATTGAGCAACACCAGCCAGGCTATCTTGTTTTTTTTTTTGTATGCCTGTCTATTTTATATTCTGTGTTGACAGTCATATTATAGAAATAAACTGATTATCTTCTAGAATACATTTTTGAGATTGTACAGAAATTAGGGTTACTTGCAACCCAAGATCACCTTAATATAATTAGGGCTTAAAATATTTTAATGCTAGGCATCAGCTCTTTGATGTATTATTTGTGACCTGACACCAATATGTCTTTTTAACTCCTAAAAGCTTTATTGTATGCCTGTACATAATCTTTAGTGCTCCTGAAAGATGTTGCCTACAATTCTTTGTACCAATGAGCATTGTACAATTTCACATCTCTCTACTTTGTCATCTGTTTCTACATTTACCTGAAATGTCATCACCTACTCCTAGAAACATTTGCTCATTTTTCACATCCTAGAGTAAATGTTACCTGCCTGTAATACCATCTCCCTCCCCCACCTCCTAAGCAAATAGCTGATTTCCCTAGACTCTCATAGTCATTTTAGCAAAATTACTTGGCTAGTACTTTAACATTCTATTATTAGGTATCTCTTGTCCCTTTGTAATATGAACTGTTTGAAGAAAGAACTAGGTCAAATTTGTAATTGTAATAGGGGACCAAAATCTCAAAATCTTTATGTCCCCAATGTGTAATACATTACCTGAAATATAGTAGATTGTCCAATAATGGTTGCTGAATTGTGGTCCTGGGGTTTCGTTGCTCTGTTCTTTAGTACATTTCATGCCTTCTAGCATTCTCTGGAAATATTCTTCTGTGATTTCTGACCAAATCTAACTGTAACATTTCTGTATTAAAGTACTGTGAATCCCTAAGCAGTGATTTTAACATGTTTCCACTCTTATGGCAAATCTAAACCATATGCTGTCAAAAGCGTTGCCCCAGGGTTAAAATCAGATCCAGAAAATGTACATGTTTCCATGAATTTAGCTTAATTCCCAGTAGTTATTCTTGTTTTCAAACAATTACAAAAGATACAGCAAAGTAGGTTAAAATGTCTGTTTTCATATGGTATAAATTGAAAAATATTCTTTGTAGCAAGAACATGTGTATTTAAAATTTTAGCTCAGATTTTATAGGTCCTTTCAAATGCCAGTATAGATCTAGAAATTTAAATGGGTGGTGAGATAGCTGGATTAAAATTTTAAAAAATGAACATCAAACATTAGACAAATTCATTTGGGCCAGAATCCAAAGAAAGAGATAAGAGAAAATATGAGAAGACAGGTAGAGAGACAGGTGTCCAGATGAATGGTAAACACTCGGTGGTACACTTTTGAAGCAGCTGTTAGGGATGTCCAGTACGAGAAGGCCTCTCTGCAGGTGGAGATAAGCAATACACGTAGGGATTGCATGCACTGTAGTCCTTCAGAGGAATAGAAGATGCCAAGGAGGAGTATCAGTAGATGAAAGTCCTTTATGTTCCTAGAGATATTTAACAAGAAAATGGAGGAATCCAAATCTTGAATAAATTGAATACAGAGCTTTTTAAAACTCAAATTTAATTTTTTTTCTGCATTTTACCCCTGACTTGCGCACATGCGCCCTCACACACACACGCATACACACACCATTTCAATGATTTCTCGGTACTCAGTATTTTAGAGTTTTAAAAAAAGAAAACAAAAGCAATAATAACAAATAAAACATCAAGTTCTCAACCTCATCTACTAGACCCTACATGACCTGAACTAGGTCAACTACTTTCACCCAAGCTCAGGATATGCTCTCCCTAGTTTGTTCATTGCAGGCAGAAGGACTTTCATTTAAAATTCTTGACCTATAGTTTGACATTTTGATTTGCACATCTAATGTTTGCACCAAATGTGTTTTTGTGTATCAGAGAGGGTAAGATAAATTTTTACATAGAATAGCAATAATAAATATTATATCACTATAACCTTTACTATGTCATCTCTTATTTTTTCCTTTGGTATGAAAAACGGGGTTTTTTACTTGTTAGGCTTCTATATATTTATGAGCTCAAACTGGACTCTCTTTTTTTTCTCTTGGTTTATTTGTTTATCACTGTGTCAGTACTATCTTGCCTTAAATCTTGCTTTTGGAAAGATCAAGGATACAATACATTGTTAAACTTCAGCCATATCTTGGTCTTCCCAGTCCCTTTTGATCTTTGATATAAGTTTTAGAGGCAAATTGTCAAATTTCCTAAAGTCTTGTTGATGAAATGGGGGATAATTTAATTATCTATGAACATTATCTCTTCATTCAATTAATTCTTCCAATAAAGTTTCAAAATGTTTATTTTCTACTTAGTTGCTATATTTATTGATATTATATCCAGCTGTCTAACTGAATTATATCATTAATTGTAATTATCTGTGTGGAGAGTCTCTGCATTTTCAAAGTAGACATTGATATTTGTAAATAATTGCACCATTTGTATTTCACTTTGACTTTGTGTCTATTATTTGCATTTTCTCATATAGCATTAGGGAGGATCACAAATATGATATTCAGTAGACATATCTAGTTGATTATTAAAGGACATTATTCTAACAATTTATCATCATGATAACACCTAAAGTTTCTTTATAAATACATTTTATCAAGTTTAACAAGTTTTCTTTTCTTTTTTTATTAAGATTCTTTCTAATCATGAAGAGGTGTTGAAATTGTACATTTTTAGTTAGCATATTACTTTTCTCTATTTGTTAATATAGGATTATATAAATAATTTTTTAAATAGTAAAATATATGTTAGTTCATAGACTGACTCTACTTGATCATGATGTATAATAAGCTTGATATTTTAGTGTTTTGTTTCAGACATTTTGTTTAGGGTTATTGTAAATATGCTCACAGTGGCCACCAACTGAAAAAGTCCAATTAATATTCTGTTTTCTAAAAGTATTCTTTTAGTCTTGAGATGATGTTTGTTGAAAGTTTAATAAAATTATTTTTAAAAACTTTTGACTTGTATTGATTTTTGTTGTTTTTTGAATAAAGATTTTCATTATCAGTACTTTTTTTTAAGATAGTGATAATCTTTGACATTTTTTTCCCCTCAAATCAATTTTGGTGAGTCAGATTTCTTTAGAATTACTATTTCCTTTAAATTTTCATATGCAGGTCCATAACACTACTGGGATTCAATTTAAAAATTTTCCTCCTAATTATATTCCCTTTTTTATTGCTAATAATTCTCAGTTGCATCTTGTCTTTTATTTTGTTTTCTTCAATTGTCATTCTCAAAAAATCAATTTTCATTTCTGCTGATAATATCAATTTTATATTTGTTTTTATACTTTTTTATTATTTATCTCTTTGTAATTTTCTGGCACTTATTCTGTGTTTTTTATTTTTATTTCTTATAGTGAATGCAATATACTTTAATTTTTATTTATTATTTAACATAATATTAATTTCCAAATACCATAAACATCTTTACTTTTGACTTCTGCATTATTTGCAGTGAATATTTATTTCAGCACTTAGTTTTTAAATTTATTTTAATATTTATTTCTAAATTGCATGAATTTAAGTTCATGGAATCTTTATGATGTAAATTTTGAAAATCTCTTTCAAGGACTTATTTCATAAATAACATTTTATAAAAATTTTATTTTATTTACCAAGATAATTTACTCCCCTATAATAGGATGCAGAGATCTCTATATGTCCACTAAATCAAACTTATGTTTTATATTTTACACTTTTAATAATATTTATGATTTTATTTATTTTGGTCTTCTTTCTTTGTTTTATAATGAGTCTGGCTAGGGTTCATCAATCCTGTTTATCTTTTTAAAGTTCTTGAATTTATTAATCTTCCTTGCTGTTTTTTTAGTCTCTATGTCATTTATTTCCACTCCGATCTTTATTATTTCCTTTCTTCTACTTCCTTTGGGCTTTTCTTGCTGTTCTCTTTCTAATTCATTTAGTTGCTATTGGGCCTATCAATAATTCACTAATTCAGCAAGTATTTATTGAGTATCTTCTTGGTGTTAACTGATATTTCCGAAAAATTTATATGTTAAAATCAGAATGTGCCTTGCCAACATTCATATGTTAAAATCATAACTATCAAAGATAATGTTATTAGGAGGTAGGGCCTTTGAGAAGAGACTCAATCATGAGAGTGGACCCTCATGAAAGAGTTCCCTTGCCCTTTCTGACATGTGAAAATGACAATAAGAAGCTGCCACCTAAAAGGAACCCTTCACTTTACTATGTTGGTGCCCTGATGATCTCAGACCTCCAGTCTCCAGAACCCTGTGAAATGCATTTCTTTCCTTTTAGAATTTCCAAGTCCGTAGTATTTCATTATAGTAACCCAAACTGACAGATAAATGAGGGTAATTAAGAAAGAGACAAAAACCTCTGAGTTCATGGAGCTTACATTATTTATTTACTGTGAGAGAGGTATTTCCCATATGAAACATGTTAGGGAATTATCATTTCCCTTGCATTTTCCAAAATCATTACATTACTTACTTTTATATTCTTGGTTATGATACCTTAGAAAATGTAAAACATTGTAGAAACTAACACTTTACCATTCTTTGTTGGTTCTCCTCTTCCTTAATAGCCTTTAAAATTATAACATTTCTGTTTGATAATAGTATAGGTGGTCAATATTATTGTTACTAGGTTGGTGGTAGACATAATCCCAATTTAAATATATATATATATATATATATATATATATATATATTTCTACTTTCTTTAGTTTTAATCTTCCCATGAATTATTATATTTGTCACGTGTAATTCTTGAAAATCATTTAACTGGGTATCTTCCTTATATCCAAAGTAAAAATATGTTTCTGAGATACTGAATTTAGACTCTTTAACTTTATTTTGGTTAGTGACTTACTTGTTCTTATTTCTGCCATCTTATTTTGTGGTGTTTACCTTTGTTATCATATAGCCTAAATATTCTTAGCAATATACAATTGTATAAAGGAAGACATGAGCATGCAGCAAAAGGGAATGCTTTGAGAATCTGAGATTTGTCATGAAACTAACTTTCGTCCTCAGATCTATTCAAGCTCAATCACATGTGAAATTAACCTTCAAGCAGGAAGTGCTCCTGTGCAAACCCATCTGTGTAGCTTGATAGTTTAGCAATTACCCAGATCATAGTTACTGACTCATTTAGCATGGCCACTGTGGGTTCCACAGTTAGGTGTTTAGTGTCCAAGGTTGCTCATTAGCAACTGTTTTCCAAAAGAACAGTTGTCTCCAAAAGAATGCCATGACAATTCTCCTATTGACATTAGCATAGGCTCCATATTACATCACAACCTAATACAGACACTTGCATCTTCAAGATCAATAATTCTCCCATTGACATTAGCATAGGCTCCATATTACATCACAATCTAATACAGACACTTGCATCGTCAAGACCATAGGCCCAAATGGTAAAACTTCTTGCGCCATAATTTGGATCTTCTTCAGAACTGTCTCTTATTCTGAGTCTTGCCCCCAAACTGGTAGCCTTGTGGAATGACTACCTTGCAAAAGGTTCAATACAGCATAGTAAAATGACATTATTTATGTTGCCTAAAAATTGCTTAGAGGCCCAGTAAGTGTAGTGACTTCTTAGTGAAAGATGTCATAGTGTTCATCTTTTGCTCTAAGGGGATAATTTTTATTTAATTTTATTGTGGTCTAATAGATATATCATTATTTTCCTCAATTTGGAGTGTACATTCATGATTTTAAGTAGGTTTCCTGAGTTCTAAAACCATTATCATAATTTTCATTGGGTATCTTAACGTGACTTAAACCACTAACTGGCTCCATAGAAACTCTACTGAGATGGACTTCTTTAATTTGGTGAGGCATATTTCACATTGTCATGCATGTGGTATATGAAGGCTTTTTGCTACTTCCTATCAGGTAAACTCATTTGGTCTGAGATTGTCCATGAAATTAGGATGTCCTGTGAGATAATGAGACAGTCAGTTTCACTCCAAGCTGGATGGTGACTGCGGAATTGGCAAGGCCCTCGGTAAGACAACATCATTTTTCTGCTTTCCACCCAAACTGTTCTGGTGGTCTATGCTCAATGACACAAATGAAAAAAGCATGCCAGCTCATTAGTTGCATACCATGTGCTAGGGCTATGCTGATTTGCTCTATAACAGAGAAAAAAATCTGGAACAGCAGTTGCAATTGGAGTCGCCACCTGTTTTCATAATCCAATGCCATTCACCAAAGCTGTCCGATTTCAGCACAGGCCAAATGAGTGAGCTTAATAAGTGTGAAGGAGGGCTAAACAAACCTGCCTTTATTATGTCTTAGCTGATGTCTCTGGGTATGTAATGTTGCTTTTGATTCCTAGTTTTATATGGATGGAACATTCCAGGCTACCAATAGTACTCTAAAGCTCTTCTTTTGGTTTTCAGCTTTTGCATCTGAATACAATCCCAAATTGAGTGCTGTTTATTTCTCACTCATTTTCATTGTTACTGTGTCTCCTCCTCTTTACCTACCTCCCTGACTCTCCCATCTTTTCTTCTTGTTCTTGTTCTATTTTCTTTCTCTATTCTTTCACTATCTTTCCCTTCTTCTCAGATCTCTCATTCTTTTTCTTGAGATTTCTTTCACTTTCCCGAGTCACAACAATACATTTACAAGTGTGTTGTAGAATATTCATATTCTAATAGCATTATAACAGAAGGTTCTGTTATAATACTTCGTCCAACATTTTGCCAGAAGTGTAATTGAAAATATGCAGTAATTACTCATTAAAAGAGTGCATACACACGCACAAAAAAAAAAAAATACTTAAAAAAAGCCCAAGCTCAAACATCCTCTGGCACTTTATAAGTTTTTTTCTTTCTTATTAAAACATTAGATTCCCGGTGCATGGATTTATGTAATGGTGGAATACCCCAGCCTGGCCTGGGACCCCTCAGGGATGTCAGACTGCCAGTTTTGGACTGATCCCTGCAGGCCAGGCCAAGGGACCCCATTGGTGCACAAATACGTGCACCTGGCCTCTAGTATGCATATAAGATCTTTGGTTAATTCTTCCCCACCCTCCCCTCACCCACTATTTCCTTTGAGATTCATCAGTCTCTTCCATGTTTCCCTGCCTCCTGGTGGTCAGTGCACATCATAGCTACTGGTCAAATGGTCTAATGATCCAAAGGTCCCTTAGGTTTTTACATATATAGATCGTAGCAACAATTTCTTATGTTAAAAATTTCTCTATGTCCAGCATTTTATAAACATCATTTATTTAGACATCAAGTTAGAACCTTATTTATAAAATCTTTCTTTATACTTCACTTAAAATAGTTTGTACTTATCTGATTGTCTCTGTATGTAGAGACTTAAAATAATTACTGTGTCAGTCTCTAATTTATAAAAGAGAATCTATTTTTGGGTTTTGTTCCTTGTCTACAGGACTTGGACCTTTCAGAAAATTCTAGGCTGTAGGAAGTTGAACTTATCCAGTCTCTAATAATGGTGGCTTTACCCATAAATAATTTCACCCTTATTTGTTTTAGTCATTATTATAGAGGCATAATTTTATATGTAGTAAAATTTACCAATTTTATGTATATAATTTGATGAATTTTGACAAATGTATTCAGTTTTATAAGCATCATGACAGTCATGATGTGAAACATATTCATGAAGTTATCTCATACTTATTAATAGTCAATTTTCTCTCCACATAGTCAGGTCCTGACAACCAGGGTCCTGCATTCTCTCACTGTAGTTTTATAACTATTTTTACAAAAATCATATAAATGGAATAAAACAAAATGTAATTTTATGTCTTTGACACCTGGTATTATTTCAAATTGATAATACATGCAAAAGTACTTTGTTCCTAACCTATTAAATTTAATTATCTTGTCAAATGTTGATGGAACATTTGGTTGATTGCAATTTTTGGCTATTATGAGTAAAGTTGCTATATACAATAAAGTACAAAGATTTCTGTGATAAAATGTTTTCCTTTCTTTTGAAAGGGCTTTTGAGATTGGTGGTTGGAAATATGTTTAATTTTATAAAAAATTGCCACACTGTTCTCCAAAGTGGCTATCCCATTTTTAATTCTCATAAAAAATATGTAAGAAGTCAGAAGTAAACAAGTCCTAGAGATCTATTGCAAAACATAATGAATGTAGACAATATTGTTTATAATGTTATAATTAATGTGATAACTATTGCTACCTTGCCAATCATATTAATATATAAATAAATATTTCAAGTAACAGTTTGTATACCTTGAACTTACACAATGTACATGTCAAATATATTCATTAAAAAAGAAGAAATATTTAAGAGTTTGAGTAGCTCCAAATTATGTCTACTACTTTGTATTATCAGATTTTTGTTTTGTTCTGTTTTGTGGTCATTTTATAGTAGCGATGGTTTTAGTTTGCATGTTTCCAAGACAAATGATAGTAAGTATTCTATTGGCTTGTTATTCATCTTGTGTGTATGCAATTATTTTTACATATATATGTGGTGGTTTATTCATTATTAGGGTTGTAATACCATTTTATATACCTAGAAAAAGTAATTTATCATCTATATGTTTTGTGAATTTTTTTTTCATATTTGTGGTTTTATTTTCATTTTCCAAATATTGTATTTTAAGAAAAAAAATGTTTTAAAAAAATTTTTGGTTTAGTTCAATTTACCCCATCTCAGTATGTTTTATAATTTCTATATGCAGTCTAAGATCCCAAAGGTTTTCTTTTATATTTTCTTTTATAAGTTGTATAATTTTAGGTCTTAAATTAAGTCTCTAATTGATTTTGAGATAATTTTTATGGTGGTAGGAAATCCTTTTTTTCCCTCATGTCCATCCTTTTTTTTTTTTTTCAGTTTATTTGCTGTGAAGACAATCCTTTCCTGTTGAATTGTTGTTTTTCTTTAAATAAATTGATCATATGTATGAATATAACTATTTATTTTTTTAAGTTGAGTTCATTCAAAATTTTAATATAAACTTTTCTAATAAAATACATTTTAAGAGCAATTCAGTTGAGGGGTGTGTCACAATCTGAACATCATGCATCTAGAAATTGATAGAGCTAAGGTGTTAAATTGTTGTCTGTCTGATTACAAATTTCACACCTTTCCCCAGGATTCTATGCTAATTTCCCACACTAAGTCCTCACTATGCTAAAATCCATTCATATTAACGTGTTGATATAAAGTTAGACAACAGTCTATTGGCCCAAGGATAAATATACAGATTGATAGAATTAGAAAGTAGAATTTAGAAATACATTCTAAGAACAAAACAGGCAGGTTTAGGGAATAAAGAGGGTCCATGGGGAGGAATGCATATGTGAAGGACAGAGGTATCTCTGCCCTGAGCAATTAAAGCAAGTATAAGGTCATCAAAAGCAGCCCTGACCTGAGCAGCTTGAAGACGCCAAAATGCTTATCTTACTTGTACAAAGGACAGATAAATGCCACAGGATGAGGGGCAATGAGACATACATTCACAGAGGCTAAAAAAGTCAGAGATAATGGAAGGAAGGAGACATATTTTAACAGAGAATAGAGGAATGCTGCAGATAAGGGGGAGAAAAAGAAAGGGGCACCATGCTGCTTAGGCCTTTGAAATTGATATTATGTAACAAAATAACCAATGAGGAATGCATGGGGGCCCTAAATTAACGAAGTCCAATTAGAAAGGGTCAGGTTAAAACAAAGACTGACAGCACATATAAATTGGAGACAAAGGGACATGAGGGAGGATTTTTTATTTTTATTTTTCTAATTAGAGAGAGAGAGAGAGAGAGAGAGAGAGAGAGAGAGAGAGAGAGCAAGCTTTGCCCATTTAGGGATCCTTCTACATATTTTTTTAAAAAAAGAAATGTTAGTCCACAAATTTATTCTTTATCTTTGTTGGGCAAGAACCCACAAGAAGAAATCTGTACCCCAAATCCTACATTTCATTATTAATATGATGTTCTGATTGTGACATTTTTCTTCTGAATATCAGCTTCTCACTTTAAGGTTGTTATAGGGAATAAACAACATCTATATCATGAAAAGCCTTGGTGGTGATGCTGTAACAATGTCACAACCAATCAGTCATGAGGAGGTGCATGGGGCACCTGTCGTGGGCTGGGACTCCTGGTTCACCAAGCGAGGTGGGGCTGTCACAGGGTTGGGGGGGGGGCGCACAGTGAAGAGGTGAAGAGGGCATAGGAAGACTGGCAGTGGGTGGGTGGGTTGTGCGGTGAAGAGGAGGATGCAAGGGATGGGCGGCGGGCAGGCAGGGGCAGCAAGCTGGGTGCGGGTCCCCAAGTGGCAAGCAGAGGTGCTCCTGCGGCTGGGAAGAGGGGTAGGATGCCCGCAGCCAATGTGTGGTGGGGGGAAGTGTGTGAGGAGTTGCAGGGCAGTGGACATGGCCCTGATGGCAGGCCCTTGGGAACTCTACATGGGCATGATTTAATTGTGTTCTGGGCCTCTAGTTTAATTACATGAAATGTATCCCAGTGTCTAATAAATAGAAAACACTCATAAATGCCAGGTACCTTTATCCTTTGTTCAGGATGTTTTAAGAGGAAAAAAAAGAAAAGAAAAAAGATTAACTCCTGTAATTGTGATATAGAGTAACAACCATGTTATGCATGCATTAAAAAAAAGGGGGGGGGGAGATAACTTATTTAGCTAATCATGTACTTACACCTTGGCACAAAAATTTCTACCGTATTTTGAGTAAAATATTTTTTGGGGGGCATGCTTAATTGCAACATATAAAAAGAAGGCATAAGTTATTACCTTTTCAAATCCCATAGCTTCCTACAGAATTATTTATGTTTTAGTTAGAACAAATTGTATAGAAATATAGTAACAATGATCTTTCCATTGTACTGAATAAAATTGTTTTTTAGCATTTTAATATATTTACATTAGAATCTAGTGGCCTAATTTAGAAAACATTTGCTATTTTGTACTTTACATAAATCACAAAGTAATTTATGCCAGTAGTTTATGCTGCTAAATCTCTTTCATGAATATTGGGAAGGGATTTAACTTACAAAGAAGCATTATGTAGTTGAATGGATGTTTTTGAAGCATGGTAGAGAATGAAAATTGGAAGGAAGTCTGGGTTTTAGAATTCAGTAAAAGCCTTGTTTATGTTTGCTCTGTAACTTTGTGACACAGATTCTGTGTAGTTATAAAAGTTGTTTTAACTACTGTCACTCCTTATTTCTCAAAACCTCGCAGATTAAATGGATAGATATTGTATGAAATATCCAATGTTACCATTTAACACTAGCTATAATAAAACTTATTTATTTTGTAATTGAAAATGGTAAAAGCTAACTTTCTCTGAATTAGCAAGTGCTATGTCTGATTTAAAAGTTAGTTCAATATAGATAAAGTCTGACTTGAGGAATTTAAAATGTTTGGTACTTCCAATATGCTGGAAATCTTGAGCCTACCATTTGTTTAAGAATACAGAACAATAGAATATTTACAAAAATCTTTAAATTATATCCAAGTTTATGCCACATCTCCCATGCTTATATGGCACAACATAATTTTAAAGCAATATTGTTATAGTTATTAAAATAATTCTATTCTCTATGTTTTTTATTATTTACCAAATTGGTTAATCCCAAAATGTAGTGGGAACACCCAACAAGTATTTGACTCTCTGTAATATGAAATTTAGGCTAAGAAATTCATTTGATTTTTAAATTTTTGAGTTATAGGTGATACAAAACACTATCTTATTATTTATATGCTTTTCAACAATTATTTTATTGTAATCTCTCCATAGAGTTGTCAGTTTTACATTGAAATAGGATTTTTCATCAGATATTATCTCTATTATAAAGTATGAATATTATTAAGTACAGAAATCATAAAGTCATAGCTTGATGAGTTTCAAAAGTGAATACACACATGAAATCACTGAAGTTAAAATACACGTACACACACTCAGAACATTACTTACTGGCATCCCAGAAATGCCCATTTTCCCTTTCCCAGTCACTAGCCTCCCTAATATTTTTACTTCTACCATCAAATAGATTTTCCTTCTTTTTAACCTTATGTAAGTGAAATTAAACAGGCCTTTTTAACTGCTATATGATATGTATAAATGTTGTAAATATCAGTAATTTATTTACTTCCATTGCTTTATAGCAATCTCTCTACATCTCCTATCTAATAAAAGTAATATACAAATTGACCATCCCCCGCTACACCCACCAGCCACGCCCACCAGCCATACCTACCAGACAATCAGGAGCAAATATGCAAATACACCCAACCAAGATGGCTAGAGTCTACAGAGAGCAGGAGGGAGGCTTGTGTTTCCCTGGTGATGGAGGAAGCCGAGCTCTCTGCCTGGGGAAACTCTGGGGAGAGGGAGAATTCCTATGGCTGCAGGCTAGAGGTCCTGGACTTGGCACCACCCACCCAAATAGATCCCTAACCCAAGTTGGTCAGAGGAGCACCTTCTTTGGCTCGGCCTGGCCTGTTCTCCCCATGATTGCGGGGCGTGGCTTGGCCTGGCCTGTGGCTTCTTCGTCCCATGATTGCAGGCGCCCCGTGATCACAGGGCAGCTTGGACCTGGCAGGTGGCTTAGGGTGTTGACCCTGCCTGCCTGCATATGCAAATTTACCTGCCATTTTTGCTATGTTAATTTGCATATCACTCCTGATTAGCTGTGTGTGTAGCAAGGGTACAGTCAATTATATATATATGCAGTGTCTGTCATGATGAGGATGACCAAAGGACTGACCAGTTGCTTCCCCCCAGCCCATAAGGGACTCGCAGCTCCCACTGGGCCAGCCTCTACTTTCCAAACCCCTGGTGGCCCAGTGGAGCCCATGCTAGGCAGAAGCAGGAGAGGTGCGTCCTGCACCCTGCCAACGTTCTCAGACCCCCATGACAGCATCGAGGCCTCACATGCCAGCACTTTGTTATCCACCACAACTCCATGGCCCTTCGATACCCCGGCAGAAGTTTTGCATGCCTCACCTATCCAGCCGGGGTCCAGTTTCTCCGTCTACTCTTGCCTCTGTCTGCCCACCCACTGCTCAGACACCCAAGCCAGGGACTCGCTGGGGGACGAGCCCAGACACTCCTTCCCACCTCCAAGGGTCTGGGGTCCTGAGCCCATGACCTGCCCCTGAGTGGGTCTGGGCTAGGGATCCACAGCCCCTCCTCCACAATATCCCACCCAGCAGTGGGGGAGGGGGAAGCCTCCCTCCTTTCCAGCTCTGTCCCAGTGCAGAGGCTGGGGCACATCTCCGCCCCCAAGTTCTTCTGAAACCCTGGGAAGAAGTGCCTTACCGCCCAGCCAGGACCTGTGCCTCAGGCTCCCTACCCTCTCGAGCCTCACACCTGGCCTTGCCAGTGGGTACAACTCCCCCTCAGCCATCAGCCCACCTGCATGGGAGGAGGAAAGGAGGAAGGAAGCTGTTAGTGCAACTCTAAAGGGTTCAGCTGGCCTGCTGAAAGCTCTCCCTGTGTGCCTCCCTGCTCTGCTTTTGCCAGAGGGGATCCTGCCCCTGATGAGCATTCCTCAGGGTTGCTGCCATCTTGGGAAGGTCAAACCCCTCCCCCCGCCAGCTGACTGCCAAGGCATCCTGCAATAGACACCCCACAGTCACCATGACAAAGAAGTCATGGAAGTTCAAGACACTGCCTCTGGTTGAAGCAGGTGCTGTGGAAGCAAAGAGATTAAAAAAAAAAATGGTTATGTCCAATAGCCATCTAACTTCACACATGGTGTGCGAATTAGTCATTGTTAGAACCAAATTTAATACTGGTGTGCCCCATTTTAAGCAGACCCCCACATAGACTTACCATGTTGATAATTCTACCCAATGGTGGAACAACCAGTTGCTATGATGCACACTCAATGCGGGAGCTGCCCCCTGGTGGTCAGTGCACTCCCACTGGTTCCTAACCACTCATTTGCCTGCCTGCCTGATCACCCCTAACCGCCTCTGCCTGTTGGCTGGGTTACCCCTAAGAGCCCTCCCTTTCCTGCCTGGTCATCCCCAAAGTACATATGGCTGGGGTCCCTTAGCCCAGCCTGTGCCCTCTCACAGTCCAGGAGCCATTGTGGCATGTCCTCAGGAAGCAAACCTAAGCCAGCAGTAAGACATCTTTAGCTCTGCTACCGAAGTGGGAAAGGCTCCTGCCACCTGTTGGGGGCCACCTCAGTTGACAAAGTCCTGAGAAAAGCAGGTTTCACAAAGTGGCCTGTCTGCCCCCTAGAGCATAGTAACCTTTATTATTATTATTTTTATTTTTTTAATCTTTATTGTTCAGTATAATAATTACATTGTTCCCTTTTTTCCCCCCTATAGTTCCCCGCCACCTGGTATCCATCCCACCCTCCGCGATCACCCCCCTCCACTGTCCTCTCCCATAGTTGCATGATTTTTGTCCAGTCTCTTGCTGCACTTCCCACGTCCCCTTTCTCCCCAAGAGTTGTCAGTCCATTCCCTCTCTATGTCCGTGATTCTGTTACATTCACCAGTTGCTCCTGTTCATCAGATTATTAATTCACTTGATTTTTAGATTCATTTGTTGATAGATGTATATTTGTTGTTTCTAATTTACACTTTTATCTTTGTCTTCTTCCTCTTCTTAAAGAATATCTTTCAGCATTTCATATAGTATTGGTTTGGTGGTGATGAACTCCTTTAGCTTTTTCTTATCTGAGAAGCACTTCATCTGACCTTCAATTCTGCATGATAGCTTTGCTGGATAGAGTAATCTTGGTTGTAGATTCTTGCTGTTCATCACTTTGAATATTTCTTGGCCACTCCTGTCTGGCCTGCATCGTTTCTGTTGAGAAATCAGCTGACAATCGTATGGGTGCTCCCTTATAGGTAACCAACTGTTTCTCTCTTGCTGCTTTTAATATTCTCTCTTTGTCTTTTGCTCTTGGCATTTTAATTATGATGTGCCTTGGTGTGGTCCTCTTAGGGTTCCTATATATTGGGGTTCGGTGCACTTCTTGGACTCCTAAGTCAATTTCTTTCACCAGGTGTGGGAAGTTTTCAGTCACTATTTCTTCAAATAGGTTTTCATTGTCTTGCTCTCTCTCTTTTTCTGGCACCCCTATAATTCAGATGTTGGTATGCTTGAGGTTGTCCCAGAGGCCCCTTACACTATCTTCAATTTTTTGGATTCTTTTGGTTTCTTGCTTTTTCAGCTGAGTGGATTTTGCTTCTTTAAATTTCAAGTCTTTAACTTGGTTCTTGGGGTGCTCCAGAGCACTTTTAGGTCTTTGTATAATATTTTTTATTTCAGTCAGTGTATGCTTAATTTCTGGTTGGTCCTTTTTCATATCCTTGAGAGTCTCCTTTATATCCTTGATGGTCTCCCTCATTTCCTTGCAGGTCTCGTTCATTTCCTTGTAGGACTCATTCATTTCCTTTGTGGTCTCGCTTATTTCCTTATAGGCCTCGATCTTTTGTTGGAGCCTCTTGAAAAACCCTATAACTGTGGTTTTGAATTCCATGTCCAGTCGTTTTTTTTTTCCTCCATTTTTTTCACATCTGATTTCTTTCCATGTCTCTGTATGGTGGCTGCTTCCCTGAGTTGGTCAATTAGCTTTGTGTGGTAGACGTCCTACTAGGTACAGTGGCTCAGCCTCCCCAGTTACCTAAGGTGGATATGCGTTGCACAGTCTTGCTGAAGTTAAGCTCAGTTAATCGTTGTTAGCACTTGGAGGATTGACCTCCAGGCCAATTGTCTGTGAAGTTCAGCTGTGCTCAGGTTGGATGGGCGGAGTCTCCGGGCCAAGCAGACAGCATTAGCTCTGCCCCATGTGGCCCCAGGGACTCTGTGTCGGTGGCAATGGCCGCCAGCACCTCTGAGAGAGAGCTTGCAGACCTCCACCGGCAGCCGGGGAATTCAGACTCTCCCCAAATGAGTCTGCACGCCCAATGTCTCACCCAGGGTGTAAAACAAAGCAGTCTGACGGTTTTCCGAATGAGAGAGCAAGTCGCAGATCGCTCTCTGCGTGGTCACGCAGCTGAGCTGTTCACACGCAAGCTGCCTTCTCCACAAGCCGGCAGACCCGGCAGCGCCCGAGCTTCGGCGTGCCCTCCCATTGTCCCGTTTTCACCCTGTATGATAGTGGGTTCCCTGGACTTCGCCTAGAGCTGGAGAATCAGTCCAGTGGGACGTCTTTGTCTTCCCGTTCAAGAAAACTGGCCGGTTTTCAGCCGCCCGCCCTCTCCGCTGGCACGCGCTCCAAACCTCTCTCCGCGCGAATCTTTCAACGCTGTCCACCACCGTTCCTCCGAGTCACAGTGTCTTATCTCCACTTTTATTTATGGAATTTTCACTCGGCCAGCTTTCTGGTGATTCTGGAAGGTGTTTGTTCTTTCGTTAAGTTGTAGTATTAAAATTGTTGAGTATGACGGCAAGATAGGTGTTTTACCTATGCCGCCATCTTGATTCTCCCTTCCATAGTAACCTTTAAACACTATAGTTTAGTAAACATGTATTCTGCCCCTCAGACCACAGTGACCTTTAAGTAGAATAGTTTAGTAAACATACATTCTGCCCCCCAGGGCATAGAGACCTTTAAACACAATAGTATAGTAAACATGCATTCTGCCTTCTAGAGCACAATGACTTTAAGTACAATAGTTTAGTAAACATGTTGCCCTTGAGCGAGTAGCAGAGCATAGGGAGATAGCTAGGGGTTCGAGTGGTGCCAAGCTAAGATAAGGAGTTTTGTGTGAAGGTTAATGCTTGTCAAATTATGGAAATGATGAATGTGTTATGTAGTCAGCATTGAATAAAAGCATGGAGAAAATTAAACTTGAGGCCATGGTCTGAAAGAGGGCTTTCCATGACACCCAAGCTAATTACGAAAATTTGGTGGCACACCAAAAAGTATGCTTTTTGCCAATCTGGCAAAAAAGTTATAGTTTTGATTCATTCACAGTGGATGGCTATTGTATTAACTTGTCAGTTTTTTTACAATCTAGGGGAAAAGAGATCATTATCATGAATAAAGTCAGGTATTGCATATTTTAAAATTCTGTGGTACAACAGTATTGAACATCTCCAGATTATAGGGCTGAACAGGCAAACAGGGAAACCACCTGGGACAGTTATGATAAACAGTCTAGCCAAGCTATGTTGGTATCTTTGGGGAAAGCTGTAGCCTTATGAATTGTGTACCTCTATGTTTTTATTTTAATTAATTAATTAATCAATTAATATTTTCTATTGTTGCCCTGACCTTGGCTCACATCTGTCAAGCACAGCACTGGTGGTGCCAGAGCCAGCCATCATCAGTCAAACAGCACCTGAAAGGGGGGTGAGGATTATGAGAGGGATGTACCGGTTTAGAGAGGGTGCAGGCCAGACTGAGGGACCTCCCCCCCCCCCCATGCACGATTTAATGCACTGGGCCTCTAGTCTATTATATGATACCATAATTTATCTATTTTGTTCTTGACAATCATTTTGGACAATTCCAATTTTTGGCTATTATATATTGTATTATATAATTGTATTAGTATGACCTTTGTCTGCATGTACTTTAGAGAATATATTTGTGTGTATGTAAATATGTGTGTGTCTGACATAGGAATTTTGACTAAATTTTAAGCAGTTTTCTAGAGGCTATTTCAACTTGTACTGCAACCAGAAATACCTGAATGCTCTGGTTTCTCCTCTGGTTTACAAAATACCTTGGAATTACATTTATTATGTTAGTCATTCTAAAGTATGTATAGATGTGTCACATTATAATTTTAATTTACATTTCTTGGAAGATTAATGATGTTGAGGGCCTTTTCCTGGGTACTGGCAATTAGATACTCTTTTTATGTGAGATGTCTATTCAAACTTTTGAACCATTGTTCTCTCGGGCATTGTATATACAGCATGGCCCCAGTTTTGTTATTCAATTGTGTATTTTCTTAATGAAAATGTACTAAAGATTATACTAAAGATCAAGTATTTTTCCCCTTAAATTAAGCTTTTCAATATCTTTCTTTCTTTATATATATATATATATATATATATATATATATATATTTAAATGTGCCTTGAGGGATTGAAAAGGTGCACACTGCAGTCAGTCATGCCTTTCATGAGAATGTGGCTCCTTCCTTTTTCCATATAATTGGTATAACTTGCTGCTTACTTTCCCTCTCTCAGTGGAGTTATGGGGAAGGATAACCCTGTTCATTAAGGCTAACCCTTTCCTCCTGGTTGTAAGACACCCACTTTCAGGGTTGAACAGTAACTTTCAGGTGTCAATAGCCTCTTTGGGGTGATGGCTGGTGGTTACAGGGCTCTCACCCTTCTCACTCTCCAGATGGCAACTGCAGAGCAAAGCAGGCGGTAGCACTCCAGGGCTAGCTTCCCTGTGAGGGTCTCACCAACAATCTCTAGTTCTTGGGCCAGGTCCTCAGAAACCCACCGCGGACATGCTGGGACGCATGAAACCCTGAGGTGGAATGAGCCCTTTCCCAGGTGTTATTTATCAGGCCTGGGTGAACCTGTTGCTTACCCAGCCGTTCCCAGATACCACCTGGAGCTGCGACTGGAGCTGCAGATCTCCCACCTCTTGTGCTGTGCTGCGTGCGCTTTGTCTGCTCTGCTGCGTGACCCTGCCTAGTGGAGCCTGTGCAGCACCTCTTTCCAATGCCTGAGCCTCAGGAAGCAGGTGCGGTTTGTGGTTGTTTTTGTTGTTATTTGGTTTTACTTTTTACATTTAATTTTTATTGCTGAAAGTATTACAATACACTCTCTCCTCTCCTTCCCTCCTCCCACCCCCCCAGCCCCCATTGATTCCCTCTAGGCCTTCAACACATTATCTATGTCCCTGTTTTCTTTATAGATTCTACAAGTGAGGTCATACAGTATGTCATCCTCTGATTTATTTCTCTTAGCATAATGCTCTCAAGGTCTACATACTTATATGCATAGGCTATGGACACAGACAATAGAATGGTGAAGGCCTGGAGTGGATAGAGGATGGACAGAGGGGGGACATCTATAAGATTTGCAACAATAGAAATATTAATTAATTAATTAAAATAAAAACATAGAGGTACACAAGTCATAAGGCTATAGCTTTCCCCAAAGATACCAACATAGCTTGGCTAGACTGTTTATCATAACTCTCCCAGGTGATTTCCCCGTTCAGCCCTATAATCTGGAGATGTTCAATACTGTTGTACCACTGAATTTTAAAATATGCAATACCTGACTTTATTCATGGTAATGACCTCTTTTCCCTTAGATTGTAAAAAAAAAAAGACAAGTTAATACAATAGCCATCTACTGTGAATGAATTAAAACTATAACTTTTTTGCCAAATTGGCAAAAAGTATACTTTTTGGTGTGTCACCAAATTTTCGTAATTAGTTTGTGTGCCATGGGAAGGGGAAGGTTGAAAATCACTGTTATAGTCTATTTACCCAGAAACCAGAGGGCTTTTAGTCACTGTGTCATATTTTTCTCAAAACTCTTCAGTACTCAGGGCAAAAGCCAAAGCCCTTAGCATTATATCCATGGGCCTCCTGTAGGATCTGAAATATCTTTTACCCAATTCTGTGGTCAAATCACATTATAACAAAGTTTTCTCTAACTTTTCCACCTAAAATAGCAAACCCTCAGAAAACTCAACCTGTTTGGAATTATTACTAAGATACAGATGATGATATAGGTTCACATGCCTTATACATATAAATCAAATATACCTACGTATATACACATGCACATACATATATTTGTCATACACACACACACACACACACACCTAATACAATTATACACATTCACATCTTTATTATAACTATACCTATGCATATCTATACTTAATATCTGTATGTGTGTGCTTGCACATACAGATACCAGTTGTTTTCCCTGTATTTTTTCATGAGAATATAATGTCCATGGGAGGATATATTTGCTTCCTTTTGTTAACACTGCATTTCTTGGTTTAATAAAAATCCCAGCAGATTAATAGCAGCCACTGACGACTTTTTACTAAGTAAGTCATTAAATAAATGGATTTTATGTAGTCATTATTCCTACTTTAATAGAAATATTTGATGGTTAATGTCAATATATAATACTAGTGGCCAGGTGCACAAAATTCATTCATGGGGGGGAGGGGTCCCTCAGCCTAGCCTGCACCCTCTCCATCTTCAATCAGGGACCCCTTGGGGGATGTCCAACAGCTGTTTCCCTTAAAATCCCTTCTCAGCCCTCTCTTAGGTTCTAAACCAGCAATCGGACATCTCTCTCATAATCTGGGACTGCCGGCTCCTAACTGTTCACCTGCCTGCCTACCTGATTGCCCCTCACTGCCTCTGCCTGTCTGCCTGATTGCCCCTAACCCCTCTGCCTTTCTGATTGCCCCCAACTGCCCTCCCCTGCTAGCCTGATCTCACCCCTAACTGCCTCTGCCTTGGCCCCCACCACCATGGCTTTGTCCAGAAGAAAGTCGGATGTCCAGAAGATGGCCAGTTGATCTGGTCTAATTAGCATATTACCCTTTTATTAGTATAGATGAGAGAAATTTTCAAGCAACCCAGCCATATATATATATATATATATATATATATATATATATATCTCCACTGATTTAATAAATATGTTGCACTACCTATCTGTCTGTATCAGACCTATCTTATGCTTAAGTTGTTTAACAACTTTAAGCTATTGAGTTTCTCTGCAGCTGCTGCCACTCCTATTTGTTCTCTGGCCAGCCCTACGCAGAGTAAAACTTAAGTACAAATTGCCCACAATGGCATTCTAATTTTAGCTAATTCTAACAAACCATTCATAAATCAGGTGTGGCATAAGGAGAGGGTAAAAAAGTCTACACATATTCTTTCACACACCCCAAGAGAGCCTGAGTTTTATGTAATTTTAGGTGACTGATTCCTCTAGGCCCATTTAGAAGAGATTAGGTCTGACTGAGAGTCTCTCCTAAAGTGATTATGTGATTATCTCAAGATTCCCCTTTTATTGCTCTTCCTCCTAAATCTTATTAGTTGGGAAAGGAAATCTTTAGAATTGTATATGTTGGTGTCTAGTATTTTATGAGTATTGAATATGCTAGCCTTTGAGACATAAGACTTTTAGGATATTCATGAAGATAAATATCAGTTCTCACATCTGCTCTGTCTATCCAAGTATATGTGTTTCATAGTCTGTACAAACCTAAATTGAACCAGAGTGGTTATTTATTAAAAATATTATGACTGATATTTCTATGATCTAGAGAAAGTACCTTGCCATCAGAATGGCAAGATTAGTGACCAGCACATCTGAAACATTATTCTTAATTTTCTAACTTCTTCTTTTCTTAGCTAAGGAAAACTAATTGATAATGCTACAGTAATTATCTAGGGATTGTTCCTCATTATTTAAATTTAAAAAACTGGTTTAGAATATATTTACATAAGTAATTGTCTCTTAAAAAGTTAAACAGAATTCTCACCTTGGCCAGTGTAGCTCTGTTGATTGGAGTGTCATCCTATGCACCAAAGGTCACGGGTTTGATTCCTGGTCAGGGCACATATCTGGGTTACAGGTATGATCCCTAGTTGAGGTGACTATGGGAGGCAACCAATCTATGTTTCCCATATCAACAGTTCTCTCTCTTCCATTCTCTGTATCTCTCAAAAATCATTGAAAAAAAATCCTTGATTAGGATTAAAAAAAAAAAAAGTGAAACAGAATTTTCATGACATTACATCAAGCGTAAGCTAGTGGTCATACTTTATGTACTCATCTGTGTATATAAAAATAGCAAACATTGAATGAGTATTATAAAATGAATTAAAAGATCTGAGTTTCCCAAGGGAAGCAAAGAACCATGGCATTGGCAAACAATTCTTAGGGGAATTGTTTCCCCTAAGAAAAGTGTTTATGTTTGTTATCTTGTTTGCTTTAGAAAAAAATTATTTGGAGTGAATATTTGTTTTGGGGATACAGCAACTGGAACTGCACTATTTCTGTTAATCAAGTAGATTCATTAAGAACCTACAACATTAATTTATTTGATAAACAATTCCATTCATATTTGTAATAATTTAATAGAGATTTATTTAATTTATTGGAATGACAGTAATTAATAAAATTATATAGGTTTCAGTTGTACAATCCTATAATACATCATCTGTGTATGGTTTTGTGTGTTCACCAACTAAAGTCAAATCTTCTTCCCTCCCAATGTATCACCCCTTTATCCTCATCTATCTCCCACCATCTTCTTTCCCTTTGGTAATCACCATAATGTTGTCTGTGTCAAGAGGTTTTTGTTGTTGTTGTTGTTGTCTGTTTGTTTTTGCTTAACCCCTTCATTGTTTTTACTCAACCCTCCACCTCCCTTCACTTTGACAGCTCTAAGTCTGTTCTGTGTATCTATGAGTCTGTTTCTATTTTGTTTGTTAGTTTACTTTGTTCATTAGATTCCACATACAATGAGTAGCCAGATTATTATCTGATTGCATAATAATCTGACCACTCAGTGTATAAGTGAAATCATGTTATTTTTCCTTTTATGACTGGCTTTGCAACAAAAGATAAGGTTTCCTTCTTTTTTAAAATTGAGTAATATTCCATTGTGTAAATGTACCACAGCTTTTTTATCCACTCACCTATGGATGGGTACTTGGGATGCTTCCAAATGTTGGCTATCCTATCTAATAGAAGAGTAATATGCAAATTGACCACACCTCTGCTACACCCACCAGCCATGCCCACCAGCCAATCAGGAGCAAATATTCAAATAACCCCCAACCAAGATGGCTGCACCACTGAGAGCAAGAGGGAAGCTTGGGTTTCCCGGGCAATAGATGAAGCCACGCTTTCCACCTGCCCTTGGGCCTAGGCCTCCACTCAATGCTACAATGTTTCAATTCTAGAAGATGCATAAATCCAACAGAAAGGGCAGCAGCAATGGTGCTGGAGAGAGCAGAGGCTAGGGTTGCCCTGGCGATGAAGGAAGCTAAGCTTCCACAGCCCTGGCTGCCTAGGCCTCCACTCTAGGCTACAAAGTTTGAATTATTAAAGGTAAATAAACTCAAACAGAAATGTCTGTTGCCTCAGAGCCAGCAGAAGCCTTGGCTCTACTCCAGGCAACAAAGTTTCCATTGTAGAACACAACTAAATCCCAGATCTCAGGCCTCCACTTAAATTGCTGGGGACATGGCCAGCCTGCAAACCACCACAGGCCCCTCGCCCAGGCCGCCCCACGGAAACCCCCACCCACATCCGGGATACCATTCAGGACATACCAGCTGGCCCCTACCCATGCACCAGGCCTGTATCCTATCTAATAAAAGAGTAATTTGCAGATTGACTATCACTCCAACACACAAGATGGTTGCCCGCAGGTGGTCAAAGATCCTGTCCCCATGTGGACACAAGATGGCCAGCAGGGGAGGGCCATTGAGAGGGACCAGGCCTGCAAGGGAGGGGGCAGTTAGGAGGGACCAGGACAGCAAGGGAGGACAGTTCTGGGTGCGATCAAGCCTACAGGGGAAGGCAGTTAGGGGTGACTAGGCTGGCAGAAGAAGAAAGTTGGGGGCAAACAGGCTGGCAAGGGATCAGTTAGGCATCAATAAGGCTGGCAGGGGAGTGGTTAGGGGGTGATCAGGCTGGTAGGCAGAAGCAGCTAGAGGCAATCAGGAAAGCAGGCAGGCTAGCAGTTGGGAGCCAGCATTCCTGGATTGTGAGAGGGATGTCTGACTGCCTGTTTAAACCGGCAGTTGGACATCCCTCAAGGTGTCCCAGATTGGAGAGGGTTCAGGCTGGGCTGAGGGACACCCCTCTTCCCCTGTGCACAAATTTCGTGCACCAGGCCTCTAGTTATAGAGGCCTGGTGCACGAAATTTGTGCATGGTGGTGTGGGGTGTGGAGGGTGGGTGGTGTCCCTCAACCCAGCCTGCAAAGATGCCAGCATCCTTCACCCTGGCCTCTAGCCAGAGGTTCCTCCCCTCCTTCCACACAGCCTCTGGGGAGATGCTTGTCCTGGGGCCTCCTCAGGGCCCCGGCACACAACACCCTTTTGGGTACTCAGGGGCTTGGGCTTTTAGGTCTGGCTTCCCCACCTGGCATGGTGCGCCTTTGCTGTCATGGGAGCGGTGCCTCAGGAGTTTCCCCCTTGGACTATACTACTTGTGAGTGTCTGTGTGTGTGTGTGTGGGGGGGGTGGCTTTGGCAGCAGTGATTTGATGCCTGTAGTGTGCCCGTTGGACACCCCCCTGCCGCGGGCCATACTGGTCACATCTGGACTGTGGTCAGAGGTCTGCTGGGCTGCGACTAGGGGCTGCAGGTGGAGGAGCCCAGCACCCATAGGGCTCCATCAGTATCAGGAACTGGAAAGACCCATTTTTCTGGTTCTTCCCCTCCCTCTGCAGAGACGGCCCGTTCCCCCTCTCTTTGCACCCACGAAGCCGGGCTGGTGGGGCATGGACACTGAGCTTGCTGTCCAGTCTGGCCCCTTTCCTCCCTCCCCACAGGCAGGCCAGTGGGGCATGGATGCTGAGCTCACTGTCTCAGCCGGCCTCTTCTCTCAGTGGCTGCAGCCATCTTGGTGGGGGTTTATTTGCTCTTGTTTGGCTGGTGGGCATGGCTTGATCAGAGGTATGGTCAATTTGCATATTAATATTTTATTAGATAGGACTAGAGGCCTGGAACATGAAATTCGTGCATGGGGGACAGGGGGGATATCCCTCAGCCCAGCCTGCACCCTCTCTAATCTGGGACCCCTCAAGGATTGTCCGACTGCCTGTTTAGGCCTGATGCTGACATTGGGTCTAAACAGGCAGTTGTACATATCTCTCACAATCCAGGAATGCTGGCTCCCAACTTCTCACCTGCCTGCCTTCCTGATAGCCCCTAACCCTTTCTGCCTGCCAGCCAGATCATCCCCTAACTACTCCCCTGCCAGCCTGTTTGATGTCTATCTTCTTCCCTGCCAGCTTGTTTGTCCCTAACTACCCTCCCCTGCAGGACTACTCCCCTTCCCCAACTGTTGTCCCCTGCAGGCCTGGGTCTCCCTCAACTTACCTTTCCTGCAGGGCCAGTCACCCCCAAAATCCCTCCTCTGTCTGCCTGGTCATCCCTAACTGCACTCCCCTGCAAGCTTGATTACCTACAACTGCCCTCCCTTGCAGGCCTGGTCCCTCCTAAATGCCCTCCCCTGCTGGCCATCTTGTGGTGGCCATCTTGTGTCCTCATAGGGACAGGATCTTTGACCACAAGGGGGCAGTCATCTTGTGTGTTGGAATGATGGTCAATCTGCATATTACTCTTTTATTAGATAGGATAGAGGCCTGGTGCATGGGTGGGGGCTGGCTGGTTTGCCCTGAAGAGTGTCCCAGATCAGGTTGGAATGGCCTGGGCAAGGGGCTTGTGATGGTTTGCAGGCTGGCAACATCCCCTGGCGACCCAAGTGGAGGCCCTGATATCTGGGATTTATTTTTCTTCTACAATTGAAACTTTGTAGCCTTGAGTGGAGGCCTAGGCTGGCAAGGGCAGGTGGAAAGCATGGCTTCCTACATTAACAGGAAAACCCTAGCCTCCCTCCTGCTCTCAATGGTCACAGCCATCTTAGTTGGGATTTATTGGCATATTTGCTCCTAGTTGGCTTGTGGGCATGGCTTGTGGATGTAGTGGAGGTACGGTCAATTTGCATATTACTCCTTTATTAGATAGGAGGATACTGAAATTAAAATAGGGGTGCATATAGTCTTTTGAATCAGTGTTCTGCATTTCATTGGCTATATTCCCAGAAGTGGAAAGCTGGGTCATAAGGTAGTTCCATTTTTAATTTATGAGGAAACTTCATACTGTTTTGCACTGTGGCTGCATCAATCTGCATTCCCATCACAAGAGTTCCCTTTTCTTCACATCCTCACTAGCACTTGTTTGTTGCTTTATTGATGATAACCATTCTGACTGATGTGAGATGATATGTCATTGTGGTTTTAATTTTCATTTTTAAATTGGTCACTAAAGATGATTAGTGAGCATATTTTTCAAAGTATATTTGTATTAACTTCAGAGAGGAAGGGAGGCAGGGAGGGAGGAAAATAGGGAGGGTAGGGGCAGATGGGGGGGAGAGAACTTCAATAATGAGAAAATCATTGATTGGACTGCCTCTGCATGTCCCACAGTGGGGACAGAGCCTGCAACTTGCTACAACTGTATGTGCCCTGATAGGGAATTGAATCATTACCTCCTGATTCATAGGTTGATACTTAACCACTGAATGATGGCAGGCTGGGCTAGTGAGCATCTTTCCATATGTCTTTTGGTCATCTGTATGTCCTTTTTTTTATTTCAACTATTTTTTTCAATATATATATATATATATATTTATTCTTTAAAGTATTACAAATAGTAGTATATCTATTTCCTTTTCCCCCCATTAATTTCCCCCCAGACTCCCCTATTCCCAAGCACATGTCCCTCACCTGCCCCCCCGAGTGTCTTGTATCCATTGGTTATGCTTATATGCATGCATACAAGTCCTTCAGTTGATCTCCCACATCCCCACCCCCTACCCTCCTGTGCCTTCCCACTGTAATTTGACAGTCTGTTCAATGCTTCTTTGCCTCTATAGCTATCTTTCCCCCTGTTTCTTTGCTTTAAAAAAATCTTGCATCTGCATACTAGAAATAAACTTATTAAGAACAAAAAATGTTTGAGTCTCAGTTTCATTGTCCAACAGTTCTGTGTCTCAGTTTCAATATCAAATAGTTCCTTATGTGTACATGTCAGCAATGGTGTTTGGATGTTAGACAAATGGTGGCAATGCAGGTTCCACTATCTCTGGTTTGGTCCTGGGTAGCATGCAGCGATGCACCTCTGATGACTGCTAGAATGGAAAGGTGTCATCAGCATCTTCCATCTCTGGACTGTCTTTGCAGTTGGAGCAGACCTGTTAGTTTCTCTTTGTTTCAGGAATCCATATGGTCTTGGAGTTGTTTTCAGAAAATATACAAACATATTCTTGACCAAAAGTTAATAAAGGAATCTTTTCTGTAAATTAGAGTTGGGATCCTTTTAATTTTTGCTCTTTGCCCAAATGACTTTCCTTTGGCTTATTTTGGCACCTTGTGTGTTTTTTATGGGTGTCCTGCTATTAGCAATACAAATGGAAATTAATTTTCTGAAGTGAGAATTTTTTCGATGTAATTTACTTACAGGATATTTTTCCTTACATGATGATATTATCCCACTAGCCCCCCCTTTTTGATTAATGGGGGCTTTTGGAACATCTATACTGCAGCATGGTTACTTTAAATTTTAATTTTTGCACAAAAATATGACTGCTTTAGGTTCTTTGCATATTAGGCAATTTTACAAAGAGATGAACTACTAATAGAAATTTTAGTTAACATTTTAGGAACAGCGTTTTGTCCAGTACACTTAAATTTTCTTGAGTATTCACTTATTTCAATTTAAATATTTCAATTAGCTAATTTAAATTGATCTGAAAACTTGATTACTATTTTACTGTCAAATTTAATACTCAAACAATAATCCTAGTTTACCCTGTAAATATTTGTGGAAAGGATTATTTGCATTCTTGAGTAGGCCCTGGGCATTCCTGGTGCTAGACTAAATTTAGATATAGGGCTGCTGTTGCTGGTCCAACTTCTGTCTGTTATCTGGGTCCAGATCTGAGCTGTGCATGGAAGGCGAAGCAGTTGGGGACCAGGAGACCTCCCTCAGAAGGGGTGAGATTTCAGGCGCCTGAAAAGTTAGGGGAGTGAGGATCATTAAATTCTCTCCTGATAGCCCCTCTGTGACCATTCCTGTCTTAGTTTGTTCATTCCCTGAGGAATCTTACCCGTCTCTGGCTAAGCAGCCATACTCCGGGGCCAAACAGGTTGATGTGAGGATCAATTCTGTCTCCTTGGTAATGTATGCCCCTGAGGCCTCCAAGTTCAGCACCTGCCTTGGGATCCACTCGCCTACTGGCAGGGTCCTGTTACTGATCACATATCTTGGAGGACTCAGGTTTTTTGTTTTTTTTCCAGGGAGTGCCCAGCTCACCCCATTGGGCTAGAGACAGATCCATGGTGCCAGCCACCCAGAGCCTTCAACCTCAGCTTGAACTGAAAGGTCAGGCGACAGCGGCGTGCACTTGGATTGTGAGAAGAGGGTCCCTCTTGGCAAAAAAGGCAAGAGGGGCCCATTTAGAATGCTCAAGTGCCTTCACAGTGCCTTAATTCCTTCAGAAACTGATTAATTCCTTTCCTGTCCTCTTTTAATTTGCTTCCAAACATTCAAAGAATTAGTTTGTAAGTTTCTTAGGGATAATTGTACAATATGCTATTGTCAAATATCAAAAATTCTAATGACATTGTAGAATAATATCATGTAAGGGTATTATGGTGTCACAGGAGGTTAAGGGGGCGCCTAGCCTAAGGACTGGTGTCTGTAGGAGATGACAAGGCTAGGCCATGTCAATTCAATCTCAAACTAGTTGCCAATTTTTTTTATAACTTTATATAAACTTTGTCAGGGATGTAAAAACACAAATTACTTACCTTAGTTCAAGAGGTCAAATATATTGACTTTCCCCCTTACTCCCACCCCCTGCCACTTACCCTGAGGTTTGACATTCTGATGAACTTTTCTCAGTCTCTGGATCCATTCTTGTTCATTAGTCTATGCCTTTCATTACATTCCTCAAATGAGTGAGATCATGTGATAATTACCTTTCTCTACTTAGCTAATTTCACTTAGCATAATGCTCTCCAGCTCCATCTATGTTGTTGTAAATGGTAGGAGCTCCTTCTTTTTTACTGCAGCGTAGTATTCCATTGTGTAGATGTATCATACCTTTTTAATCCACTCATCTGCTGATGGGCACTTAGGCTGTTTCCAAATCTTAGCTATGGTAAATTGTGCTGCTATGAACATAGGAGTGCATATATCCTTTCTAATTTGCATTTCTAGTTTCTTGGGGTATATTCCTAGAAGTGGGATCACTGGGTCAAATGGGAGCTCCATTGTTAGTTTTATGAGGAAACTCCATACTGTTCTCCACAGTGGCTGCACCAGTCTGCAATCCCACCAGCCAGTGCACAAGGGATTCTTTTTCTCTGCATCCTTGCCAGCACTTGTTTGTTGATTTGTTGATGGAACACATTCTGACCTGTTGAGATGGTACCGCAATGTTTTTTTTGATTTGCATCTCTCGGATAATTAGTGACTTTCAGCAGATTTTCATATGTCTCTGTGCCTTCCTTTTGTCTTCTTTCAAAAAGACTCTATTTAGGTTCTTGCCTATTTTTTTTTTTATTGGATCATTTGTCCTCCTTTTATTAAGTTGTATGAGTTGCCTGTAGATACTTGAGATTAAACCTTTATTACTGATAACATTTGCAAATATGTTCTCCCATACAGTGGGTTTTCTTGTTGTTTTGTTGATGGTTTCTTTAGCTGTTCAAAAGCTTTTTATTTTGATGTAGTACCATTTGTTTACTTTCTCTTTAGCTTCCATTGCCCTAGGAGCAATATCAGTGAAGAAGTTCTTTCGGCATATGTCTGAGATTTTTCTTCCTGTGGATTCCTCTAGTATTTTTATGGTTACTCATCTTATGTTTAAGTCCTATATCCATTTTGAGTTTACTTTTGTGTATGGTGTAAGTTGGTGGTCTGTTTTCATTTTTTTTTTTGCATGTATCAGTCCAGTTTTCCCAACACCATTTATTGAAGAGACTGTCTTGACTCCATTTTATGTTCATGCCTCCTTTGTAAAATATTAATTGAGTATAGTGGTTTGGGATGATATCTGGATTCTCTATTCTATTCCATTGGTCTATATATCTGTTCTTGTGCAGTACCAGGCTATTATGAGAACAGTAGCTTTGTATACTGCTTGAAATCTGATATTGAAATCCCACCAACTTTGTGCTTCTTTCTCAGGATTGCTGTGGCTATTCAGGGTCATTTTTTATTCCAGATGAATTTTTGGAGAGTTCTTTCAGGTCTGTGAAATATGCCATTGGTATTTTAATGGGGAGTTCATTAAACTTAAAGATTGCTTTGGGTAGTATGGACATTTTAATGATGTTGATTCTCCCAATCCATGAACATGGTATGTCTTTCCACCTGTTTACATCTTCCTCTATCTCTTTTTTTCAGTGTCCTGCAGTTTTCCACAAAAAGGTATTTACCTCCTGAATTAAGTTAATTCCTAGGTATCTTAATTTTTTTGGTATGATATTACATGGGATTGCTTTTTTAGTCTCTCTTTCTGTAAGTTCACTATTGTTGTATAGAAATGCCATAGATTTCTTGGCATTAATTTTGTAGCCTGATACATTGCTGAATTCCTTTATTAAGTCTACTAGTTTTTTAATAGAATCTTTCAGGTTTTTTATGTACAATGTCATGTCATCTGAGAATAGGGACAGTTATACTTCTTTTCCAATTTGAATGCCTTTTATTTCTTCTTCTTATCTAATTGCAATGGCTAATACTTCCAGTACTATGTTGAACAAGAGAGGTGAAGTTGGGCATCCCTCTCTTGTTCCTGTTCTTAGGGGAAATGGCTGTAGTTTTTGCCCATTGTGTATGATGTTTGCTGTGAGTTTATCGTATATAGTTTTTATGATGTTGAGGTATGATATTGTTATTCTCACCTTGTTGAGAGTTTTTATCAAGAAAGGGTGTTGGATTTTGTCAAATGCTTCTTCTGCATCAATTGATATGACTATGTGATTTTTATCTCTCAATTTGTTTATGTGATTATCACATTTATTGATTTGCGGATATTGTACCATCCTTGCATTCTTGGGATAAATCCTAATTAGTCATGGTGTATGACCTTTCTGATATACTGTTGGATCCGATTTGCTATAATTTTATTGAGGATTTTGGCATCTATATTCATTAAGGATATTGGCCTGTAATTCTCTTTCATTGTGTTGTCTTTATCTGGTTTTGGTATTAGGGTGATGCTGGCTTCACAGAAGGAGTTTAGAAGTGTTCCATCCTCTTGAATTTCCTGGAATAGTCTTAGGATAGGTTTTGGTTCTTCCTTGAATGTTTGATAAAACTCCCCTGTGAAGCCATCTGGCTCTGGGCTTTTGTTTGCTGGAAGCTTTTTGATGACTGCTTCAATTTCTTCCATAGTTATTGGACTATTGAGCTGTTTTCATTTTTCCTGATTGAGATTTGGAAGGTCATATTTTTCTAGAAATATATCCATTTTCTCCAGGTTGTCCAGTTTGTAGGAGTAGAGTTGTTCATAGTATTTTTTAACAGTCCTTTGTATTTCAATGGGGTCTGTTGTTATTTCACCTCTTTCATTTCTGATTTTATTTATTAGGGTCCTTTCTCTTTGCTTCTGGCTAGAGGTTCATCAATCTTGTTTATACTTTCAAAGAACCAGCTCTTGGTTTTGTTGATCTTTTGTACTGTTTCTTTGGTCTCTATCCTGTTTATCTCTGCTCTGACCTTTACTATTTCCTTTCTTCTGCTTACACTGGGCTTTTCTTGTTGCTATCTTTCTAACTCTTTGAGTTGTTGGGTTAAATAATTTATTACCATTGTTTCTTGTTTTGTGCAGTTGGATTGTAGAGCTATGAACTTCCCTCTCAAAACTGCTTTTGCTGTGTCCCATAGATTATGGGTTGTTGTGCTATCATTGTCATTTGTTGCCATGATGTTTTCTGTTTCTTCTTCGATCTCTCTGGTAACCCATTTATTGTTTAATAGCATGCTGTTTAGTCTCCATGTGTTTAATTTCTTTGGATTGTTTTTATTGTAGTTGATTTCCAGCTTTATGCCGTTGTGATATGAGAATATGCTTGATATGATTTCTGTCTTCTTGAATTTGGAGAGAATTGCCTGTGACCCAACATATGGTCTATCTTTGAAAATGACCCATGTGCACTTGAAAAGAATGTATATTCTGTGGCTTTATCTGATGTGAAATGATCTGAAGATGTCAATTAATTCCATCTGGTCTAGTGAGTCATTGAGGATTGATGTTTCTTTACTGGTCTTTGTTTAGAGGATTTGTCCAATGGTGATAGTGGGGTATTAAAGTCTCCTACTATGATTGTATTGCTGTCATTCTCCCCCTTGATATCCTCCAGGAGTTTTTTATGTATTTCGGTGCTCCTGTATTGGGTGCATATATGTTTACCAGAGTTATTTCTTCTTGTTGGATTGTTCCCTTTAGTATTATGAAGTGGCCTTCTTTATCTCTTGTTATGTCCTTCACTTTGAGATCTAATTTGTCAGATATAAGTATTGCTACCACAGCTCTTTTCCCATTTCCATTCACCTGAAGAACCTTTTTCCATCCTTTCACTCTTAGTCTGTGTGTATCTTTTTTTTTTTGGAGGTGGGTTTCTTGTAGACAGTGATATATGGATCATGTTTTCTTATACAGTCCATTATATGTCTTTTGATTGGAGCATTTAATCCATTTACATTTAACGTTATTATTGATATGTACTTATTAATTGCCATATTTGTTCTTTACCCCTGTGCTCCTTCTTTGCTTCCTATTTCTTTTTATAGCAGACCCTTTAGCATTTCTTGCATTGCTGGTTGGGTGGTAATGAATTCCCTTAGTCCTTTTTTATCTATGAAGCTCCTGATATGCTCTTCAATTTTGATTGATAGCCTTGCTGGGTACAGTATTCTAGGATTCAGACCCTTCATTTGCATGACTTTGTATATTTCATTCCATTCCCTTCTGGCCTGATGAGTTTCTGTTGAGGTATAACTTGCTAATCTGATGGGGGTTCCTTTGTAGGTGACTTTTTGTCTCTCTCTGGCAGCTTTTAATATTCTTACTTTGTCATTGGTGTTTGCCAATCCTATCTAATAAAAGTATAATATGAAAATTTGACCATACCTTTGCTATGCTGCCAGCCAATCAGGAGTGGGGTGGGTGGGGCTGAATGGCTTGAGGGGTGGGGTCACCAGTGCAATGTCTGCTCCCAAGGCTGCGGCCCAGCGGAGAAATGGAATGGACACCGTGGGCCATCCGGGACCACCAGCTCAGAGTCTGTTCCCTAGGCAGAGGCAGTTAGGAGCAATCAGGCCATCAGGAAAGCACTTAGGGGAGATCAGGCAGGCAGGCAGAGGTTGTTAGGAGTAATCAGGCAGGCAGAGGTGGTTAGCAGTGATTACACAGGCAGGTAGAGGGGTTAGTGGTGATCCGTCAGTCAGGCCAGTGAGCAGTTAGGAGCCAGTGCTCCTAGATTGTGAGAGAGATGTCCGACTGCCAACAGTCAGACATCTCTGACTGCCAACAGTTAGACATCCCTGAAGGGATCACTGATTGGAGAGGGTGCTGGGCTGAGGGAACACCTGCCTCTGTGCACAAATTTTGTGCACTGGGCCATTAGTTTAATTATAATGTGCCTTGGCCTCGGTCTTTCGGGGTTCTTTTTGCTTGGGACTCTGTGAGCTTCTTGGATTTGTGTGGGTTTTTTCTTTCTTATATCAGGGAAGTTTTCTATAATTATTTTTTCAAACAGGTTTTCTATTCCTTGCTCGGTTTCCTGTCCTTCCTGAAGCCCAATGATGCAGATGTTGTTTTGTTTCATGTTGCCCCAAAGTTCCCTTAGGCTCTCCTCCTGCTTTTTAATTTTTTTTCTAGAAGCTGCTCTATTTTCTGTAATTTTTTTTTCCTACCTTGTCTTCTAGTTCACTGATGAGGTCCTCTGCTTCTTCTGGTCTATTCTTGACACTTTCTATTGAGTTCTTTACCTCAGCGATGTCACTTTTCATTTCTTCTTGGTTCTTGTTCATTTCTCCTTCGGTATTCTTCATTTCCTCTTGGTTCTTCGTTTTCTCTTAGTTCTTACTCATATTGTCAAATTTGTCTTCCATTCTTTTCAGCCACCGCATGACCATTTCTCTGAATTCATTCTCTGACTGGTTGCTTGCCTCCATTTTGTTTACCTCCTTTTCTGGTGAGACTTGTTTTTCTTTTATATGTGGGCTGTTACTTTGTCTCCCCATGGTCTCTCTTCTCTGTGTGTCTGTTATGTAGTTCTCTCTCTCCTCCATTGATTTAAAGGCACAAAATATGATGCAACCACGTGCAACCCAGCAGGGACTGAACAGGAATGTACTCACAGTATTGGTAACTCCAAATAAAGGTAATCACCAGATAAAGACAAATTAGGTGATAAATGAGAAAGAAGAGAGAAAGAGAAAAGACCCACGCCTACAGAAACTCACACACCAAAAAAAAGAGAGAGAGAGAGGGAGAGAGGGAGAAAAAAAGAAAAGAAGGTAAGAGAGAAAATAAAGAGAATAAGAAAGGAAAGGGGAATAAACTATAAATATGGGGTTAAAACTTCTATAGGACAGACACTAATCCCAACAAAAGCCAGCAACAAGTACCGGGAGATTGATACAAACTAAATACAACACCTAATATCAAGCCAGGTGAGGGAACACAGAAGCAAATATTTATCAAAAAATAATGCAACAACAACAACAACAACAAAAACCACCCCCCCCAAAAAAAAACCCACACCACAAAACAAAACAAAACAAAAGAATAAGCAAACCAATCTCTCATAAAAAATCAATAAAATCTACGTTCAAGTAAACAACAACAACAGGATAGGGCAAAGTGCAATTTAGGATAGTGGAGTCAGAGGCGTGAGAGGTGTGTATGGACTTGGATCAGTTGGTTCAAGATAGGGTGAAATTTTAACAGGGGGTAAAAAGAAATAATAAGGAAAATCTGAAGCAGGAAAAGGGTAAGAGAAACAAGACATTAAATAGGGAACGTTTAGCAAAAGTGTGGTGGCATAAAGGTGTAGTTGAGGTAGTGTAAAAAGATACTAAATGGTAGATAAAAATAGACTGTAGAAAACTACTCCCAAAATAAAATAAAGAGGAAATAGAATGACACTTAAGAAGACAAAAAAAGGTGAATTAGTAGTAGTAATAAAATTGATTCCTTAATTTGTGGTACACAAGAGTCAATTTGTGATTCAGCCCCTGGGTGGTAGTGTTTCTGGATTGACCTCCAGGTCTATTGGTCCTCTCTAGCCTGAACTAAGATCCCGCTATCCCTGTGGTATTCAATATTGATTTGTGGGAATGGGCTGCCCCAGAGCTGCTCTCTAATGGTGACTTCCTGCTCTGATCCCCAACCTCCAGAAAAACAGCTCTCCCCTGCAGTCTCCAAGGGCATCCCCCACAAGACAATCCCAGATTCCTGGTTTAGTACTCAGAAGCTGGGATTAGGAGAGGAAGAAACACAAGTGCGTGAACTCAGGTTCCACATGTGTGTCTGCGCAGACTCCCTTTCCCCCGTGGGTTTAGCAGCCAGAACCCTCCCAAAATTTTTGAGCTGTCCTTTTCTGTCAGGTCCAAATGGGTTGCTTTCTAGGGAAAAGCAAGCCTCTGCCACCAGCTCCGAGGGTTCCCTTCCTCATTCACCAGTTCTAACAACTATGGGTTTTTTTTTTCCGGCGCAGATCTTCCTGCTCCTCCAGCTCCCTAGGTGTGGATGCCCAACCCACCCCCAGGCTAAATCTGACCTTTCGGTGGTGGAGCTCAGAGCTCCTCCAAATCCGTGTGTCTGGGCCAGCTGGGAACCAGTGTTATGGGGCCCTCAGCCATCCAGTGGGTACTGCAGCTGTATATTTTCAGGCCCTTACCCTTCAAGATGGCACGGTCTGCCTCACAGCTGGTGGTTCCACGTGAGAACCCAACAGCACCAGCGGCCGCTTGGTCAAGGGAGGCCCGTGGAGGCCCGTCCAGCAATCCCTCACCTTCTCCCGGAGCACAGCTGTCCCACAACTCGCCAACAAACACTCCCCGTGCAACCCTCAGCCGTTCCCTCTGTCTGCCCTGGGACACAATTCAGAAAGTGTCTGTCTATTCCGCCACCACTTTCCTCTTCTGTATGTCCTCTTTTGTAAATAACTCCACTCTTAAAGAATATATTCTAGAGATGAAAATTATTGAGAATGTTGGTCTAGTAAATGACAGGCAGGGGATAAATAAGTATATTCATCTTTTAGAATTGGAAATATAATTTTTATTAGTTATCAAGTAAAACCAGAGTATACCAAAATATTCAAACATATTTGATTTCAGATTATTTAAATAGATTTATTTTTAATCTTAATAGTGTGGCCGACATCAAAGTAAGTTTTACAGCAAGCATTAATGTTTCCAGAGTTATTTATTACAATTCAGTAAGGCTGAGAGGTTGGATTCAGTAACTGGCAGTGAGATAATAGGAGTTGCCAACACAGAATCTATTGGTGTACTTGCAAAGACTAGGGAGATATTTCAAGTGGAAAAAAACACACAAACTAATTCTAGCCAAAATGGAATTATAAGAATACTTCAGGGAACAGAAGCAGGGTAGCTTTGCAGTGCAAGAAACTTGACTCTTCAATCGAAATAGCACAGGACATAATGAATTCAAATCAACTGTTGAACTGGATTTTTCAGATTATGTTACATTTTGGGAATGAGTTGAATGCCAATGATGTTAATTCTTACTGCAAAGTATAATATCCCTATAGACCCAGGGAGGGGAAATTCAATGGTGTGTTACCATTTTAGAAATATTTAGTACAGAGTAGGAAGATATAGAATATTTTGTTCATGTTTGTTGAATGGGTAAATAGACACATACATTGTTAAATGAGTGAGGGTGATTGCTTTAAAATTTGTTAATAAATTATTTGCCATTACACTCATCAAAAGATGGAGTTTGATTTCCCTCTTCTTGAATATGTTTGGATTTAACGACTCTCAAATAGAATTTGAGAAAAGTGGTGCACTGTGCGTTTGAAAACTAGGTCATAAAGAGAATAGCTTCTCCCTGATTCATGTTCTCCCTCCCCCACCCCCTTCCCTTCCTTCCCCCCCCTTCCCTTTTCTCTCCCCCCTCCCTCCCCCTCCCCCTCTGTCCTTCCTCTCATTTTGAGGAAGTCAGCTGCCAGATTATAAAGACAATCAAGGAGCTTGCTCGGAGAACATGAGGCCCCAAACTAACAATCAACCATCAAATATTGATTATTTATTCATATGAGTGAATCACCTAACAAAAACTCCTGCTCCAATCACTGTTTAGCTGACTGTATTTAGTCTTGACTAATATTTGACTGTAACCTAAAAAGGACCTGGAGTCAGAGTCACCTAGCTAAGCCACTCCAAAATTCCTGAAAGTTGAAGGTATATGGGAAACCTAAGGATTTGTTCTGTAGAATTGGAAAAAGTAGTTATAATATCAAAATTAGCATTGCAAAAACTGGTCTAGCCCTCAAATTACAAGTAAGTCAACACGCTTATATTTTTTCAACTATATACCCTGCCTCTTCTCAGCTATCCCCCAATGCTTCCATAATTTTTGGAAGAAATGAAAGAGTCCTTATTTGATTCAGATAGGGTGGGAAAATCAGATTATCTCTTGCAATCTTTATTTTTTCCACACTCTCTGAGGATCCTTATTTAGGTGTGATCACATTGAAATGCAACTGCTCAGACTTTGAATTTACTTGAATTGACCCAAATTTGCTTTCTTCTGGTCTCTTAGTTTAGAATTATCTGTGTTTCCGGAGGATCAGTTAATTTCTGGTTTGATGTGCTTCAATAATCAAGAGCCTTGTTATTCCATCCTTTACATTTATACCATCCTTTACATTTACTCTTTAGATTTGAGCACAATTAAGAATTTTGCTCTGCCAAGTGCTAACGTATTTTGTGATTTGGCTCCTGGGAGGTTTCCCATGCAGCATGATCTAGGATTGTTACTGGAAAATCAGAAAAGATACTTAGGGAGGAATCCGCCTCTGGCCGAGGTGGCCTCCGCCTCGCTCTGCCCCCGGGGCAACTGAGCACGCTGCCCTGCTAGCACCTTCTCGGAGGGCGGCCTTGGCCAGTGGAGGCACAGCGCTGGGACCCGGACTGGGGGTGGGGAGACGATCCCTGGCCGAGGCGAGGGCCTCTCCAGGGCCAGGAGATTTTTGACCAATTTGGTTATTTAAAAAAAAAAAAAAGAAAGTCCATGTTTGGGAGCCTTGGACTCCAGTACTATCCCTGCTACTTCATATATCTATGATCTTGAGTGCAAAAAAAGCTTTAAACAAGTAAATTCTAGGCAACAGGCTCCCTGAAGTGTTGACATTCCAACTTAATCATGAAGGTGACTCAAAACTGTTAATAAATAAACCAAGACCATGGGGAATTCATATGCTGGGCAACTGAAATCTGTTCGATTTGAGGAAGCTCTCCACAATTCCATGGAAGCCTCTCTGAGGTGGGCCCTGGCCCCATCCATTCTCACTTGCAGACGTACAACCCGAAGTAGAGGATCTGGATCAAGACGTGGTGCACCGCTACACTCACAATGGAAGCCTGGATTTTTCTAACAATCTACCAGTTAATGAAATGGAAGGCGATGGAGATGATGAAGAAATGTCTGATTCAAACAGCCCACCCATTCCCTATTCACAAAAACCTGCCCCAGAAGGGCCTTGCACTACAGATGGTTTTTGTCAAGCGGGAAAGGATTTGCGTTTGGTATCTCTGTGTATGGAACAAGTCCACATTCCATCAGGATTCCTTCTGGTGGGGCAAAGTCTCCCAGTCTTCCTGAACACAGCCTAGTGTGTGCTGTAGACAGACGATTTCTACCGGATGATCTTGGGGAAAAATGCACTTTTAGGGTTTTCTGGAAACTGTATTGGCTGTGGAGAAAGAGGATCTCGGTATTTCATGGTTTTCCAAAAACATTAACTTAAAGCTCACCACCCAGCCAAAGAAGCAGAAGCACTTAAAGTACTACCTGGTCCAAAGCTCCCAGGACATTCTGTCAAAGGGACCTCTTATCTGCTGGAAAGAATGTAGAAGCCGACAATCCTCTGCTACTTGCCAATCTATTAAACCAAACTCTTCAGTATCATCAACTGTGACCCCAGACAATGGCAGAACTCATGGATGCAAATCAGGATTCATTCAGACAGGTGGTTTGGCTCCGTGGATAGAGAGTCAGCCTGTGGACTGAAATATCTCGGGTTTGATTCCAGTCAAGGGCACACGCCTGGGTTTCAGGCTTGATCCCCAGTAGGGGGTGTGCAGGAAGCAGCTGATCAATGATTCTCTCCCATCATTGATGTTTCTCTCTCCCCTTCTCCCTTCCTTTCTAAAATCAATAAAAATAGATTTTTACAAAAAAAAAAAAAAAGAAAAAAGAAAGAAAAAGAAAAAAGACACTTAGGTAGCATTAAAGATCCCCTTTTGCTTATTCTTCAGGTCATCTGATCTAAATGTAAATGAAATGTTGTAGATCCCTACCACAACTTATGATCCCTTACTTTGTAATAAAATATACACTAAGTCCTTCTCATGTTGGTACCCCTTCATCTCAAGGCTTCCTTAAAACCTCTTCTCAGAGGGGACAGCAAATTTAAACATTATAACATACGTAAGTATTAGAGACTTACATTGTCTTTCAAAGAATATATGACTTCTAAGAAGGGCTTTCTGAATGAGGAATGACATTCTATCGATACAATGCCAGACACAGAGGAATCCTGGTAGGGAGATATTTGGAGATAAGATACACTTCCAATTTTGTTGGATTGACAATTTCTTACTTTATTTATTTTTAAAATTGCGCTATCAGGCCTTTGTTATGGTTAAAGATAAACATGTACCACTGTTTCCAAATTATAGCTATTAGCATTTTTTTTTTCTCAGTAGGACATTTACAATTTACTTTAAATTGTTCTGGTGTATATTATTTTTTAAAAGCATGAAAATAGGTCAAGCTTTTCTTGTATTTGAATCTGGCTTCCACTTATGCTGTGAAAGCATAGATAAACCACTCAACCCATCAGACATTTAATTTCATTCTCATCAGAAAAAAAAATGTTTAAAATTATGCAGATACATTATTTTAGTCATTAGCTTACATATTTGGTAGTTCCTCCTCTTTACACTTGCTAAAATGTGTTCATTTCTGTTCTTTTTCTGAAACTAGAGAAAAAAATAAGTTTATTTAATGGCAAATATATACACATCTCATTTTTTAATATATTTTTATTGATTTCAAAGAGAAAAAGAAAGGGAGAGAGAGAGGGAAACATCAATGATGAGAGAGAATCATTGACTGGCTGCCTCCTGCATGTCCCCTACTGGGGATCGAGCCTGCAACTCAGACATATGCCCTTGACTGGAATCGAACCCAGGACCTTTCAGTCCATAGGTCGACGCTCTATCCACTGAGCCAGCCCTGCTAGGGCCATACACATTTTATTTCCCTAAGACAAATGAGAGGTTTCTTTCGGGTAAAAAAAAAAGTCAATAAAAATTACCTTCAAATGTGTAAGTAAATTTTCTTGATATTTTTAGCTGTGTTGATCCATTAGAGGTCTCTCATGGTCTGCATTTGAAATATAAACCTCTTTGTGAAAACTTTATATAGTTATTTTTTAATTAAAGTTAACAGAAAAAGGCAAATAAGTACATTACCTCTTCTTTAAAATATACTATATATACATATATATATATATATATATACACATAGTTTTATATATACATATATACAATCCTATATATACATAGTTTTAAAATTTCTTATTTTAAAAGTTATAATTATCTAATTAGAATTTTATCTCAAAAAGTTCTTTTTTGTTTGTTTGTTTTAGAGGGGTGCCATTTTCTATACAGGTCATATAAAACATTTTGTTTTTCTTTGCTTTTATTAACTGCTAAATGATCAGTGAAAAAAGTGGATATTAGAGAAATGCAATAAAAATTGGCCAAGAAATGCTTGTGTTCTCTTTTTATATAATACAAAGTTCTTCAATTGTAAGCTCATCAGACAATGACTTTAGATAAAAAAAATCTACAACAAATATCTTTATCAGTTCTAGATAAGTCAGAAGGAAGACATTATTTTGACTATAAATGATTTCAATGTCTATCTTTTCCTTATCTCTTAGTCCAACTCTACATACAATGCTGTGACCATAAGCTTAAAATTAATACAGAATGGACATGAAAAAAATACGACATTGATGGAATTTTTTTTTTTTTTTGGTAATGCACTCTTGTTGACCACAAGTGTTTAATTTAAGAACAGATGTCAAGAAATTTGTAACTATTATAAAAATTATAAAACATAAATAAGAGCAAAAATGTAGATATGAGGAGAAATAGGCCTCAGGATAATAGCATGCACTAACTGTTTTAGAAATTGAAGTTCACACAGGAATAGATAAGATTTACATAAAATGAGGAAATAAAATGGTTATGAAGAAGAGGTTAGAGGGTAAGTGATCTTTATCTATGGAAAGAGTATGAGGATAAGATAAACAAATAATTGAATAAATCTTAATTTCATGAGTCTTTAAGAAGGTACATAATAATGACAAAACTATATACTCAGTACTACTTATACTAATACTTTCATATTTCTATATTCTATATATGTCTATATATGTTATATAGTCTATAATGAATGCAAAGAATAGTCTATAATTATTTTTATTAGAAATAAAAGTATACTGTTTTAAGTAATAATGTGTTTTTTTAAATTGTTTTAAAATTTTTTAGTTATACTTGACATTTATTATTATATTATTTTCAGGTGTACAGCATAGTGGTTAGACATGTCATGCTTTTTGTGCAATAAATAAAATTACTAAGTAGCTAGCTACCTTACATTTGGACTTCTAAAAATCCAGCTAAAAATATATTTTTTAAAATTAAAAATATACTTTCAATCTGCCAACCTGACTTTACTGCTTTTCTGGGCCTGGAACTGAAATACAACTTTCATTTAAAGATACTTTTTTTTTTCTTAATTATATTTTATTTTGGGGAAATTTACCAGTATTTTCAAATTCAATACACTAGCCTCAAACCTGAACTAAAAGTCTAAGTAAAATGTTTCTATCATAAATAGAATATATATATGAGAAAAAAAACTATTTAGATTATGCCTTGATACTATTACATGATTTCAAATTTTTTTCTTTGGAAACTGATTGCGTTTATTCAACAACTCTCTGTTTAACATAGGTATTAAATTGATAATTTTATGTCCATATATATCCCTTTTTATTTCCTACTGAATTTCAGATAATAGCACAATTATCCTTACTCCTAATTCTTGAGTACCTTGACATGTCCCCAAATAATGTTGGCATTGCATTCTTTATTGATAAATTATCTTTCTGTTTTGCTAAATTTATATTCAACATATTTTATTACCTTCCTTCCTAATTCTTCTATTTATTAGTAATATCTGTAATGTATTCCTGCATTTTCCAGATACTCCTAGCCTCATTTCTCTCAGACTTACCAGTTCCCCCAGAAGCCACCAAATTTTGTTAAGCCTCTACCCATATTTTCTCTCTTTTTTCTTTTTCTTTGCTTCCAAGTATTACCAGTTAGGTCAGGCTTCTACCACTCTGTTATTGCACTATGACAATAGCAGTATAATCCAGTTTTCAGCCTCCGAGGAGAAGTAAACCTTTGTTCATTTTTGAATATTGTACCTTAGAAAATACAAAACAAGACAATGAACAAAAATGGTCTCAGGAGACTCTATCTTCCAGCAGGTTATTTTTCTGTTATTTTTAATATGTGGAAATCTCATTATAGACTGTGATTCTCATATTTCTTGTAACACATAAAAAAGAATTGAAGATATAATTTTGATGGAAGATATCAGCTGGACTCTAGAACTCTGACCTGTTTTCCAAACAATTCTAATTACTTGTATGGAAAGTATTGACCCTAGGCCTACAAACTTAATTTTAATTCAAAGAACGATCTAATGAGGAATACAGTAGAGGCTCTGCAACATTTTCAATTACACATGTGGTTTAGCTTTTTAAACAGAAATTCCTGTAGTTTGTTTTAAAAAAAAATCAATGACAAAATCTATACTAAATTTGAAGTGTAGCACATACAATAAATGCACATTTACACATAAACATAACTTAAAAATCAAGAACTATTTCTGTTATATCTCTCAGCTGAAAGTTATACATCTCAACACAGCAAAAACACTTAAGCTGATTAGCTAAAACTGTCTACATTTTTCATTGATAGAAGCAAAAAAGCAAATAATGCCTTTAATATATCTTGAATATACAGTAAGTCTTTTACCTTACTTTATAGTCTCTTAACACTTGAACTTCTTTTGTTTCAAATATTTTTAATTACCTACTGTATGTATGACACGATAGTAGTTGTTTGATGTTGATGAAAAAAAAAAAAAGAAGTCCTGATAAGAAGGAGCTAAGTATGTAATTTTTACAAATTTGGTCCCTTTCTTCTTAATTGGATGGAGCTTTATATTTCTTCTTCAGAAATGGCATTTAAGGCATGGCAATATTGATTTCCTCATTAATCTATAAACTCCATGACAGCATGGACTGCATCTGCTTTGCATATTCATCCCCACAGTGGAGCTTAATTCTTGTCAGGTGTCAAGATTTTATAAATAGTTGTTGAATGAGTGGATGATGCAAGTTTTCAATGTGGAGCTGAATAAGATGTCCTTTAAAGAGATACAATTCAAAGGGCTAGTATTTAGCCCTTTGAAGGATGACAAAAATAACACTTGAGAATGGATTTTAAAAATGCATCAGATTGAGGCAGACTGCCATGAGTATAAATATTCGGGGAGAAAGATGTAGAAAGAAAGGAAATGCAATTGGAAAAGCATAATTATAGTACCTACGTACTTTTTAATTCATGAATATACATGTTGTTTGTATATAGCTTTTGATGTTTTGGTAAGATAAGAATGAATGACTTCTGAGCCTGTCCTTTTTAAGTTCTTTATTGTCTCCAAATATTAATCTAATATACTAATTTCTCATGTATGTATTTTGGGACAAGGGTATGCTATATGAGACTATTCTTCTGGAAGTTGATATTGACGAGTAGAAATGAGTGAGTGGTGAGAGGACATCAGATAAGAGGCAAAGCTGTAAAGACTGTGTGAATGATCTGTTTATTCTGTAGCCAATTTCACTGGGGACTGTATACAGTAAACTTCAGAATTATCTGGGCTTTATTTCCACGTAACTTCCCTCTACTCTCTTTAAGAAAAATCCAAAGAAAGCTGTTCTGGCTTGGGTCACTTTCTTTTCAGTTTTCTTTCTTTCTTTCTTGTCCCCCCCCCCCCTTCCCACTCCCCCCCCCCACACACACTTTGTTTTCTTTCATTTTATATCATCAACGTTATTATGAAGGCAGTGCTTTAAGATTATGATAAATATTCTATGGAGAAGAATTTATAAATTGAGACCTTTGTTTTGCTAAAAACATGAAAACAGTTATTTTGTTCAGATTCCAATACATGTATAATGGTTGGCACTTTTAGGTATACTTAATCTGCGTTGGTATTACAACTTTTAATCAGTTGTTGCAGAAGACCAAAGAAAAATCAATCAATGCTTTTAGAGAAAAGGAGTGACACTGTTTATTTATGTAGGCTGACTCAAGGAATAACTTTCCAAATCTGAGTAAAGTAACATGCAGAGGGTTTCTCTTTTATATCTTTCTGGGGTCTTTGTCCCACAATTATGGATATGCTTCTGGTCTTTTTCTTGGGCCTTGCAAGAAGGGTCCCAGGTATTGGGGGTCTCCAGGCCATATCTGATGGTGTGGCCTGGGGCCAGCATTAATAACCCTCCCACAGTTTTATGGTCTCTATAACAGGTTCTGCAAGACCAGTTTCTAGGAAAGAGGTAGTGACTTAATTATAGGTTATGAAGAATGTACACTGCACTTGCTGACATGGATTCAGAATCCTAGGTCTCCTCCATCCCCCCAATATCATGGTTACATTGGAATTAACCTTTTAGCCTCCTCAAGTCATAACTATTTTTGGTTGTTTATTAAGTTTAAGCTTGAGTACTTATTAATAAAAGGGAATAAATTGCTTTAGATTTTTTTTTGCTTTTAATGTGGTTAGGCTAAGAGCACCATCATAGAGTAGGCAAAAGTCTTATCTTCTTTTGGGAGTTTAGCATGTAGTTTCCAACACATCCTGGGGTATTCAAAGTGAGAAAATGATTCCAACTGTTATGCAAATAAAAATTACCACTTTCTGCTCCAATAGCATTAATGACTCTACATTCTTTCCAATACTTAGTTTAAACAGACATATAATATTTGTGAGTGTGTAGTGGTATCTAAAATTCAGTTTTTAATTTTCATTCTCCTCATTAATAGTGAAGTTAAGCACTTCCATATACAATTAGATATTTACATTTTCTCTATTGTGAAAAAAACATTTATCTTCCCATTTTTCTCTTGGTTGACTATATTTTTCAAATAGATTTGTGGTAGTGTTTATAATACTCTGGATATGAGAGGGTTTTTTAAAAAAATTTAAATTCTTTATTGTTTAAAGACTTATTACATATGTCTTCTTTTTCCCCCATTGACCTCACCCTGGTTCCCCCCCGCAGCACATGCCCTCAAACACCACTCCATCCCCCCAATCCCTGACCCCTGTGTCTATGTCCATTCATTATGCTCATATGCATGCATACAGTCCTTTGGTTGATCTCTTACCCCTTCACCCCCTGTCTTCCTTCATAGATTGGACAGTCTTTTTGATGCTTCTATGACTGGATATGAGTTTTTTAATGAGTCACAATTATCAGACTCAAATCTTTCTTCCCTGTTATTGTGATGGTTTCTTTTGATAAGTTCTAATTTCAATAAAGTCAAATTTATCACTCACTGAATTTATAGTTAATAACTTTTTGCCTTAAGAAATTGTTTGCTATACTGACATTAAGACACTTGCATATATTTTCTTCTAAGTATGGCCTTACTGATCTAGCTCTGTAATATATCTGAAATTGATTTGAGGATATGAAGTTAATGAGCCTATACTTATTTTGATTTCCAAATAGGACACCCAAAAGACTCTTTTCTAAGCATTGTAATTATCATAAATTCCCACTGCTCTTTAGAATTATCATTATAATAAACCAAAAAGACATTTTACCACTTACACCTATACTTAGAATTATTCTTTAATCAGATAGTCATAGAATTATATCCTCTCTTGGTACAGTTATCATTTTTTCATAAAGATCCTTCTCAACAACTTTATCTGAAATGTCAAGTCTATATTAGTGTTGCTTTCTTTATACAAGTTTTTCTGTATAATATTAATACTTGAAATTATATTTTATTAACCATTATATTGTTTATCTCCCCTTATGTAAGTTCAATGAGGAAAAACGACTTACCTTGTATACAACTATTTTTCTAGTACTGTGCATGATACATTGTAAACATGCAATAAATAGTCACTGAATGAATAAATTAATTATTTAAATAAAGGAAATATTATCCTTCCTGTTATAATATCCAAATATTTCCTTGTTATATCAGCATACAATTTTAAAGAAAACTAGAAATATAGCAAGGCAATAAAATATTCAAATATGGGAATGGGGAAAAAAAATCAGACCACAGTTCAAAGAGGATTTGAGAAGGGCATGATAAGCAGGGAGACAAAGTAAGAGATTATGTAGAATACTAGCTATATGAGGGCTATCCAGGAAAACATAACCAATTGGATGGATGGATAGATAGATAGATAGATAGATAGATAGATAGATAGATAGATATTATAAGTTATTGGTTCACATATTATAGAGGCTGAGAAATTCCAAGATCTGCAGTCTGCCAGCTGGAGACTAAGGAGTGCTGATGGTATATATAGATCTAAGACTCAAGAAGAATTATGTTTCAGTTTGAATCTTAAAGCAGGATAATGTTAATGTCTCAGCTCAAAAGAGTCAGGAGGAAGGAGTTTCTCTCATGCAGGGGTGGATCAGCCTTTTTGTTCAATTCAGGCCTTCAGCTAATTGTATGAAGGCCCCCACACATTAGGGAGGACAATCTGATTTCCTTAACATACCTTTTCAAATGGTAATCTTTCCCAAGATGTCCTCACAGACAAACCCAGAATCAGGTTTAAAGTAGTAACTGGGCATCTCATAGTCTAGTCAATATGCTTTTGTATAGAAAATACTCATAGAATTAACCATAACAGTAGCACTGATCAGTAAGGGAATCATGACAATAGAGGTGAAATTAACAATGGGACATAGCATTTTCCAGAGAGCATCAATGGAATTTGCAGATCAGGTAACTGAAGCTTGTTGGAGGGAATAATTTCAATAGTTAAGATAGGAACTTAGGAAACCAGTAAAGGCTTAGGAGGGTAACATTAATGGAATTTGCAGATCAATTAAATGAAGCCTGTTGGAAGGAATAATTATATTAGTTGGATTAGGAATTTAGGAAAACAATGGAGTCTTAGGAAAGCAATCATGGAAATTTTTAACAAATTAAAAATTGTTTAAATGACTTGAGATATAAAATTGTAGTAGCTCAGTAAAGGATCTATATCCAAGGAGTAATGCTTGGACTAGTGATAGGGGAAACATATAGTAATTGATAGGAGGGGGTCATAGAAATATACCTGATAAAAACTTTAGCATTAGGTTAAAAAGAGGTATATGTGAGGCTATTTGACATTAATTCATGCCATTCATGGCCTTTGAAGTAAGCAATTTTGGTGACTGAGGAAGCTGTTGTAAAATTGGATTATTTGCATAGCAGTCTTGCACAAAGAGTCTCTTTCATGTTCTCCATTATTTTAGGTAATATATTCACATAACAATTTAAAGATAAATGCAGCACTATAAGTCATAAGACATCATTAATATCTGAGGGTATAGTTATCTTTAGAAATTTCAAGTGTTCTTTTTTAAATTAAAAGAAGTAACTCCATTCATCAATAAAATAGCATTCAAGCTCAATCTACTAAAAATAACTCATTTTATACAACATATATTTGCTTTTGATTAATATGAAATGTTTATTCAGGGGCTAGAGTAATACAAATACTACCAGTTTATATTTAGTATACATCTTAAAGCAAATCAAATAGACACATTCAGTTCTATATTTGTAAATAAAAAATAATAAATGTTTGAGAAAATCCAGTGCCTTTTTCTGTTTCTCTTTCTCTGATAGAACCAAAGTGAGACTAACCTTAGATTAGCTTCATATGAAAAGGAATAGCTTCATATGAAAAGGAAACACCGCAACACATCCATTCATGTGAATGAGCAGCATCCAGCACTAATTGTGTGCAATGTCATTGTTAAACAAGATGCTGCTAGATGGCTTTGAAATGACCACTAAAATTCCCTTTCCCTAAAAAAAAATCAATGAACAAAACAATCAACAGCCTATTGCTGAGGATCTAGAGAAAAGGCAACCCTCATGAACTGATGTTGGGAATGCAAATTGGTACAGCCATTATGGAAAACAGTATAGAAGTTCCTCAAAATATTAAAAATAGAAATTACCTTATGACCCAGAAATTTTGATTCTGGGTATCTATATATATAAAAGCTTAAGCAACTGTTAGGCCGTTCAACTGGTAGCTATGATACACACTGACCACTAGGGAACAGACACTCAATGCATAGCCATGGAAACATGGAACAGACTGATGAATCTCAGAGGGAAGGGAGTGGGTAGATATTAACCAAAATTTTATATGCATACTAGAGGCCCAGTGTATGGATTTGTGCATTGGTGGGGTCCCACTTCCTGGCCTACAGGATTGGGCTAAAACCAGCGTGGTGCATGGATTCATTGATGGGGTTTGCACCTTGACCTGGCCTGTGGGTCTGTGCAACAGGCCTATAACATACCCCCAAGGGGTCCCGGATTACAAGAGGGTGCAGGCCAGGCCAAAGGTCCTTTCTGGGGCACGAATCTGTGCACCGGGCCTCTAGTATATATATGAAGAAACCCAAAGCACTAATTGGAAAATATATATGCACCTCTATGTTCTTTGCAGCATTTTTACAATAGCTGAGATATGGAGGCAACTAAAATGCTATCAATAAAAGAGTTGGTAAAGAAAGTGAATATATACACACACACACACACATATATATATGTGTGTGTGTGTGTGTGTGTGTGTGTATGTGTGTGTGTGTGTCTGTGTATATATAATTACTCAGCTATAAAAAAGTATAAAATCTAATTTATGACAACATAGATAGACTTAGAAGGTATTATGCTAATTAAAATAAGTCAGACAGAAAAATATAAATACCGTATGTTTTCACTTATATGTGTAATCTAAAAATCTAAAGTACAAAATAAATAAGTGAAACAAAAACAGACTCACAGATGCAGTAAACAAATGGTTGCCAGATGAAAGGAGGTTTGGTTTTGGGAGAATGAGTGAAAAAGGTACAAGGATTAAGAAATACAAAACTAGTTGCAAATAGTCATGAGGATATAATGTATAGCACAAAGAATGTAGCCAATAAACTATATATATAAAGAGTCGGTGTCCATAACACCCAAAATGAACAAAGGCTCGACCAAATGCCAGCTTGCGTGTGCGGCATCCTGAGCGGGCTGAACTGCTGACCTCTCAGAGAAAGAGGTGGGGTTTGCAGTGGGGACTTGTGTGAGGCTGCCTCATGGCACCCCACATCTCTCCTGACTGACCACTGTGACTCCAAGTCAGTGAGGGCCACCTCCAGGCTGTAGCCCCAGGTCCCTCGCCCCCACCTCAGGTCTGAGAGCACCATACCAGGGAGGGGTGCTTGGGCATCCAGGAATGTGGCATGAGGGGCTGGCATGGTATGAGAGGGCTGTGTTTACACTGCCAAGTTCCCCCCTTCTGCCCCAGTATGCGCATCCCTCTTCCCTACCCTCGGCAGCCCAGCTCCTACCTATGTCCTTGCTGGGAAGGCCCGACTGTACAGAGAGTGAGCCATGGCAATCGGGACAGCCACTTCTTGGGACGGGATGGCTGGGCCATGGCGATTCATGAGGCAACAAGGCCCATTGGGCACGCACAGCTTTCGGGTGGTGGGAGCAGCCAGCCAAGCCGAGTTTGGCTTCGGTGGGGCCAGCGGGAGCCTGAGGCCACCCCAGTCCCCACAGGTCCTGGGCCAGATGGTGGCTCAGTGACAAGCATAGTCTCCATGCATGGTGCCTGGGGGTGGCCATGAGCTGCTGTGACCCTGCCTCAAGCTTCAGGGAGGTGGAGGAGGCTTGTGGCCACTGGCACCCCAGGCTGTACCAGCTGCTGGGCTGGCAGGTTCCAGAGTAGCCAAGCTGCTCCCACCCCCTGGTGGTGGAAATGGGAGGAGGATACTGGGTATAGGGAGAGGACCTCAGCCAGGATCCTCCTGGCACTAGGAAGGGGCCCAGCCTTGGCCCGGTGGGGAACTTAGGAAGTCTGGCTGAGCAGGCACTGGTTCATACCAACTCTTATTTGCCATCTTCCTCCAGCTCTCCAAGCTAGTCCTCCTGCCCCAACTGCCTGGGGGAACAGGCTCTGGGTGACCTCCACGAGCACAGACTGTGGACCTGGAGACTCTTCTTGAGGAAGAGTGCCCAGTGGGCCTGGGTGGGGGCCAGTGCAGAACTACCAGGCAGAGCTGCTTTGGTGCCTCGGTGAAGTTTGCAGCAGATCCAAGGAAGAAACCAAGAGGGTAAGGCTGGGAGGTGTGAATTCCCAGCACTTTAGCCACTTAAAAATAGCCCTGCTTAGAATGTGAGGTGGCTGTATGTTCAGCTGAGAAGTGAGAGGACTGAACCCCACCGTCGCTGGGCTCCTGTCAGTCCGAGGCCAGAGCATCCACCACAACAAGGAAAAAAACGGAAGGAGGGGCCCAAAGGAAGGGAGGACAATTGAAGGAAACGGTGTGAAGACTTTCCCCAACCCTCTCTCTCTTTCTGCTGCCTACAAAAGCTCCAGGCCCAGCTACAGTTCTGTCTCCACCTTTTAGTCCCTTATTCTCCAACCACAAAGGAAAGAAATAAGGAAGGAGTCTGTGCTGCCTTCAGAAAGTAACTATATACCTGATTGGCCGGTTGCCTCCCACAGAGGGAGGCAAGACTGCAACTTAGGCCCGCTCCCCACATCAATAGAACATCCTGTGAGGGCTCCCGGACTGTGAGAGTCTGGGCTGAGGGACCCTCTACCCCCAGTGCACAAATTTTTGTGTACCAGGTCACTAGTGTTCTAATAATTACATAACGTGCCAAGTGAGTACTTGAATTATTGGGGGATCATTTTGTAAATTAAATAATTGTCTAACCACTATGCTATATATGTAAAACCAATAGAATAATATTGTATGTTTAAAAAATGCCTTTTTCTCAAAGAGTACTCATAGAGCTTTTTATTTTTCCATATTAATCTGATTTATAAATGATAAGATATACCAACATAAGTGTCTAAAAATAGTATTTTGAATATAAAACATTGGACCATATGAATATGCTTTTGTTTTTAACACAAAAGTGTGGTACTCCATGTATAGTATAACATGGAGACATAAAAACAATTAAAATTTTAATTTAATATAGAAGCACTAAGATGCAAATTTAGTTAGCATTGTTGTTCAGAATATTGCGGATACTTTGATTTCTCAGTAAATTAACCAATCTTATAGGTGACAAACATAATGAATCATAAAAATGTTTAGTTTACTATTGCAGAGATTCACATATGTACTCATACTAGAGGTCCAGTGCACTTATTTGTGTACTGGTGGGATCCCTCAGCTTGGCCTGAGCCCTCTCACTATCTGGGATTCCTCAGGGGATGTTGGACTGCTGGTTTCAGCCCGATCCCCTCCCTGAGAGATGTGGTAGTGCACAAAGCAGCAGGTGGCCAGGGAGGAGCCCAAACCCACACCAAGCACCGCGCCACTCCCACTCATCCTGGCCCTGCTTCACCTGCCACCACTGCTTGGTAGCGCTGCTGTGGAGGCAGGAGAGGCTCCCGCCACTGCTGCTGCACTCACCAGTATGACCTCTGCTTTTGGCTGAGCAGTGCTCCCCCTGTGGGATTGCACTGACCACCAGGGGGAAGCTCCTGTGTTGAGTGTCTGCTCCCTGGTGGTCAGTATGCATCATAGTGACTGGTCATTCTGGTCATTCCACTTTAATGGTCAGTTAGGCTTTTATTATATACACTGGGAGCCCAGTGCACAAATTTGTGCACCTTGAAAAGAACTATATGCCGGGAGGCTGCAGTGGGCACAGGGGCGGGTCTGGACCCATCCTCTGTGCCCCCATCTGGCCCCTCCCACCATGGTCCCCTGTTTGCCTGCAGTCTTGCTGCTCCCACATGTTTACAGTATCAGCCACACACATACCTGCTGACAGTGTGGAGCAATTGGGGCTGGTGCCTGCAGTGGGTGTTATTGGGGCCAGAGCCATCAGTGGCATACTGTCAGTGTCAGCTGCTGCCCCAATAGCCTCTCAGGAGCAGGGGGAAGTGGAGAAGCCCTCAGGGACAATTGGGTCCAGAGCCATCCCTCGCACCTGACAGCACCAAATGATCGGGACCAGTGCCCTGCCTTGGTCTGGTGCCTCTCCTCAACTGCTCCACCATCCTGCCACAGCTGATGTCTGCCATCTTCTGCACTTTGCTGCCTGCTGCCAACATCCGCCATGATCCTTACACTTCACTAGTGATCAATGCATGTCATAATGACCGTTTTTTCCAGTAGTTCCACCATTTGTTCTATTTGCATATTAGGGTTTTATATATATACTAGAGGCCTGGTGCACAAAATTTGTGCACTTGGGGGGTGTCCCTCAGCCTGGCCTGCACCCTCTCAAAGTCCAGGAGCCCTCAGGGGATGTCCAAGAAACGGCTTAGGCCCACTCTCCCGCAGACATCTTTAGCGCTGCTGCATAAGTGGGAGAGGCTCCCGCCACTGCCGCTCTGCTCACCAGCTGTGAGCCCAGCTTCTGGATGAGCGCACTGACCATCGGGGCAGCTCCTGCATTGAGCATCTGCCCCCTGGTGGCCAGTGCACATCGTAGCGACCAGTAGTTCTGCTGTTCGATTGATTTGTATATTAGCCTTTTATTATATAGGATATAGATATGTATTTTAGATATTCTCATACATTTCTTAATATTTGTAAATACTGTGTCATTATTTGTTTTCATGGGGTTTTAATTAATCAGTGCATACTTTATTTTTAATATGCTCATGATTAAGGAGAGTTAGCCAGCAAGGGATATTGGAAACCTTCTCCTGCTCTCTTTTTGAATCCTAATCTCAAATGAAGTTAATCATTCCATGTGAATGATAATATCTCTTAAATTCTTGATCCTCTATTAATTTCTCATTAGGGACATGTTTTTTTTTGCAACTATGTCAGAAGTTTTCCTGCTCTTTCTGGGTGGTAGAAATTTTTTAAAATAACTGTTCTTCAACATAAAGATCTTTGAAATCTAGGAGAGAAATGGATTTTGTTCTTTTGATGATTTAGATGGATGTTATTTAGAGGGATGGTACACCCTTTGTCTTGTTTATCAAGATAGGCCAATTGACTAAATTCTCACAATACATTAAATTACATGCCATCATTTCTTCTTTTTACATCAATTTTTATCATTTTTTTTATATCTGATTGAATTCTGAGAAAATATTAACGTTTGCTAAATCTCAAGTTAGTACAAATACTGTTTCAAATGTAACATTGATATAGTTTCAAATCAAACAAAATCAATTTGCACATGTGCATATATAGTAAATAGATATTTTGTTAATTTCTGAAAACTAACATATCCATTGTTATATTTCAAAATGTTATATTTCAAAGTATATTTTAGATATATTTCATAAGGAAAAATGTTTTTTTGAGGCTTTAAGATAAAGATTCATCTAATGGATTTTTTATTTTGAAACAAACATGTACATTTGTAAAAATATATATTTTACTCTAATGGTCTTTTTACTGAGTTCCAGTGGGACAGGAATGCCCACATCTTAGTATGTTACTCATCAAGTCTGATCTACCAGACAAAAATAAGTCCCATTATATTTCGCAATGTGTACTAGTATGTATGTGTGCCAGTGTGTGTACAGCATGATAGTGATAACATTGTAATTAGCTACTTATTAATAACAGAAAAGAAGCACAGGGGAGAGGTCAGACATTGTAGACATTATTTGGGCAGTTTCACAAGGAACCTGCAATTTAATAATCCCCAGGGAACCACCAGCCTTTACCCTACAAAACATTAGAGGAAGGAAATCCAAAAAAGAGAATATAAAACAATAAAGTTGGGGGACTAGGAGGACTAGGGATTAGGTTTGATTTCACCTGTCAATCAAACCTGGGGACAGAGATGGTTGGCCAAAATGGCTGATTCCTAAACAAAGGAATTCTCTCTTTTGTGCTTTTGGTGCCTCTGGTTTCTTGGGAGGCTTTTGCTCTTGCTTCCTTACATTTGTCTTTATGGCTCATGGCTATGTGGAACCCATATGTTGTTATGGACTGAAGGCGCTACAGCTGAAACACAAGCTAAGCTAGGCTGATGCTGGACTGAACTTGGTTCCAACGTGTAAAGGAAACTCTGGACACTGTCTCTGCTGAAGCCCTAGTTACACTTCTGTGACTGGACTAAGGGAAATGAGACTTTGAAAATTCAGGGATTTAATTCCACAGAAATAAAGCTTTCTATAATTCTCACATTCCTCTGGGGGCCTCCAGAAATTCTTATTTCAGCAGTATCCCAGAAATCCCAGCCCCATGAGAAACCCAGGGAGATGAGCCCCTCTCCTCTCCTATAACAATAGCAGTCCTTGAAGGGAAAAACATGAAATGTAAGTTCTGTAATGCTATATTTTCATACTTCAGGCTATCTTTACTCCTTTTTTTTTGTTAAAGTTTACCTTAGTTTAAGAAAACTCCTATTTTAAACAAACCCCTTTATTTCAAGCTTTCAAATTTGACTAAATATCCTACTAAAATTGCATTTCAGTTGATTGCAGTTAAACTTGAAATTAAAACATTCAAAAAAAGTAAGATTTCATTTTAAAATAACATGGACCAAGACCAATCATTCATATTTTATATGAGAGAAAAAAAATTGCACAAAATTTGTGCATAGGGTAGGGGGAGTGTCTCTCAGCCCAGCCCAGCCTGTACCCTCTTCAATCTAGGACCCCTAGAGGGATGTCTGACTATCCATTTAGGCCCAATCCTAATGACATGAATTTATTTAATGATATCATTCTCCTTTCCAATCAATATTTTTACATTATCATTATGTAGTTCTTTCATTCAGCTAAGTCACTAAGAGCTTTACAGCTTTTCCAGGACTGTTGGCTCCCAACTGCTCGCCTGCCTGCCTTCCTGATTGCCCCTAACCACTTCTGCCTGGCAGCCTGATAACTCTCTAACCACTCCCCTGCCAGCCTGATTTATGACTGTCTGCTCCCCTGCCAACCTGTTTGCTCCTAACTGCCCTCCCCTGCTTGGGTCCCTCCCAACTGCCCTTCCCTGCAGGCCCAGTCACCCCCAACATCCCTCCTTTGCTGGCCTGCTCACCCCTAACTGCCCTCTCCTGCAGGCTTGATCACCCTCAACTGTCCTCCCTTGCAGGCCTGGTCCCTCCCAGCTACTTCCCTTGCTGGCCATCTTGTAGTGGCCATCTTATGTCCACATAGGGGCAGCCATCTTATGTGTTGAAGTGATGGTCAATTAGCATATTTCTCTTTTATTAGATAGGATAGAGGCCTGGTGCATGGGTGGGGGCCAGCTGGTTTGGCCTGAAGGGTGTCTTGGATCAAGGTGGGGGTTTCCTTAGGGCATGGGGCGGCCTGGGTGGAGGGCCCTGTAGTGGTTTGTAGGCTGGCCATGTCCCCTGGCTATCCAAACAGAGGCTCTTGTATCTGGGATTTCTTTTTCTTCTACAAGTGAAACTTTTTAACGTGGAGTGGAGCCAAGACTTCTGCTGCTCTGTGGCAGTAGCCAGTTCTGTTGGAATTTATTTACCTTCTATAATTAAAACTTTTGTAGCCGTAGTGGAAGTCTGGGCCCACCAGGGCAGGTGGAAAGCTTGGCTTCCTCTATTTTTGGGTACAACTCAAGCCTCCTGCTCTTTCTAGCTCTGTGGCTGCTACTATTATCTTCTATAATTGAAACTTTGTAGCATTGAGTGGAGGCCTGAGCTGGCAAGGGCAGGCAGAAAGCTTAGCTTCTTCCATTGCCAGGGAAACCCAAGCCTCCCTTCTGCTCTCTGTGGCTGGGAGCAATCTTGGTTGGGTTAATTTGCATATTCACTCCTGATTGCCTGATGGATGTGGCCGATGGGCCTGGTCAATGGGTGTGGCTGGTGGGTGTAGGGGAGGTATGGTCAATTTGCATATTACTTTTTTATTAGATAGGATATAGATTATATTAAAACTAGAGGCCCAGGGCACAAACTTTGTGCACTAGGGAAGGGGGGTCCCTTAGCCCAATCTACAACCTCTCCAATCTAGGACCCCTTGAAGGATGTTTGACTTCCTGGGCAGTCAGACATTCCTCTCACAATCCAGGACTGCTGGCTCCCAACTGCTCACCTGCCTGCCTTCCTCATTGCCTCTAACAGCTTCTGCCTGCCAGCCTGATCACACCTAACCACTCCCCTGCCAGCTTGATTGATTCCTATCTGCTCCCTTGCCAGTCTGTTTGTCCATAACTGCCTTGCCTGCAGGTCTGGCCACCCATAACTGCCCTCCCCTGTAGGCCTGGTCACCCCTAAATGCCCTTCCCTGCAGGCCTGACCCCCCTTAACTGCTCTCCCTTGCAGGCATGTGTCCTCCCCCAACTGCCCTTTCCTGCAAGCCTGGTCACCCTCAACTTCCCTCCTCTGCTGGCCTGGCAGCCCTAAATGCCCTTCCCTGCAGGCTTGATCACCCCCAACTGCCCTCCTTTGCAGGCCTGGTCCCTCCCAACTGCCCTTTCCTGCTGGCCTTCTTGTGGTGGCCATCTTATGTCCACATGGGGGAAGGATCTTTGACCACATGGGGGCAGCCATCTTGTGTGTTGGAGTGATGGTCATTCTGCATATTACTCTTTTATTAGATAGGATGAGCCCAGTAGGGTGGGCCCTAATTTGATCTGACAAATGTTTTAAGAATAAGCTATTATGATACAGAGACACAGGCCAAAAGATGACCTGATAAGGAGGACGCAGCAAAAAGTATCTACCTGCAATTAAAGGAGATAGGTATCAGAACAAACAGACCTTCCAGTCAATACTTAAATCTTCTTTTTTAAGCTACTCAGTCTATTATACTTTGTTATGGCAGTCCAAGCAAACAAATAAACTTGCTTAAACCGTATGTAAAACAGTAATTTCTAAAAAATGTAGAATTTATCATAGATCTATCTAGTATTATGTTTACCACATCATTTTCCTCTTCAAGTTAATTTTGACAATTTTTATCAGATACTGATTGCCTTGGGATATGCATAGATTGTGTGAGTAGATTACAGAATTACTGAAAGCATTTTTATAGTTTTTATTCTTAAATGTTAAGAACAGCTAATAATTATTTAAGACTTGCCATGTACCAGGCTAGTTGTAATTGCATCCCCTGTATTATGTCACTCAATCCTTTAAAACAGCTATTATTTGGTTATTAATTTTATATGCATTTTATAGATGAGAAAGTGAAGTGTAAAGAACTTCAGCAATGTGCCTAAGTGTACAGGATTGGTAAAAACGCAGAGCCAGGCTTCTTACCTAGGCACACACAGGAACTGAACTTTATATAGATTATTATCAATCATTATCCCTAGCCCAGACCTAACATGAAGCAGGGCACATACATATTAAATGGTGGCATTTTCCCATTTGTTTTTAAAGGTTATTGCAAGATGACTTCTTTTCTTCATAGTCCTTATTAGATTGTGTTTATTTCCTGCCTCTTATAACTAACCTGTAACTTCCATGAGAACAAAATCTTTTCCTGTTTTGCTTACTGCTGTTTATGGAGGCTGATAATACTAACTGACAGAATGCAGGAAACAATAGATACTAGTGAAGTACGAGTGGGAAATATGAATGAATATAAATAAAATCTAAGGATAGCTGTTATTCTTAAAGTAAGGACAAGGTGGAGAAGGAACACTGAGGATACATTCATTCCTCTCATAAAATACAACTATTGCATAGACTGCTGGGAAACAAAGAACAAACAAACAAAAAAGAAATAGCAATAGGGGTTTTAAAATACCTTGTTGACATAATGTTACATTAACAAAAACATGCTTCCTAGTTCCAAGTTCAGTGTCTTCACCACTGTCATTTAGAACAATGGTTTACAAATACAGATCTAAGAAACCTTCCCATAATACTTACTCCTGAACCTTATTTCATAATTGGTAAATCTAATTGTGGTAAACAATGACTTAAAATTTTAGTACATATGATAGTTATGACTTAGGCAACAATATTAATAATATTCATGGTAGAATTTATATGTATAATATTTTAGTATAGAAAAGTTGTAAAGATCTTAGTGATTTAACAGAATGAAAGAACTACATAATTACAATGTAAAAATATTGATTGGAAAGGAGAATTATATCATTAAATACATTCATATCTGCTTAATACATAGCTTTGTTGGGCAGAATTATTTTGGTTGTAAGTACTGCTTTTCTTCACTTTTAATATTTTGTGTCATCCCTTCTGGACTTCAAAATTTCCATTGAGAAATCAGCTAACAGTTTTATGGGAGCTTCCTTGTAGGGAATTAATTGTTTTTCTCTTGCTGCTTTTAATATTCTCTTTTTGTCTTTAACCTTTGGCATTTTAATTATGATGCATCTTGGTGTGGGTCTCTTTGGGTGCATCCTGTTTGGTACTCTCTGTACTTTTTGAACTTATATATCTATCTCCTTCACCATGTTAGGGAAGTTTTCTGTATTGTTTTTGTATAGGTTTTCAGTTCTTTGACCTCTCTCTTTTCCTTCTTGCACCCCCATGATGTGAATGTTGGTATGCTGCAAGTTGTTTCAGAGGCTCCACTTACTATTCTCATTTTTTAATTCTTTTTTCTTTTTCCTGTTTTGATTGGGTGTTTTCTGTTTCTTTGTCCTCCAAATATATGAGTTAATCCTCTGCTTAATCTACTCCATGTTGATTCCCTGTAATATATTCTTCATTTAAGTTAATGTACTCTTCATTCTGACTGGTTCTTCTTTATGTTTCCTAGCTCTATTTTTATGTATCTTTTTGCTGAATTTCTCACTAAGTTCATCTATTCTTCCCTTAAGCTCATTGAGTGTTTTGAACTCTGCATCTGGTACATTGCTTGTTGCCATTTTGTTTAGTTATTTTTCTAGAGTCTTGTTCTGTTTCTTCATTTAGGCCATGTTTCTCTATCTTCTAAATTTGGCATCCTCCCTGTGTTTGCTTCCATCTATTAGGTAGACCTGCTATGTCTCCTGGTCTTAGTACAGTGGCCTTATTTGGTAGGTGTCCTGTAGAGTCCAGTGTCATAGCCTCCTGATTCAACAGAACTGGGAATTCCATATGTCATTCGCCCCCCCTTCATCTCCCCCCCCAAACCTCCAGTGTGGGCTGTGTACACCCTCCTATTTTAGTTAATCCTTGATTGCTGTTGGTGCATCAGTAGGAGGTATTTACCATCAGGCCTAAAAACTAACTGCAACTACTCAGAAAGAATAGCTGCACAGGGTCCCACCCACAGCACAGGATTTCTTTCAGTGGGGCAATGGTATACACAGCATCTGTCCCTTGATTGTGTTGCTTGTGGAGGTGTTTGAAATTGTCCACTGGTGTGCTGGCTCTAGGGCCTCCTGGGAGGAATAAGCCAAGGTCATCTGCCACCTGTGTTTCGCCCAGCATGAGATACAAAGTAATCTGCAAATGACTGTTACTTGTGTTGGGCTTGGTGGTACATAGGAGAATCCAAGCTGTGAACCAAGGCCAGCTGCTGCTATTGCCAGGCCTGGGAGCACTTAGTAAGATGTATGGAGCATGCCTAGGTTAGGTGCTACCAGTCTAAGAGATTTTTGGAAAGTCTAAGGCATGAGACAGGATGGGTCATTCATATGGAAAAGGCACTGCAAGCAGTTTGGGTGGGCCAGTAAGTTAGGTTTGATGGAGTCTCAAGGAATCACCAAGACAGAACAAACAATGATAGGTAGGTTGATGGAAACTCAGATATCATGCTCACCTCTGGCTGTGTGGAAGGAAAGCTCAAAGGAAAAATGTACTCTGTCAGCACTTTTCTCTGGGAGAAAACTGCTCCTCCAGCTATAGTCCTGATGCCAGATAACTCTTTTCCTTCTTGTATGTTCCTGGTGACTTTTTAGCTGCTCCCCAGTGCTGGAGTTCAGAGTGAGTGATTCCAAGTAAGTCTGTTTATGGACCCTTTAAGAGGAACACCTGGACTCCAGCAGTGCTCCATCTCAATCAGCCAAAATTCCTCCTACTTTTTACAACCAGTAGTTATGGGGACTTTTCTTCCTGGCACTGGAACCCTGAGCTAGGTGACCTGGTATAGGACTAGGACCCCGTACTCCTCAGGGGGACTTCCATAGCTGAGATATCCCTCCTAAATTTTATCTGCCACACATGGGTGTGCGACCAGCCCATTTCTTGTCTCTGTTCCTCCTGCCAGTCTTGATGTGGTTTCTTTGTATCTGCAGTTGTAGGACTTCTGTTTAGTACATTTCAGGCAGTTCTGAATGATAGTTGTTTTGTAGTTTAGCTGTGCCACCAGCTTTCCTAGAGGCCATTTCTTGTTAACTTTGATCCCACAATCTTTCAAACAATACCTGATCAATCAACATAGTTTCAAAATATCCAGATGATAAGTCTTTCTCACTGTCTTCTACATCTTGTACATCTTGGTCTAATTCACCATCATCTCTCATGGGGATTATTGTACTATACTATAGAATAAAAGAGAAACATACACATTTGACTACCTTTGCTCCTGATTGGCTATGCTACCAGCCAATCAGGAGCGGGAGCGGGGCCAAGTGGCACGAGCACCGGGCCCTGGGGGTGGAGATGAAACGGTGGTGGTGGCGGCGAGTGCCCAGGGCGCTGGCTTTAGGCCTTGGGCAGGCTGGGGGTGAGCCATCAGTTGGACATCCCCTAAGGGCTCCCAGTATGTGAGAAGGGGCAGATTGGGTTGAGGGACCACCCACCCCGACCCCCAGAATTTTGTGCACCGGGCCCCTAGTCTCTAATATTGCCCCTCTTCCTTGTAATTCATTCTCTCAACAGAGTAACCAGAGTGCCATAATCAGACAATACCAATTGTGAAATTTGTCTGCTCAAACTCCTCAGTCATCTCAAATCTAACTCAGAATGATCCATCAACCTCTTTCTGCAAGCTTGATGACTTAATTAATGTTCACCTTCATTTACTCCTCTCTTTCCCAGAGACGTATTTGTTCTGTGAACACATCAGGTATACTTGTTTTGTTTTTCTTTTTGTCTTTCTGTTTGTTTTGGCTTAAGAGTCTTTGCAGTTGCTCTATTGAGACACTTTCATGCATGTCCTACTCTCTCACTCCCTTCAGGTGTTTGCTCAAATGTTCTATTTTGAATGAGTCCTTTCCTGACTATCCTACTTAAAATTACTTCCTATCCCATTATCAGCTTTTCTTACTTATACCTTTAAAAAAATTAACTGATATACTGTATATCTTGTTTAAAACCTGTGCCTGCCCCATTAAAATTAAAGAACAAAGTTATGGATTTTTGTCAGTTTTCTTGCCTACTCTATTTCTACTGCCTTGGAATACTGCTTGATTTATAATCTTATGCTCATGAATTGATGAATTGTTATAAATGAAATATTACATTTTATGGCTGGTGGGTTTGTTCTTTTAGAAAATTGATCATCTATTATTTCTAGTAGAGATACCATCCCTATAAAAATATTGCCTCTATTTTATGTACAGTTTTGATCTAGATAAAGAAGTGTCAATTTATTTCATCCAGGTAATATTAAAGTTCATGTTGTTTATTGAATAACAATATATAGATCTTTTTCAGTGTTTAGAAAAATGCTGAAATTTCATTCAGTAAACAAAATACTCTAAATAAATATAATATGTGACAGTATTACCAGTTCTCTACTAAATAAGTTGACAAAAACAATTAATTAAATTACATAATCATTGTAAATTGTGGAAAACCACAATATTTATCAAATATTAGATATTTCTGATATGGTGTATAAAAATCCATTCGCATAATTTACATACCATTTTCCCCATTAGCCTTACTGCCTATACTCAAGAGTTATTTAAAATATTATTGGAAATTTTTAGAAAAATTTTCTCATACTATTATTAGAAAATATGATATAATAAACTCTTTTTGGTATAAATAATACCAAATTTGTGTTTTTATCTCATAATATTATTAGAAAATATAATAAACTCTTTTTGGCATAAAGAATACCAAATTTGTGTTTTCCTCTTGAACCAATTTTTTCATTAAATATCAGTGAAATATAGCATACAAGGTCATATTAACTACATAATATGTTAGGAAAACTTACTCAGTGACAAGCCTATATTCATTTTAAGATCATTCATGTGCTCAGCATTAATGAAATAGAAAAGATACATTAATTCACAACTTTGTAAATACACACACATAAAAACACGCTCTGCAAGTTGATAAATGAGGCATTTATCATGGAAAATGAACTGTCATAATCTTTTTGTTTTCCACTCCTTTTTTAAAATTCTTTTAACTTTCAATATAGCATCTTTTTGTTCAGAGAAATTTGTGTTTAAGATATATATAATTTTTAAAGAATTTGTCTTTGAATTTTTGTTTTCCTACAAATTAAGTTTATATATCTATATCTATATATATCCTGTCTAATAAGGAGGGAATATGCTAATTGAATGTCAAAGATGGTGGCGTCTAGTCCCCTCATCCCCACCGGGTGTCAGGTGCATGGGAAGACCAGGTCTGCCCCCAGGCAGTCATGGCCACTCCTTGTGCCTGTTTCCAGAGTCCTATAGTCCCCTCAGCCCCCAGCCACCCAGAGCCAACCAGGGCCACCCAAGTCTCAGGTAACAAGGGCCAGCTGAGGCTTGTGCTGCCGGCAGTGGCAGCAGCAGAGGTGTGACGAGGGCATCGCCTTCCCCTGATTGCCGAGTTGCCTCCCACCCCTGAGGGCTCCCAAACTGTGAAGAGGGGGCAGGCTGGGCTGAGGGACACCGCCTCCAGTGCATGAATTTTCATGCACCAGTCCTCTAGTGTGTGTGTGTGTGTGTATATACATACATTATATATATATATGTGTATATATATATATATATATATATATATGTGTGTGTGTATATACATACATTATATATATATTTGCATATGTATTTTCCTCTATTATCTAACTCTTTATCCTCCTTATATTTATATTTTGAATTGTTTTAAACATGTGTTTTCATAATAGTTGTTTTTCTTCCTTTTTGGTTTCAACAATTTTTCAAGGTTCTTTGTATTTTCGATTAAGTACATATTTTACCATGTACTATTCACTGGCAATCAATTACTTTTTTAGTGATACATCATTTTCATAACTGTAGGTTATAATTTATTTTAATGTTCATCAAGATGAGTTCTTAAAATTGGGTATAGATGCTTTGGCATGTTAGTAAACTAAAAAAAAATATGAAAGAGGAAAAGAGAAATTTTAACATACATAAAAGAGGATACATTATAGGAAAAAGTCTCAATGAAAACATATGTTAGTCCTAAGAATCAAAATATTCAACACCTCAAGTTAAGACAAGATATAAGGGGATAGAGATGGTTTTGAGTGTATATATGTTTATATACTAGTATATGAAAAAAAAATTGGACTTCAAATTTGGTTATCTCACTTCTCCTGTGAAGTAAAAGGAAAGGTTGTCTGTTATAGTAAAAAATACATGATTTTTGGAGTATTAAATTCATTCCTATTTTAAGTGAGTTGCACTTTAGAAGAGAAACTGTTATACCCTTTAGAGGTAAACAATTCAATATATCAAGTCTTCTCTTTTGGTCTGAACAAAGTTCAAAGTTGATTACATGTTAGGCGACAAATGTAAAATTGTGAAAGGACTAAAACGTCAATATTACTTTAATACTTATATCACAACAGTGGAATAGACACTATGATAAGCCATCAGGGATGCTTTGTTCTGGTTCTTTGTGTTTTCTAAATAAGTAGGAACTTCAGTTCTTTAATCAGTGAAATAAAAATAGAAATCAACCCAAACATTACCCAACTTATTTGGAAAAACATAGAAGGCTATTTGAGTAATATTCTGTGCAAAAGGAAGGATCATTTATCATCTATGTTTGTTGAGATTGGGAAATTTATACTAAGTGAGGTAGAGAAAGAACTTATGTTTGCCTTTTCACATTGCTTTACATAGTGGTGGTGTAGTGATGGTGATATGTCATCTTTATTTCTTCATGACAATGTGGTTGTCTTTATTTTTGGTTTATTGAGAAAAACAATCATTAGCAAAACTAAGGATTGGATGTCTGCATTTAATATATGGTAATATAGTTAATCCACCTGCAAACATTTTTTTTTGACCTTGCAGTAGTAACTTTAAGCAGTTTATATGGCAAGTGTATATGTTATGCCCAACATACAGTGAAAAATTACTGTAATTATTTGGGAGTTGTTTATTTGGGAAATAGAAATAGAGATTGTCCAAATCATCAAGGTCATGTATATTTACTAATAGCTAGATTTACTTTAAATATTTAATAGGAGCTGGAATGGGGCATTTGAAGTGTCATTCACTTAGTTACAGGAAGGGCCAAGCATCAGTTCAGAAGTTGTAACACAGGTATTGTATGTTAACTCTTGTCCGTGCTCAGTATTTCTCTCAGTGTAGTCTAAAAACCTGCACAGTGTTTCTGTGCCTATGAACTGTCTCATATCTTGCTGTTGCACCAGTAGAACATAGCAATCTGCTCATGTTCTTCACTGGCACAGGTATCAGGCTGGCTCTCCTATCCTCTCTGGCTGGCTCTAATTTTACCAAGTTATATAATCCTTCATCTGCTTCCTTTTGTGGTAGCAAAGTTGCTATCCCTATCTCTAACTTTGTATTCTGCCATCTTTTTAGTGTTGCTGTTGCTTTAACCATATTTTAAACATGTATTCTTACAGTTGATTGAAAACTGAAGAAATGCCTACTACTTGTTTAGATTCTTTGTGCTGAACAGTTAGTCTTTGCCACCTACTAAACTGCTTTAAACCAGGGTGCAAAACTTCTTGCAATATGTTTTAAGTAACCAAAATGGAAAATCCAAGCAGACTGTTGCCTGTGTTTAGCCTTGTGATTTACAGACAGCTGGTAGAGATAAGCACTAACATAATCTAAATCTTATCTGAGTTTCCCAAACCCAGCATATGAACTGCAAATTCTTTATAGCCTTTTTTGGAGTTTTAACCATAGGAGATAATGTCAGATCAGAAAGAACAATGAATTTAGGTTTAAAAAATATTGGTTTATACCCTTTCTCACTAGCTAGTTATTTGACCTTGGGGAAGTTCCTGCACTCTGCCCTCCCAAACTTTCACCTCTTATTGTCTGTGTCCATGGGTTACGCATACAAATTTCTAGGTTAATATGTAATAATGACGTATGATTTGATTCAACCTTTGGTTAAATATTAACTTGATCATCTTCTTATATGAAACTTGATTGTCAATTGAAGATCCTACTTCTGTTGGAGTAGGATCTCCCTCCAGGTGAAAATGTAAATTCTCTCACCACATAGATCGCATGGTATTTATATGTGTTTGAAATCCTCCTACTGAACTATACCCTTCCCTACAATTTTGGAGATGAGGAAACTGAGGCTAGGAGAAAATATACAATTTCTGAAGTTTTAAAGCTAGAAATTGCCAGAGATAGTGAAGTAGGTGTTTTGACCTCAAACCTATGATCGGTCACTACACAGTGTCCAAGACTTTTTGCTTTCATGTTTTTTTAATGATATATTACAATAATGCATTTTAAATTCATCTTTATTATTGAAAGTATTACAGATGTCCCCCCCTTTTTTTTCCATTGACTCCCCTCCACCCTGCACACACCCACCCATCCCAAGATTTCACCACACTATTGTCTGTGTCCATAGGTTATGCATATATGCGTGTAAATTTTCAGCTTAATCTCTCCCAACCCCCACACCCCCTACCTTGCCTTCCCTCTGAATATGTAATAATATATTTTTAAAGCAATGCTCATTGCTAGAACTCATCCTTATTTGAAAAGCTATGTTACTTGGGGTCGATTGCTACCTACTGCTATGACTCAGTTTTTTTGTGTTTTTTTTTTTTTTAAACCAGGATGCAGTTGAATCCTTTGCTCTTGATTATCCTCTCTCTCTCTCTCTCTCTCTCTCTCTCTCTCTCTCTCTCTCTCTCTCTCTCTCTATCGGCTTATTTTATAATTGAATTCACAAGGACCTTTTTTCTGCAGTCAAAACAGTATATATTATTCTTTTCTCACATATTTCCATTCAGATACTTAACTTTTTATTTTCCTCCTCTGTGCCAATCATTCTTTTCTTTTTTATAAACTCAATCTTAATTTGTAATTAATAAAGTGTAATTTGATTCAACCTTTTGATTAAATATTTTCTTGACTTTCTTGTCTTATCTGCAACTTGGTAATCAACTGAAGATCCTACTTCTGTTGTACCTCCCTCCAGTTGAGAATGTACTACATAGATCCTATGATATCTATATGTGTTCTCAACAAGTTGAGAAGATTGAAATACTACTCTTTTTAAAGTCCTATTTTCTTTGTGAGTCATAAAATTTGTCTATATCACCCTCACTTTTACCTCATCTATAGTAATCATAAATATTCTTTATTCTTCAAAACATTTGGGATATGGTTCATAATCTCTTATTTCATGGAAATTCTAACCATCAGAAGTGCCTACAAAATTTATATCAGGGTCTCATGAAAAACCTTGCCTCTCAATATCTGAATATCTGAAATACCATGATTGTTATTATCTCTACACTTTGGCCATGAAATTGATGGTTACCTACTGACAGAGTCTTTCTGCTATATTGTTCAACCTGAAATGCTTTATGACCTTAGCTATTTTTTTCTAAATTTCTTGCTGAACTTATCTATGTCCATTATAACTGGAGAAAAAATTCATGTGGATCACTTTTGACTTCTGTTGTGTTTACAGTACTGATATACTCACCATCATGTCACTCAGTCTCTTGTCAAAATTCGAAATCCACTAGCCCTTTTGTCCTTCACTATATCACATAAAACAACAATAAAACAAAAAAAAATCACCAACAGATTCTAGATAACCTAACTCTCTCTGTTGTCTTGTCCACAGCTAGGATGCAAAGCATTTCTGAGGGAAAAATAATGTATTCTAATTAAAGATATTTGCAGGTATAACTTGTCAACAAACTCAACGAGGTTTTCAGTTCTGCTATGAAATTCTATTTCTCTGGATGTTTCATTTTCCACTTCCCACAAGTATTTTAATCTCCTTTAACTATCATCAGATACCCAATAAGTCATCTTTTTACCATTTTATTCTCAATAAATAATTGTATATGCCACTTATAAAAACTGAACAGATAAATGGCAACCATTTAAATGTCTAAGAACAATAATACACACACACACACACACACACACACACACACACACACACACACACAGTTTTCAGTTGCAAAGTAGAACTGAACAGATTATATAACTTGTCAATAGTCACTTAATAGTGAAGGAATAGGAATTTGAACCTGACCTTCCTGCCTTCAAAACCATATATTCTTACCTTTAAAATATTTAAAATTTCATACAGATACATTATGTGAGTAGATATAATATCTTTTATTGAATTTAAGAGAGTCAACTTTGCTACATCCCCCAATTTTCTTATTCAGATAAAACTATACTGTAACTTTTTATCAGTGATTATAACAAATCTACCTTAACACCATCTTTATAAAGGAACTAGAGAACCAGTGTACAAAACTCATGCATGGGTAGGGTCCTTAGTGGCTGCTGACTGCTGGCCTGGGATTCACTTCCCAGGCTGCCAGCTGACAGCTGGGCCTTCCTTCGTTCTTTGCTGCCCCCTGGTGGTCAGTATGCATCATAATGAGTGATCAAACTCCTGGTTGGTCAAACTCCTGAGGGGACACTTTGCATATTAGGCTTTTATATATGTAGATAAGGGAAAACCCATATTTGTAATGGCATAGAGACTATGTTCAATGTACTTTCCTGTGGTTGATAATATATTTAAGAAGGCCAGATTCCTTTCTTTGAAGTTCCAAAGATACAGTACCATGTGATTTATTTTTAAAACAGTGCAAAGTTAATGGAAGTATTATGTGTGGGAAAAAATGAGTTTACTTGCATTTGTAATAGGTTTTGCCTGCAGCAGCAGCTGTGCCTGTATCAAGAGTATGCCATGCTGAAAAATTGATTTCTGTTGTTTTTATTTTCCCCCTTACATTAGTTGTTTATTGTTTTAAAGATAATGAGAATTATTTTTAATTATTTTATTATACTGCAGGGAAGAATACTGGTGTGCCTGATAACGCAGCTATGCCTAACTTACACTTACTTACATTTAGATGACTTTCTTAGTCACTTAAGTTTGTTCAAATACTGTGAATTGCAAGAGATCAATCAATCGTAACTATTAAAGTCACATGAAATCAGTTTTCGCTCTTCCAGAAGGAAGTCAGGATTTTATTAGATAGAAGCTTCATACAAATTGTTGTTGAACATTGGTACACATTTTCCCTCTGATGTGTTTCTGACTTACAGGGTGGGTACAAAGATTAATCCTTGAGGCATATTCTAGGTGTATTTGACACTGATTGTTCTTGCTTCATTACTCAATATTCACAAGGCACAGTGGTTTAGCAAGCTTCATATTACCCATCAATGTATTTTGAGAGAAATGATTAAATGCCTTTTTTACATTCATCATACCTATGATACTTCCCCACCCAAAGCAAAAGAGTCTATAAAAATACAATACTGAAATTGGATAATATTTACAGGTTTGTATTAAATAAACCGGCATTAGATAACTTTGCTCTCTCATTGCACTATGATGCCATCAAATCAGCTATTCACCAATGCTTTTTAAAATCCAACTGGGTGGGGTTCAGCATCAAACTTACCAGCTTTAATTTTTAATTATCTAACTCTCCTTTTGAACAGGCACACACAAAACTAACTCTAGTATATTTGTACCACTTGCATATTTTTACTAGTATTATCTTTTAAAGAGGTGTTCTTTCTCAAATGTGTTTCTGAGCATGCATTTGTAGATTATTCTGTTTGGCAGAGAGGGCTCTCTGAATTTGTATTTAAAAGACATGGCTTTAAGTCTTGAATCTGCTCTTTAGCTCATGCAGGTTTTAAGACAGGTCAGGAATGATTGTTGCTCTCATCTATAGAATAGGAATAAGAATGCATACCTCAGACAATATTTTAACAATTAGGTGATCAAGGTGCAGGTAATGGCCTAGTATTTTGATGAATAGAGTAGAGCACATGGATAACAGTAAACCTCTATCCTATATAATAAAAGTGTCGTATGAAAATTGTCCCCTCCTCAGGAGTTGTCTGGGAGTTCAACCAGGGGGAGGGGCAGGCCAGGGGAAGGGAGGGAGGCCCCAGCCCACAGCCAGCAGGTGCTAGAGACCCTATCAGTTCATGAAGTTCATGCACTGGGCCTCTAGTATCATATAAATGATTTTGTAAATGAGAATCCATTAGTATCCTAGAGCACCAAACATCTAGACTAAATGTTCTGGCTTATGTTATTAGTCAATGCCATCATATTTTGTCTCACCATTTATCTTGAAATCAACCTGCCTTTAGTTGATACTTTAGTTATTTCAGTTTGAAAGTGATTCTCCCTCCTTTCTTTCCTCTCCCTCTCCCTCTCCCTCTCCCTCTCCCTCTCCCTCTCCCTCTCCCTCTCCCTCTCCCTCTCCCTCTCCCTCTCCCTCTCCCTCTCCCTCTCCCTCTCCCTCTCCCTCTCTCTAGTTGTCTTAAGACAGAAGACACATAGGAACAGATTTTCCATTGCCACTGCATTAAGCTTTAAGATTAGCTATTATTTATTTTACTTCTTGATTGAAAAAGCCTAGAGCCTGTTGCAAATTGATATTTTGTGCAAACTTCATTTTATAATGAAATTCAACATTTCTTACATTATTTCTACAGAATATGACTCTTTTTAAAAAATATATTTTTATTGATTTCAGAGAAGAAGAGAGAGTATGAGAGTAACAGAAACATAAATGATGAGAGATAATCACAGATCGGCTGCCACCTGCATGCCCCTATTGGGGATTGAGTCTGTAACTGGGCATGTGCCCTGAACTGGAATTAAACTGGTTCATAGGTTGTTGCTTAACCACTGAGCAATACCAGCTAGGCAAGAATTTTTAACAATAACAATAATTGAGATTTTTCTTAGATTTAGAAAATGAGCTTTAGCTCTGCTTTCTTATCAAATAATTTATAATTTTTTATTTTTATTTTCTTATTTTTTAGCTAGTACATGAGCTCTATGGGGCTATGATTTTTGTCTGTATAATTGTATCTATAGTTCCAAAATCTTTTAGAAAGATGCATGGTAATAAAAGAGATTTGCTGAATAAGTATTTCTTTTTAATGTACTTTCACTGATTTCAGAGAGGAAGAGATAGAAACATCAATAATGAGAGAGAATCATTGATCTGCTGCCTCCTGCTCGCCTCACACTGAGGATCGAGCCTGCTATCCAGGCATGTGCCCTGGCCGGGAATTGAACCTTGACCTCCTGGTTCAAAGGTCGATGCTCAACCACTGAGCTATACCGGCCAGGCTGAATAAATATTTCTTAAAATAATAATCAGCAAAACTATAAAGAATGACTAAGAAATATAATAGAAGTCACATATATTATTTACAAACATTAAAAGAACACCATTGGAACTAAAATGTAATGAGAAATTTGAAATTGCCCAAATCCTTGCCCTAGCTCATTTGGCTCAGTGGATAGAGCATTGGACTGAGGATTGAAGAGTCCTGGGTTCGATACCTAGGTTGTGGGCCCGATCCCCAGTAAAGGGTATGCAGGAGGCAGCCAGTCAATGAGTTTCTCCCATCATGAATGTTTCTCTCTTTCCCTCATCCTTTCTCTCTGAATCAATACAAATATTTTAAAAAATTTATCCAAATCCTTGAAGACCCTTTTTGTTTTCTCTCCAGTCCTTCTCTTGTACCATCTCCAGGATGACAGTTACCTTGACATTACAACAGAAGGTTACTTTTGCCATTTTTTTCTTTACTTCATAGAAATGGAATCACATAGTATGTATTCTTACATCCATAACTTCTTTAGCTCAAGATGAGTTTATGGGATGCATCTACATTTTTGTGTGTAGCTATACTTTATATATTCCATTTTCATAATATTTCATTCAATGAGTATACAAGTATCTATTCTGATGTTGATGGACATCTTTATTGTTTCGAGTTATTTGGCTATCATGAATGTACATGACTTTTGTGCCCATGTAAAGGAAACTAATTAGGCTTCCTTCTAGTGTACAGGTCATCTACATTTTTATATGTGTGATGGTTATATTGATGTTATCTCTAAATTCTTATTCTGCTCAGTCTCAATCACAGTAGTTCTCATTTCCTGGGAAGAGCTGAGGGTTCTCTCAGCTATAGACTTTGCTGTCTTTCACATTTGAATTGATTCAATCCTAAGTTTTTTATGGGCATCACTATGTAAAAAGTCCAATGATATAACAGAACTTGTGAAAACTGAGGGCAGGAATGAGAGAAAAAATACTCCTGGTATGCCCTTGCCAGTATTCAGATATCTATGGCAGCTGCTCTGAATCCATATCATGTGCATTAAGCTCATCTGACAAAAAAATCCCACCAAGAGGTTAATATTTGCTTTGTACATCTTTATATGTACACAAAAATATCAAAAATGAAAATTATTATCTCAGGATATTGGAATTTAAAATGATATTTATTATACTAGAGGCCCAAAGCACAAAAATTTGTGCAAGAGTAGGCCTTCCTTTCCCAGGATACCAGCACTGGTTTCCCTCCAGCACCCAGGACCCGGGCTGGCTTCCCTCTGGCCCCAGCTTCATCAGGAAATATGCCCAGTCTAATTAGCATGTTTCCCTTTATTATTATAGCTTGTTTGACTTCCCACAATTTTGGTAATATGATGTGCTAACAAATAAGTGATTCTTTCATTCATACATTGTCCCATGTAACCCCCAATTTAGTTCTTGGAAGAAAGCATTTTTATTTTCTTTCAGCAGAAGAGAGTAGCTCCCATCTATAGCACACTCCCTGTCCCTATTTCATCCTGTAGACAAGTAACAGAAGGAGAAACCTGAGGAAACTAACAAAGAGGCTGTCTGACTAGTGAAAAGTTATGTAATTTTCCCTGAGAAAATTCCTGAACATAATTAAGAACAAAGTTTTAAGGACAATACGACATTGAGAACATAAACATTGGATTCATTGTGAGAAACAAAAAACTTAAGGATATAAAATAATAACTATCTCATAGCCTTTTAACTAAGATTAAGTGCAGAATAATATAATTCACTTTTTTATTCACCTAGTATATATTCTATCTAATAAAGAGGCAATAGGCAAATTGAATCTTACACCATCACAAAGATGGCAGTGCCCACGGTGGAGGCAGGGTTTCTGTAACACAAGATGGCTGCGACCACAGCAGAGGTGGGGTTTCCATAACTCAAAATGGCTGCACCCACAGTGGAGGCTGAGTTCCCATAATGAGCCTTAAGGAGCAATCAGCAGGCACCTGAGGCTGTGTGGCACTGGGCCGAGGTAGGGCACTTGAGCCTGCGCCCCCCAGCTGGTGGTGCTTTACAGGGGACCTCAGACTGCAATCCCCGCACCGATGCCAGGCTGGGGGACCTCAGGCCTTGCCTCCTGCCCTGGTACTGGACCAGGGGACCAGAGGCTGTGCCACCCTGGGGCTTGATGGGGGACCTCAAGGTACACCACCTTCCCCAGTGCTAGATCAGGGGACCTCAGGCTGATCACCCTGCCCTGGGCTAGGGGACCTCAGGCCATGTCCACCACCCAGCAGGGCTTGACAGGGGCCCTGAGGCTGTGCCGCACTTCTGGCACCAAACTGGGGTACCTGCGGCGACACCCTACCCAGTGGGGCTTGATGGAGGCCCTGAGGCTGCGCCCCTGCTGGTGCCAGACCTGGGGACATGAGATTGTGCCCCAAGCTTGGCGGGGATGGGGCTGGCCTGGTTTGGATCTCATCCAATGGGGGTGAGGTTAGCTTGTTCTGGGTCTTATGTGATTTTGAGGCACTTGATTCGGGTGAGCAGGGACTTGACTCTTTGTCCCACAGTGCACCTCAAACTCTGACAGGCAGAAGATTTTCATATACATTTTACTAATTTTCTTTCATCTCTGATACTTCTATTGTAGAGAAAGGGCAAATAGCAATATTAAAATATTTCCTCTAATTAATCCCCCATTAATGAGCACAAATTTTGTGCACCAGGCCACTAGTGTGTGTGTGTGTGTGTGTGTGTGTGTGTGTGTGTGTATGTATGTGTGTGTGTGTGTGTGTGTGTGTGTGTGTGTGTGTGTATATATCCCGGTGCATGAAATTTGTGCACGGGGGGCGGGGAGTGTCCATCAGCCCAGCCTGCACCCTCTCCAATCTGGGATCCCTTGAAGGATGTCCAACTACCTGTTTAGGCCCCACCCCAGTAGGATCAGGCCTAAATGACCTATCAGATATCCTTCTCACAATCCAGAACTCCAGAACTGCTGGCTTCAAACTGCTCACCTGCCTGCATTCCTGAATGCCCCAAAACACTTCTGCCTGCCAGTCTGATCACTCCTTAACAACTACCCTACCAGCCTAATTGATGTCTAACTGCTCCCCTGCCAGCCTGTTTGCCTCTAACTTCCCTCCTCTGCCAGCATGATCAACCTTAACTGCCCTCCCCTGCAGGCTTGATAGTCCTCAACTGTCCTCCCCTGCTGGCCTGACCACTCACAACTGCTCTCTCTTGCAGTCCTGGAACCTCCAAATGGCTCCATGGGGGCAGGATCTTTGGCCACATGGGGGCAGCCCTCTTGTGTGTTGGAGTGATGGTCAATCTGCAAATTACTCTTTTACTAGATAGGATAGAGGCCTGATACATGTGTGGAGGCCAGCTGATTTTCCCTGAAGAGTGTCCCGGATCAGGGTGGGGGTTCCCTTAGGGTGTGGGGTGGCCTGGGAGAGGGGCCTGTGGTGGTTTGCAGGCCAGCCACACACCCCCAGTGACCCAAGTGAGGCCCTGGGATCTGGGATTAATTCATATTCTACAATTGAAACTTTGTAGCCTGGAGTAGAGCCAAGCCTTCTGTTGGCGACAGCCATTTCTGTTTGAGACATTTACTTTCTATAATTGAAACATTGTAGCCTAGAGTGGAGCCCTAGTTGCTAGGCCTGTAGCAGCTTGACTTCCTCCATCACCAGGGCAACCCTAGACTCTGCTCTCTCCAGCTCCATACCTGCCGCCATTTGTGTTGGGATATATCTTCTATAATTTAAACTTTGTGGCATTGAGTGGAGGACTAGGCCAGCAATGGCAGGCGGAAAGCTTGACTTCCTCTGTTGCTGGGGAAACCCACGCCTCCCTCCTGCTCTCAGTGGCAGCATCTTGGTTGGGGTTTATTTGCATAATTTGCTCCTGATTGGATGATGGGCATGGCTTTATTGGAGGCATGGTCAATTTGCATATTACTCTTTATTATATAGGAGATATATATATATATGGTGTTCAATGTTCTGGGAGCTAGAGATATAAAAAGAACAAGACAGATAAAGCCCCCACCCAATTGAACTTGTGATCAACTGAGGAAGATGGAAGACAGGTAATATTTTAGATAGTTTGGTTGCATTAAAAAAACTCCAGAATGTAGTGGGATTTGACTCAATTTTTCAAGGCAATTTGGGAAAAAAATATTACTGGAATATTTTATATGTACAGGACACTCCACATACAAAGATTGTTAAGAATGATTTTTACTTTTAAGAAACAAACTTAAATATTGATACAATATTATATATATAATATATATTTAATTTTAACAATATTAAAAGGTTAGTTGCAATATAAAGAATGGAATTATTAGCTTGATCAAAATTAGTTGTCTGTTTTTTAACAAAACTATTCATATTCAATTCTACCCTTGATGAAATATTGAAGTTCCCACTCTATTTCAAAAGAAAATGCTTAGATAAAGAAAGAAGCTATGGGGAAGCTTTCATTTCTTAGCTTGTCACTGACATGAAACAGACACTGTAGTTGCTACAAGCACAGTCTATTACAAATGCCAGAGACATTTCTCTTACAGATTTTGTCATTAATTAAAGAATTCCCCAAGCATAAATTATACACACACACACACACACACACACACACACACACACATATATATGTATATCTGATGTAAATATGTATATACACACACACATATACATATATGCATATGCTGAGTGGCCAGATTATTATGATCTCTGAATGCATAATAATCTGGCCACTCAGTGTATATCCTATATAATAAAAAGCTAATATGCAAATTGTCCCCTTGACCAGGAGTTCAACCAGCAGGAAGGCTGGTCAACCACCCATGCCCCTCCCTCTGGCCAGACTGGCCAGACCCCACCCATGCACTAATTCATGCACCAGGCCCACACACATACACACACTAATAAAAGATAAATATGCAAATTGACTGTACCTCCACTATGCCCACCAGCCACACCCATCAGCCAATCAGGAACAAGTATACAAATTAGCCCAATCAAGATGGTTGAGGCCACAGAGCGAGCAGGAGGCTTGGTTTCCCTGGCAATGGAGAAAGCCGAGCTTCCTGCCTGCTCTGGCTGGCTCAGGCCTCCAGTCAAGACTACAAGGTTTCAATTATAAAAGATATATAAATCCCAGATACCAGGGCCTCCACTTGGGTTGTAGGGGTCATGGCTGGCCTGCAAATCACCACAGGCCCCTCTCCCAGGCTGCCCCACACACTAAGGGAACTCCTGTCCTGATCTGGGATGTCCTTCAGGACAAACCAGCTAGGCCCCATCTATGCACCAGGTCTCTATCCTATCTAATAACAGAGTAATATGCAAATTGACCATCACTCCAATACCCAAGCTGGCTGCCCCCATGTAATCAAAGGTGGCTGCCCCCATGTGGACACAAAATTGCTGCCCCAAAATGGGCAGCAGGGGAGGGAAGTTGGGAGGCACCAGGCCTCAAGAGAGGACAGTTGTGGGCAATTAAGCATGTAGGGTAGGGCAGTTAGGGGAGACTGGCCCTGCAGGGGAGGACAGTTAGGGGTAATCAAGTTGGCAGGGAAGCAGTTAGACATCAATCCGGCTGTCAGGGAAGTGTCTAGGAGATAATCAGGCTGGCAGGCAGAAGCAGTTAGGGGTAATCAGGAAGGCAGACAGTGGAGCAGTTTGGAGTGAGCAGTCCTGGACTGTGGATAGGGATGTCCAACATCCCTCGAAGGGTCCCAGATTTGAGAGGGTGCAGGATGGACTGAGGAACACACCCCTCTGTGCACAAATTTGGTGCACTGGGCCTCTCGTGTGTGTGTGTGTGTGTGTGTGTATTTATGTACTGAATGGCCAGACTATTATGCATTAAGAGATTATAATAATCTGGCCAATACTGATTACAAAGAGTTTATTTTTGTGCTAAGTTAGTGGAGCAGATACATAATCTTCATTTCTCAATAGTGAGGGATGTTTCCTTTTCAATTCACTGATGAAAATATTCCCTTTATTCAAGAATGGGTAAAAATAACAACTGCAAGGCATAGATATCTTTAATTCACATTTACACAATATATTTCAGATTTGATAACAACTTGTGTAAGGTGAGACACCCCTGGCATAGTCAGTACAACCAATGCCCAAGAACACACAGATTAATCTCTAAATAAACAATGCTGAGAACATCCCTTAGTGTTCTAAGGCTTTACCTTCTTCATTTTTATAATGACTGTGATGAAAATAATCTGTCCTATGTAATAAAAAGGTAATATGTAAATCGACCAAAAAGTGGAACAACCAGTTGCTATGATGCACACTGACCACAGGCGGAAGATGCTCAATGCAGGACCTGCCCCCTGGTGGTCAGTGTGCTTCCACAGTGGGAGCGCCACTCAGTTGACAGACCAGTTCCAATGGCCCACCAGCCTGGTAGTAACCACTCACTCCCTCAGTAGTCCTGAAGGTTCAATATCCAGAGATCAGGCCAGGCATCCATGGACAAGGGCCACCTGCACCATCCCGGCAGTGCCACCAGCCACCTGGACATCTGCTGCATGCATCTGTGGCTGCTTCCCCTCCCTAGATGCTCCACAAGGAAGAAAGGATGTAAAAGTGTCCACCAGGTGACTCCAAACAACAGCATGAACATCAGCAGAGGGCTGATCATGTCCTGGCTCTCCTCATCCCCCTTGGGACCCACTCATTTCCGAATCTGTGCACCGAGCCTCTAGTTAAATATGTTGATGTTTAGACTTGGGAGGTACCAAATCTCTTCTTTAATTTTTTTTGATTACTTTTGAAATTGTAGCATAGTCAACATCAGATTGACTGAATCTAAGCAATTGACATTGAGAATTATAAAATTCCCAGATATATAGTAACTTTTTGGAGATTCTAATGCAAAGAACCTTAAAGATGTAAATGGTAAACAAAACAGAGTAAGGTCATTGTCAATCAGATTTCATTTACAAAAATATCATGTCAATGGGAATATTCAGTGAATTAATTATGTGATGGAAATATATGCAAGGAAGTTTCTAAGCAACACCTTGCTGTAAGTGTTATAGCCAATACAGTAATACAGTAATGCATTTGAAGTGTTGGTTAGTCTAGATGACAGTTATTTTCCTAGTAACCTATATTTGATGTGTGCTAAAAAGAATACTGAATTGGGACTCAGAAGATTTGGATTTTGACATAAGGTCTGGAAATTGTATAAGCCATCAGTTAAATTACATCACTTCTATCAACTACAATCTTCTTAATTTCTTTCTCTTTCTCTGAGTGTCAGTTCTCTTACCTGCGAAGTTATTAGGCTAAACTAAATGCAATTAGAGGTGCCTATTGTGAATATAGTGTCACTTCAATTTTTTTCTAGAAGGAGGCAGCAGCAGTGACCTGTCATTCCTAGCTTTGGAGAAATAATTGGACTGAATTCTGTTTATTATGGTTAAATAATTAGCCCAGCTCCGATGTAAACAATTGTACAAAAGACATGTAGGCTTTCAATAACTCAATAAGACTTCAGGTATTTGCTTAGTGTTCTTTGAGATGATCAGTATTCAATATATGTTTGTAAGGGAACAACTATCAAAGCTGTTTTTTTTTTTCTTGCCCAATATTTTACTTCATGAATGGAAAGAGTTGGAGATAGGCTTGACAGTATTTTTTCTCAGCATCTTGGTATTAGAGGAATTTCCTCACATTGCCTAGTTGCTCGTGTCTTTGTGTTGTGTGTGTGTGTGTGTGTGTGTTTCTCTTCCCATTCGTAAACTGATTCACTTAGCATCTTGAGGTGTATGTTGTGTGTGAATGTGATAGTGTGTGACTATTGTGATTTCTTCCTAACTCTTAAAGTAGAGGGTAGAAATATCCTACTGGATAGTGAGCCACAGTTAAACCAAAGACCCAAAGGGAAAATTAAATGGAGAAATACATTACTCACAGGACCTAGCAGAGGTTCAGACATATCCTGAGGGATCATATGGGGAGATCAAGAAGGTATGATGCCCACAAGGAGAATGCAGCAGGACTTGGGACACACTCCTTTCTTTGGGTTTTCAGGTAGATCACGTTGGGGTAAATAGGCCAAGGTTGAATCGACAAATTAAAAACAAAAACAAGGGGGTTTTGGTAAGCTCTGTGAAGATCTTATCTGACTGGTACATAAGGTAAAGGAACTAAAATGCAGGAAAGACCGTCACAAAGGGGTGTTGATGATTACATCAGGAATTTACACTTTTGCCTCTGTGAGCTATTGCCTAGTCCCGTGATGGCGAACCTATGACACGCATGTCAGCACTGACACACATAACCATTTTCGATCACACTCAGCCGCATGTGGTCGCATACAAAGAAGTATGGGGCTGCATGCCGAGAATGAAACATTTGCTGCAGTATAGTGTAGACACTCTGTACCAGAGGTCTGTAGGCCAAAACAGCAGAACTCCCACACAGAGCATCTAGTTTTGGGACATCCGGTTAGGCCTTTGGGGGATCTTTGACCTCACTTCTGGCTGGTGGAGCAGGGAGCAGCAGAATGCCACTCAAGACGCATCTCTGGTGGCCCTGTGATCACCATTACCAGCAACCACATAACCACATCAACCATCATCCAATCTACTGTTCTGCTGTGTCATGGATTTCTAATTGACCATCATTACTGAGATAAGTGAGGGGGAGGCAGGGAGAGGCGAGGGCCTGTGCTATGGGTGCTGTTTTCTGCCATTAGAAAAGTGACAGCCATCTTAATTTATATAAAGAACATCATTTTGCAGCATAGTGCAGACTCCATGACACCACTATTACTGATATGCATCCTTTTTAACCCCTATTTCTGCTTATTAACCTGCCCTTTCCTAAAAGACAGTTACATGTGCCATCTTGTGGTCAGTTAGGCTAGTTAAACCCTAATTGCATGCAGGGCTAACAGGCTATCTATAATTCTATCTTCTGTCACTGCCCCCCCCCGATGGAGAACCCAAAAAATAAGAAACCAAGGTTAAGTAAAGGAAGTAGCCAACCCTTTCAACAGACATGGACTGAGATGTATGGCATTATAGAAAAACATGGCAGATCATTTTGCGTTCTATGTACCGAAAGGGTAATAAGCAGAATGTGGAATATAAATAGACATTTTGAAACTAATCATTCCCAGCTCCTGAAAAAAAGTGAAGATGAAAGGAAGGAATACATTTCTAGGCAGCTACATCTTTATAAGAGCCAATCTAATTCCATCCTTAAATTTATAAAAAGCTCTACAAATTTAACATCTGCAAGTCTGAGCATTTCTCACTCCATAGCTCAGCATGGAAAAGCACTCAGTGAGGGGAATTTATTAAATAAACTCTCCTAAGATGTGAACCAGTTCTATTTCATGATATGCAGAATAAAGATGCAATTATTAAGAGAATATCTGAGTTACCACTCAGTAGAAATATCATAAAAGACCAAATAATGAGACTGTACACAAACATACATCAATTAAAGAGAGACATAAGTAATTGTAAATATTTTTCGATCTCTCTTGATGAAACTACTGATGTCACATCACATGCTCAGTTGGCTATTATTGGTTGACATTCTGATGGTCTCACAATGAGAGAAGAGTTGACAAAGTTAGTATCAGTGCCAACAAGTACATCAGGAAGCCAAATATGTAAGGTTGTTATACAAACATTTCATGACCTAAGCATTGATATCTCTAAAGTTGTGTCAGTGACGACAGATGGGGCACCAAACATGGTGGGGGAAAAAGTCAGATTTGTCAAATTGTTTACAGAAGCTATTGGACATCCGATTGTGCCTTTTCATTATATTATCTATCAGGAGGTTTTATGTGCCAAGGCAGGATTCATCGACTTAAACAACTTAATGTCAGTTGTTACAAAAATAGTTAATTTAATAACTGCTCGCTCCCTTCACAAGCAAGAATTTTATGCACTTTTACTGGAGGTTTATTCCACCTACAGTGGACTGCTGTTATACAATAATGTAAGATGGCTGAGCTGAGGCAAAGTTCTTGAGTGCTTCATGGAGTGCTTTGAAGAAATTAAGGTATTTCTTGAGGATAAGGATCTGGGAAACTTTTCTCAGCTCAGTGATGATAAGAGGGTAAACACCCTGATATTTTTTACAGATATCTCTGTTCATATTAATGAACTGAACTTAAAGTTACAAGGTTTTGGTATAAGTATTGATGTTATGTTTGGATACATAAAAGCTTTTGAAAGTAAACTTAAAATTTTCAAGCGAGATGTAGAAATGAAAACATAAGTATTTTCCTCGAGTAACAAAGTATTTTGATAAGGCCAGTGCAGCTGTACAAAATGAAATAGAACCCTTGCTATAAAGTACCAGCATGTTTTAGATTCACTACTTGACCAGTTCAGTGATATATTTAATCAATTTAGAAGCCTAGAACAGACCATAAAAACAATTACGCATCCTGATGTAGTAGTCTACAGTAATTTGGAATTAAATGGTTTCCAATGGATGCAAATTGATGATTTGGAGATGCAACTTGCAGGATTTCAAGACAGCATCTGGGCTCAGGTGTTTTTCGACTTGAGGTCAAAGCTTGAGAATCTGGAAATGTGCAGCTTGGAGAATCAAGAGGAGTGCCACTACGAACAGGAAATTTGTAGTGCTTGGAACCGATTACCAGACACTTTTAGCACCTGAAAAATATAGCAATGGCTTTACTCACAATTTTTCCTTCTTTTGTGAGACCTTATTCTCAGTGTTAAATAATATCAAAACCAACAAAAGAAACAGTTTGACAGATGAAGTTAGTAGTGCTTGCTTGGGCTTGAAGAGTACAAAAATACCAACCTTCAATTTAAGGTTTAGCCAATGAAATTCAGCAACAAAAAGGTCACTAATAGGCAGGTTAGTTAAAGAAATCTCCCTTCTCCTCACTTGTCTTAGTTCAAGGCACCCCACACAAGTTAAATAATATAAGGGCCAACAAAAGAAACCAACTGACAGATGAACAAAGAAGTCACTAAGCAGAGAAGTTACATAATTAGTTTTTGGTTTATTAAATAAAGTTATAAATTACAATTATACGTTTTTGTTATTTAAACTATAAATATCACAAAATTATGGGTTTTTTTTCTCGAAGTGACACACCACCTGAGTTATGCTCAGTTTCTTGGCAAATTTTGACACACTGAGCTCAAAACGTTGCCCATTACTGGTGTAGGCTCTACAGCATGTACTTACAGGAAGGATGAGTGTAAATCAAAGGCCCCTACAGACTGTCTAGACCTGTGGTCCACAAACTGCGACTCACAAGCCACATGTGGCTCTTTGGCCCCTTGAGTGTGGCTATTCCACAAAATACCATGACCTGGACGAGTCTATTTTGAAGAAGCCGTGTTAGAAGTTTAGGTTTAAAAAATTTGGCTCTCAAAAGAAATTTCAATGGTTGCACTGTTGACATTTGGCTCTGGTGACTGATGAGTTTGCCGACCACTGCTCTCAATGCCAGGACAGTGGTACTTTATACGAGTTTAGCTGAACTGTCAACAGTAAGAGAGAGATTATTTCACTCTATTGCATTTTTCAAATTAATCTGAAATGAAGTTGGGGACTAACTAAAGGAAAAGGTACTATAGTGGCACTGTTAGTACTTTTTCCATTCATGCTATCCCACTGCAGGTGTCATGTATATTATCTGAATGAATCTTTGTCCAATTACACACATCAAAATAAACGGTATGTTTTAAGTCAACTCATAGAAACTTTCTAATTTAAATAGAAAACTCTCTTCTTTAATTTGCTCTTTTTTTGTGTTTCATTTAATATTTGTGTAGTTCTTCACTATACAGTTTTAGTCATCTCTGTTGAGAGATGATTCACATACAGTAAGTGCACTCATTTTAAGTATAAAGTTCAGTTGTTTTTGAAAATTGTAATCACCCATATAACCACAGTCAAGAAATAGAATATATGTATCTCCACATATACCTCTGATTGTTTTCTGTCAATTCAACCTAACCTAGTTTAGTATGTCCTGTGATTCGATATAATGGAATTACACAGTTTTACTCTAATGTATCCAGATTCTTTCACTCAATATCATGTTTTTGCAGTTCAATCACATTGTTACATGCATTGGTATTATGTCATTTTATGTTACTGAACAGTATCTTACTCTTTAGCTATACCAGAAATTGTTGCTCATTGTCGATGAGCATTCGAGCTGTTTCCAGTAGTGAACTAAGAATAAAGTTGCTAGGAAAATCCTTGTTAAAGTCTCTGTGTAAACATTTTTTCAATACTCTAGGACAGTGGTCAGCAAACCGTGGCTCATGAGCCACATGTGGCTCGCAAGCCATGGTTTGCCTCTCTGTTGACTAATGAGTTTGCAGACCACTGACATAGACTCTCGATTCCAATAATTACAGGCTGTTGTTGTTCCTTGTGATTAAGCCCATATAAAATACCTTGGAGAAGACTGGCTAGGATGTATGGCAAGTGTGCTTTTAAATAATAATAAAAATAGTCAAGCTGTTTTTTTTAAAGTAGTTGTGTCATGTTTTATTACCACCAAAATGTTTGGGAGTTCTAGTGGTTCCACATCCTTGCTAATATTGATATTATAATTCATTTAAAATTTATCAATTTAATAAATGTATAGTTATTTAAATTTACATTCTCTCAATGAATAGTAATGTTGAGCAATCTTCAATGTAATGGCTATTTTTGTTTTGGACAGGGCTCTTTCTCATAGTTGAGATTGCATTCTCATTACTTATTTGTATATCTTTATATATTTAGACATGCTTTTATATATCCTATATCAGTGGTTGGCAAACTCATTAGTCAACATAGCTGCATGTGGCTCGCAAGCCACAGTTTGCTGACCACTGTCCTATATTAAGTCCTTTCTCAATATAATTTGTAAATAATAGTAATATATAATCCTATTTAATAAAAGAGAAACATGAAAATTGACTGTACCTCCACTATACTCACAAGTCATGCCCACCACCCAATCAGGAGTGAATTAACCCAACCAAGATGGCAGTGAATTTACATATCCAAAGAGCAAAGACTGAAGACAGCATAGAAGGAAGCCAAGCTCTCCAAAAGAGATGGAAGCTGTGGAGAAGCAAGCTAGCTGGGCATCAGAGAAGGGAGGGAAGCAGGCAGGGTAGCATTGACACCCTCAGGAATGGTGTAGTATTTAATAATTTGTGATAACATATAAGTAATAAATTTCCAGTCTGTGCCCTGTATTTTTTCTTAAATATGATATATCTTACAACGATCAGAATTCTTTTAATTTTTTTAAAAAAATATGTCTTTATTGATTTCAGAGAAGAAGGGAGACTGAGAGAAAGAGGAATAGAAACATCAATGATGAGAGTGAATCATTGACTGGCTGCCTCCTGCATGCTCAACCACTCACTATGACATGCACTGACCACCAGGGGGCAGACAGTTGACTGCTTGACCAGTTCCTATGATGTGCACTGACCACCAGGAGGCAGATATTGCAAATGGTAGGTTAGCTTGCTGCTGGGATATGGCCAATTGGAACTGAGCGAGATGGGCTGGACACACCCTGGAGTTCTCCTGCGATCGCTCCCTGGCCCAATCAAGCACCACTGGGTCCCTCATCCTGGGTTGTATCCTCGCATAATCTGGGACCCCTAGGGGGATGTTGGAGAGCCAGTTTCAACCCAATCTTGCAGGCCATCCCCTTGGGAGGGTGCCAGATGCAGGGCTCATAGCTGGTGAGCACTGCTGCAGCAGCGCAAGCCTCTCCCGATTGGGACTGATTGGGCCCGGCAGGCACAATGTTCCCAGGATGTGCGGGAGTGGCAGGTAAGAGCTGCAGGTGTGTTGGTCTGGGGGCCACCAAGAGGAATACCACCTGTGCACAAATTCCTTTACCAGGCCTCTAATGGGAAAACTGCAGCTCACAAGCCACATGTGGCTCTTGGGCCCCTTGAGTGTGGCTTTTTCACAAAATACCACAGCCTGGAAGAGTCTGTTTTGAAGAAGTGGTGTTAGCAGAAATTTAAATTTAAAAAATGTGCCTCTCAAAAGAAATTCCAATTGTACTATTGATATTTGTTTCTATTGACTAATAAGTTTGCCAACCAGTGCTCTAGTCTATTATAATCTAAATGCACAGTAACTGACCAAAGATAACTGTCCCATTCAGATACTGAGATGTTTTAAACAGCTTCTCTGTTAGAATATATTCTCATTACAATCTAATTCTCTCTGATTGCCCCATAAAAAGGGTCAATGGCAGGAGTACTGAAAATGTAATGAAGATATAGCAGTAGGACATTTGAGATGTACTTTTTGACTTCACCTAACAAAGTTGTGTGAGGTTAGAAAGTGTGAGCTAACCATGATCAATGCAACAAAGGAGTGCAGAGGAAACAAATTTAGAATGGGCTCAGAAAGTTTAGGCATATATTTCAAATTCATTCTTTACTTGTGGCAGAAACTGAGTTATTATATACCATTTATTGATCTCTGGCTTCCATAATGCTAAATAATAAAGTCTTTTCTCTCTATATTCACAATATTATATTATTTTATTACTTTTAAGTATTTTTACTGATTTCAGAGAGGAATGGAGAGGGAGAGAGAAATAGAAACATCAATGATGAGAGAGAATCATTGATTGGGTGCCTCCTACATTCCCCATACTGCGGATCAAGCCCACAACCTACGCATGTGCTCTTGACTGAAATTGAACTTGGAAACGTTCAGCCCGCAGTCTGAAATTCTCTCTGCTGAGCCAAACCAGATAGGGACATAATATTATTTTAAACTAGAGGCCTGGTGCATAAATTCATGCACCAGTGGGGTCCTTGGCCTGCCTTGCAGGATCAGTCTGAAACTGGCTCTCTGATATTCCTTGAGGGGTTCCAGATTGCAAGAGGGCACAGGACAGGCCAGAAGACCCCACTGGTGCACAATTGGGGCCAAGAAGGGACATAGGAGGTTGGCCAGCCAGGAAGGGACTGTCTGCCCCCTGGTGGTCAGTGCACATCATAGCAAGTAGTTGTGTGGCCCTAGCATATCATTAGCATATTATGCTTTGATTGGTTGAACAGACAACCCGACTACCAGACACTTAGCATATTAGGCTTTTATTATATAGGATGGTAGCTTTCATCTTTAAGGATAGCATGATTACACTTAGAGTAAAATTAGCTCTTTGCCTGAGGATTAGTCAAGTCCACCAAAACCAATGGACTCTGCTGATGATACCAGTAGCTGATAATCTAAGGTCTGGCTATATATACTGTTATATAAATGAAAATGGCTGTTCATCCTGTAATTATTCTTGGGCACCCTTACACATCTGCCAGTGGAGGATCTCAAAACCCAGAAAGATGTATGTAAAGTTACTTGGAATTTCAAATAGGCAAAACTCATGTATGTGTTTATCATGCCAATTTGTATTCAGTTTAATTATTTAGCATTATTAATCCATCATTAGTAATCTAGACATAGCTTAATGATTCACAACCCTGACTTCATTATTTTTCCATTTGTAACACAGACGGTCATTAAAAGTCTCATATTATTTTGACTGTCACCAGTGCTCAGTTGCTAGTTTGCAAGCAGGAAACATTTCCTTGGGACTATGTACAGCAGCTTTGTGTATCTGTGCCTGTGTGTTTTTCCTCCAAATTGAATTTATTAGATTACATATGCTTGCATTTCATTAAGAGACCATAAAATGCAATATGCTCTATAAATATTGACGTGATGCAGTACCTAAATTACATTTAGACTCTGCCAAAGACAACAACCACAAAGCAATGAAAAATTAAGTCTCTTATGATAAGAGAGTTATTCAGAGCAAAAACAACAACAAATCACCACAACTTATTTTGAGTATAGCACAAATAAGATGCTTGTCTTTCAATAACAGTAAACTGAATAAGAATATTTAATTTAAAAGCATAACAAAATATGTTATAGGAAAATGAAATAATAGGCACTATAAAAAACTGATGTGATTTAAACTGTGGATGGATAGCAGAGAAAAATCTACCATAGCAAAAATAAGCCATCACTATTCTATGTTCTAGGCCGTGTGCTAAGAGCGTGTTTTCTAGAGGCCACTTCTTTGATTCCTTATAGCAGCCATTTTTTTAGGAATTAGTGTACAGTTAGTTGTGGTATAGCTTTGTATTGTAGCTCATTTGTTGGATAATTTCTGTATATCTAGAAGTAATTTCTTATGACTCATTCTGAAACCCATTCCTTAGAGCTCTTCCATCTTTGTTATATTGTTTCTTGCTTTAACTATCTGTAGTTGTTTCTTTTTCTTGAGTTCAACTGGACTTATATAATTATTAAGCTTTTCTTGGTCTTGTGAGAGAAAAAAAGAGAAAACAGATCATTATGTAGCCCAGTTGAGAACCATAGTGGCAAAGACGGTCTGACTTCTCAGAGATAATTAGAAATCACTTGATTTATTATAGGATATGTTTTGTTGTTATGCTGAACTCATTTGTAATGAGTTGAATATGTGGTGTTTGAATGGGAAAGAAAATAAAAGAAACTATACTCGACTAAGTACAATAAAATGTAAATCCATTTTTTTATTTTTGACTGCTGATAGCCCAACCATTCCTCTCCTCCTTTCTTCCCAAATCTGACAAGTTGATAAGAAAGCACTGGTTCTTCCTCCTTAGGTCCCAGCATGTAAGCTCCAGCTAGAGTGGGAAACCTCACACCAGTCCCATATCATGAACACCATAAAAAACAACACATGCTCCTTTCCCAGCTCTCTGAAGTCATTTCAGATCATCCCAAAGTCAGTCTGCTCTCCCTAAAAAAAAAAAAAAAAAAATCTCATCATGTGAAAAAAACAAAAACAAAAAAAACCTTCCATACTTTTCTGGTACAAATGTGGCATCATCAGTCTCAATGTCTGAACCAAATTTAGAATAGACCTCATTCACAATATTGTGACCACAACAGTCAGCACAGTGATCAGGATAGCGGGGTGTCTACATGAGGACCACCACCTCTGGGAGCCTTCCATTGCTGTGGCTTGCTAACTGGCTCTGCTTTCTGTTGACAAGCTGGGCTTGCACTTTTTTTCTTAAAGTATTTTTTAAATTGATTTGAAGTAAAGGAAAGAGAGAGAGAGAGAGAGGAGAGATTTTTTATTCCACTTATTTATGCATTCATTAGTTGATTCTTGTATGTGCTCTGGCCAGGATCAAATCCACAAACTTGGCATAATCAAGTGAGCTACCCAGCCAAGGTAATAAACTTGCACTTTCAACTCCATTGCTTTGTGCTGCACTGATTGAGTGCTATGGAGCCTCTGTTACAGATTTAACCTAAGTCAGAATTTTTAATGATTGGTGAAGAGGAACAGTAGCATGAGAATGGGGCCCCTTTAATGTGGCTTTGATTGTGTCTTGACCCAGACATATCTCTGCATCTCAAATAGAATTATATATTTCAATTCTAGAGTAAACTGTGAAAAAAATGCTAACTCAGGAAAAACACTCTTACGCTGCAACAATTTGTAGTTTCTCAGAAAGTATTTCCTAATTTATAGTGTGCTCTGAGGAAAGATCACCTAGCAATATATATCCTACACTATGTGGTCCAGTTGCTCCTGTGAAAAAGCATTTACTATGTGGCATGCTAACGTTGCAGTCTTTAAAGCAGATGGCTCACTAGAACCCTACCAAATGCCTGTGCTACTGCTGCTGCTTATACCTCTGTCATTAAAAAGATTCTGATACTCTAGGTCATGTGGGAAGACAACCCCACACCCATAGAAGAGCAAACTACCTTAAGCTTAGTATTCTTCAATTAAATAAAGCAACTATATCCACAAGGGACATTTTTAACCCAGAAAATCTTGATTTGAGACCTTCTGGAGGAATCCTATATAACAAAGATGGAATATGCAAATTCACTGTAACTCTGCAACAAAGATGGCAGCGCCCACAGCCAATAAAGAGAGAATATGCAAATTGATGTGACAAGGTAAGAGGTGGAAAGGTAGCTCCTGGCCTGAGCGAATGAAGGCAGGAAGGCGGCTCTGGGCATGAGTGAAAGTGGTGCCAGCAGCCAGGGGAAGGAAGGCCTATTCTTGCATGAATCTTCATGCGTTGGGCCTCTAGTAAACATATAAAAATGGACAAAGTAGTGAGGAACTCACTGAGTTATATTAACAAACAGGCAAACAAAAAGAAAATGCAAACAAATAAGCTATTGAAAATCCTGGATACAGGGGGAGGAAACATAAAACTGCAGGGGAAAAAAGGCCACAATTTGACTCAATAAAAAATTCTAGAGTTTAGAGAAAGAGATTTATACAAATAAAGAAAAAAAAAAGAACTGATTGATTTTTACACTCCAACATTGGTTTGGAATTAACTTTAACATCTGATAAAATGTACCAATTGGGTAATTTTCATGATCTTACATGAACTAAATTCATTAGAGTTATACTTGGAGATCTCGCTAAAATTAAACAAGTTACCTTTTATCTCCTTACTTAATATAAGTAGAGGACAAACAGGAATGTCTCACCTTAACCATTGGAATTATTGCCTTGCCTCAATTGCTCATACTCCCATTGCCCTCAAATCCTATGTAATAAAAGCCTAATGTGCTAAGTGTACAGTTGACCAGTAGGTCATTGAACAAATCAAAATGTAATATGCTAATGATATGCTAAGGCTGCTAAACCACTGCTATGAGGTGCACTGATAACCAAGGGGCAGACTCTCCGACTGGTAGGATAGCTTGCTGCTGGGGTCAGGCTGATTATGACTGAGCAAGATGGACCAGACAGGCTCTGGAGCTCTCCCACAGTCCCTCCTCAGCTGGCCAACCTCCTGCATCCCTCCCTAGCCCCAATCATGCATATAGATTATGCATCAGTAGGGTCCTTTAGCCTGGCCTGTGCCCTCTTGCAATCTGTGACCTCTTGGAGAATGTCAGAGATCCAATTTCAGCCTGATCACCCAGGCAGGCTGAGGGTTCCTATTGGTGTACAAATTCGTATTCCATAATGGGCATGAGTATCCAGACCTAATGAGTAAAAATAAAATAAAATTAAATGTTTAGAGCTTAAATTCAGCTTGACAAAATAGAATCATACTGTGTTGCCTCCCCTTGTTATTTAATTAGTACAATAATGAACTCTTGTGCATACTCACAACTGTAAACATACTTTTGCCACACCCTTTTTATATGTAAACGTATATATATACCCCTATGCATACATATATGTGAAATAATCCTATATAATAAAAGAGAAACATGCAAATTTGACCGTACCTTTGCTCCTGATTGGCTATGCTACCAGCCAATCAGGAGCAGGGGCAGTGCCAAGTGGCGCAAGCACCGGCCCTGGGGTTGGAGATGAAATGGTGGTGGCTGCAAGTGCCCAGCCCCCAGGTGCTGTGAACACAAGTGGCAGCGAATGCCCAGGCCCCGGGGCTGTGGTCGCAGGCAGCCAAGGCTGAGCTGAGTAGGGCGATGGCTTGGGCAGGCTGGGGGTGAGCCATCAGTTGGACATCCCCTGAGGACTCCCAGTATCTGAGAGGGGGCAGGTTGGGTTGTAGGCCCACCCATCCCCAGTGCACAAATTTCATGCACCAGGCCCCTAGTTTAAAATGATGTTAAATGTCTTATAATTAAGTTCAAGAATGGGCGATAATAACTTTTTAAGCTGTTGTATGTTATTGGAAAATTAGGAAATGAATTTCACTTTTGGTTCCCAAATACACCTCATGTCACTGACCACTCACAGTTTCTGGATATCCAAATTCACAATTTTACTTGGAAAAAAGTGTGTCTTCTTCACCTTGGCTATAAGGTTATATATATAAGGTAAATCTGTTCTTACAGGGGAGACTCATACTGGGAAGGCTGAGATTTGTAACATTTCTTAGGGTCTAACATCCTCTCCTACAATAGACATTAATTATTAGCAATGGTTTTTGTTATCATTTTGTAAGAACATTTCTTGGTAGCTGCGTAAGATCTAATGAAACAAAAGAAATTTCAGAAGCACTCTCAATATAAGAGAGAAAAATGAAAGTGCTCATCCCACAAATAACTTTTCATAAGTGAGTGAGTACTCGTTTTTTCCTTCAGTGATCTGTAATGTCAACATTGGCTATTATGTGCCTCTGGCTGCTTCAAGCTGCTCCTTCCCTGCAGAGATGGATACTTAGAACCATTTACTCAGCCCTACCAAATCACCAACGAGGCTTGATTTCTAGTGATAGTGATGGTATTTGAAGGTCATTATTTTAGTAAGTTAAAAAATTAGAGCCATATTAAAATCAAGCCTATGTAACATCCTAGGTGATGTTTATTTTAGCTTTGGCAGGGCACAGACTTCTCTCCTGAATGCAGAATGAGTTTCTCTATTTTATTAAACTATCTTTCCTGCAGAGATATTATAATATTGAGCAAAGTATTCTCTCTTGCTAATGGCCCAAAATGTAGGATACTTGGTAAGCATTCCTAATTTCTCATTCATTTTATTTTTTTCTAGCCTTCCCTCCCATCAGTATTCACTTTGGGTGATAGTTCAACCATGTGAATCACATTCTGGGGAGGCCTGGGCTCTCCTATCATACTCCTAAGCTAATAAGCATTCCAAGTCATAAATGTAATCTAGTATTATACTCACATGGACAGCCCATTGGAAATACTGTTTTTCCAGTGGAAGTTTAAAAATGGAATTGGTAATGGTAGTGTACGGTGAGGGACCATTCTTGCTTACAACAGAGAAATAATTCTAATCAGGCAATTAGTAATCCCTGAGTGTCTAATTTATCCATTCAGCAAACATCTATTTTTTTTTTGAGACATTACTATGGATAAGATACTCTCTTTGCTGCCAAAAATACAACAATGAGAAAAACAAACCAAAATCCCTGGCTTGCAATATTTGACAAAACCTTCCAATACTTATGACTGACTTCATGAAATGTATTTATTCGGATACATATTTCATTTTTTATTTCTTTCTCTACTAAATTTAAAAATTTATGAGGGAATGAAATTATCTGATGTGCTCATACCTATATTTTCAGTTCCTACATTCATGCCTTGCATAGAGTAGGCACTCAAGATATATTGGCATTGAGTGAAAAAATAAATAAATGAATGAATGAAAGACAGGTGAGTGAAATTAGACTCTCCTTTAATATCTGAACATAGACTTAGGAAATGCTGGCTACCCTAATAATTCACTCCAAACTTTTGGAAGTTTAAAATAATGAAGGTTTATCTTATACATATTAAATCTTTATTCTAAATTGGCGAGGGTCTATGCTCTATATGTCTTTACTCTGTAGTCAAGACTAAAGGTGAAGCACTGTTATTTCTGCCAGTCACTGGGAGAAAAGGAAATAGACCTATAAAGGGTCTCATACCATTAAGAAAATGCCCCATAACACAAATGATATACAACACTATTGCTCACACATTATTATCCAGACCTAGTCACATGTTCCCACACAAACATAAAAGGGCAAGAAAGAGTAATTCTTCCATGTACCGAGAAGATAGAGAGCTAGATGTTTTTCATAAGCAGCACAAATTACTACCACAGTTGTATTGGCTTATAAAAAGAAATAAAATAAACTGAATATATAGATGTATAAATGTTTTAGATTAAAATATGAAATTTGAGTAAAAAACAATATAAGGCCACTTCAAATATTTGAGCAGCAATTAAAATAATATTTCCGATAGATTAACAGGTACTTCCTATTATGTTTGGTTGACAATGGACTATATGGGGGATAGAGCGAAAATGTAATGAAGCATTCGTCCAGGCAAGAGACATAATAGTCTTGGACTATGTTTATAGCAATGAAGCAAGTGAGACATCTGGATTCTGGTTATATTTTGAATACTAAACCCATAATTGGCTAATGAAAAGTATGTGGGGAAAGAAAGTAAAAAATAAAATAGCAGGGTCTTATCTTGGGAAAAAATAACACTAGCTTGTCCTATAAGCTCTAACTTTAAATATAGTTACTTGGTCTCTCTATTGCTACTATTTCCACTGTACAACTGTTAACTGATAAATAAAAAGCCAAACTTAGAGACAACATGTGTTTATTTGGTATTGAGAAGAATTACAAATTGAGAAGCACAAATTCAAGCAGAAATGCAAATAACATCCTAGTTATAATATGAAAGCAAGGGGTTTTATAGGAAAAGGAAGGGAATGACACATGAACAGAAGAGCGGACTTTCTACTGGGATTAACAAGCTGAGTTACTGTTTAGCTCTTCAGAAAGAATGTCCTTAATCACCAGTCTTTGTGGTCAAGTTGTCTGCTTTTTCTGTTCGTTTTGCAAACCCTTGTTTGTGAGACAATGTTGTTTTGCCCCAATTCAAAGCTATTTTGTCCGTGTCATGCATTACAAAGGTTAAAGGAACAAGATATGCAAGAAAGTTCCTTTGGAATGACTGTTCTGCCTCCATTATAAAATGGGTCTCTTTAGTCAACTTTTCCTGCATGCTTGTCACCATCTTTCCAGAACCATTGAGACAGGGTCCAACTGGTATAATTCTTTCCACTTCTTCACTGATAACTTACTTCTCCAGATGGTATAGCCCAAGTGATTTTTTTAAAGAAAACATTTCCCATGACAGAGACTAAATATCAAAGTCTTTGCTTTGAATTTTAGAGACCTCACATGAGGTAGCATTTGGCAATCCCTAATCTCATTTATAATCAATCAGTCACCTCTGCTCAATCAGCTCCAGTGAGCTAGCATTTTTGCAATATGAATGTAACAAATAGTTCCTCTTCCTGATCTTTCCCCTGTTATTTCTCTGTTGGGAACTGCTGTTCCCTCAAATATTTCTGAGTTTTTGACTCACCTTATGCAGGTTCTTCTCAAAAGTTATCTCTGTAGGTTGTTTCTGGCCGTTCCATCTGTAATACTTTCCCTAACTCACTCATGCTACTTTTTCACTTTCTCTTTATTTTCCTTGCAATAATTGCAACTGAGTTCATGAAATGTATTGATTTGGATACATATTTACTTTTTGTTTTCTTCCCTCATTAAATTTAAGAATTTATGAGAATTATCTGACTTGCTCATACCTTTCTCTCCAGCATCTGAATTCATGCCTGGCATAGAGTGGGCACTCATGATATATTGCTGTTGCATGAAAGAAGAAATATATGAATAAAATAAAGGTGAGTGAAATTAAACTCTTCTCCAATGCTCCACTTTTTGAAGTTTAAGTTAAGCAGTAATCTGGTGAACTGCCAGAAACTAGAGATGTCATAATGTAGCCAGCACCGTGAATGAAAGGGGAAAAAGATTCAATTACTGATACTGTTAATATCTTGACAAAAGCAATTGAGTTCTGCTGACATTCTGAAACAATTTACAGAGTTCAAATATTGTTGCCTAGAAAATAGAATAAGGGTAAAGATAAATCCACAGCATAAGGCTTAAAGTGTGTTTATCTACTTTCAGTATGAAAATATGTGCTTGGGCCATCCTGTTAACTTCTAAAAATGAATGTGAGAAGAAGAAAATTCTTCCAGAACATAATCTTAGGAGAAGATTTAATCAACAGTCTGGGAAGGAAAATTGAAACCCTGTAGGCTCACTAATTGCTAATAGTATTTAAAATAGCATTTCAATAAAAAAATGACACTTTCTTTTAACACAAACCTTTACATTGAGTCAGAATACTGAACATTATGACCCCGGTTTTCTAAAAAGTTCCCCAAGGGCTCTGGCAGTTGCAGCCTTATCAGCTATGTAAGTATAGTCAGATGGTTAAAAATATGGAGCTTGGGTGCTTTGATCTTTTGTCCTATGCCAAAGAGAGAGTTGAATTTTTAAATTACTTTTTAAAAAGTACATCTGTTATGAAATCGTTTTATCATGAACTAAAGAATGCTCTTAAGTTTCAAAATGTATATTTTCATAAGCGCATTTCAAATGTTGACAAATTAGCTGAAAAAATTGCAAAAGCAAGAGTAATGATTAGAATATTTTGGAAACAATTTTTGATATTGATATGATTAGTAATTTTAAGTAGCAATTAATAATAAATAATATAGTTGACAGAAAGAGCAAATGTGATGTGCTTTAAAAAGTTCAGCATGGAAAGTAAGAACCTTGTGAATAATGTTTAAGTTTGCTTAACAGTTTTATTACAACATAATATGATAATTAACATCATACTATATAAGAATGATATTAAAAGTCAATTCAGGAAATGAAGCTTGATTTACTCCTATTTTTATTGATAAGATCACAAGAAATCAAGATAAGAGCAAGCAGTAGAACAAAGAGTGTATTTCTTGTTTGTGATTTAATATACTTTAAAGGGATACTGTCAATAATGACAGGGCCCAATATGAAACTACCATGCATGTGCATTGTTGTATTTGGCTTCTTCAATACCCGGGATCCTGGGATTTTTAACCCAATGAACTGGGCTGCAAGGCATCTATTAATAGAGAGGTTATGCATCAAGGAGTTAGAAGAAAAGTGTATTTTTTCCCTTCATTCAAATGGTATTCCATATTCATAGTGACTATGGAACTAAATGTGTTTGAATAATGAATATCTAAAGAAGTTATGTGTCCTGTGTTCCATGATCTTATTACCTAAAGCTTATGTATATATAACTATATATTTATACATTTTAATATATTTATACATACATTTATATGTAATTACATCTATGCTTGCTACATGTTCCATTCTGAAGTATATTTTACTCTAAATTTCTAATTTCAGAGAGAGTTTAAATGTGCAAAAAAACACCAATTTGATCATTATCTCTTTGTTTGACCCATACTTATCTGATTAAAATATCCATATTCTTTCCATTGTAAAACACAGTCTCTCAAAGCAGAGTAAATTTAACATTTTAGAGAAAACTTACTTAAAGAAATGGTTTTTCCTTTTAGTTGCCACCTACAATTCCTTCACACCTCCTAAATAAAACCACACACCACAAGATTATAAATATATGAAATGTATAAACTCAAGGTGTTTTATTTAATGTTTTTTTATTAAATGCTTTATTAAATACTAAGAACTAAATATTAAGAATGCTATAACTCATGAGATTTTTCAGTACTTTGTAGATATACAATCTTAAATTACTAGTATTACTTTGACTTACATTAATAAATTCTAAGGACCTTTAAATCCAAACCTTATATAAACTCTTTATATTTGGATGTGTTGTCACTAAACAATTCTGTAGGAAATGTTAGTTCTAATATTTTATTCAGCTGAACCTATGATTAATTGCATTTTGTTCAGTAAGAATAGATAATATTTAAATATATTTGTGTTTCTCTCTTGTCCCTTGACATTGGAATTACCCTCAATCACTTGGCATATGTCTCCTTTCAGAATGAGGGCAGCATTTCAATTGCTACTTATTTGTGCCAAATTCTGGCTAACCTATTTAATACACATGGACCTGAAGGAGTGGTAGCTGTGGGCTTTATTTGTTCTTGTCCCTGTAAATCACAGGACAAGACAGGTTTTAGGGCACTGTTTGAATCAGCCCCTCGGGTGCCCCTTAACAAATGGGTGTCACTTACCATGGCTGGCGATGATGACTTCCTGATTTCAATTGCACTTTTAGAGGGCTAGAAAAGTGACCTATGGCCTTTCGTGTAGGAAGATGGGAAATAGTAATTATAATGTAATAAAGCACACAAGGACTCTATTTAAATGGCAGAATTTGCATTTAAATGGAAATTTTAAAATGAAAACATGTAAAAGCTTGATAGGTAGAATATTTAGTATACAGCTCATGCCAGCAGTTAGAGGCGCACTTAAGCATATGTCATGGGCGGATGTGCAGAGGTAGGCTTTTGTACATGCTCAAAGGGCAGGCCAGAGGATGCCAGTGAGAATGAAAAGGGAAAGGTAAAACTAGCCACAGATATGACACCTTTAATTGAACTGAACTAATATGCATATTTTGTTGTTGTTTTTTTAAAGAGAGGGAAATGGTTTCTCTGAGGGCACTACAATGTTATGACCTATAGCTAATGAAAATGATTAATTGATTAACACTCAGGGAATGTAGTGGAATTTACTCTCTAATCTGCTCACAGCAATTCTGCATTAAATCCATTCATTGAAAGTGTTTATGTGTATCCTGGATAGAAAATTAAGGTCTATATGTGTTTCAATATGTTTGACAATCAGGATGTATTTTGAAATTTACATGAATATCTGTCATGAAAGTGATAACCCTTTTTTAAAATAAAGGAGATGCTAATGAAGATACCTTTGCCAGTTGTAAGAAGATGGATGAACTCACTTTAGTCAAATAAAATCCTTGATGCAAGAAATAATTTGGTGAAGGAGAAATTATGTTTAAAAATCATGTGATAATTTGACTGTAATTTATTTTGCTTAGGTACTGATTTTATTAAATAACTCAACCAATATGGCCTATCTAAAAGGAATTATAAAAGACAATTTTTCAAAGATTCCCAATTTACAAAATATTCTGTCAGAAGTATGGGTTTTGATTAACTATTTAATGAATAGCTATAGTTCAATTAATTTTCTAATCACAAGGCAAGGACAAAATTTATACTATTGTGTTTCAAATCTTGGAATATAAAAATAGTATTCTTTGGCAGCTGAATGAATACAAAATAACTGGAATCTTGCTTCTTAGGTTTTGTATATTTAAACACAGACATCATCTATAGCTATCGACCTACCTATCTACCATCTATCTATCATTTATCTATATTAAAAGTTTGAGATTATCCATATGAAAACAAAAATGTAGAATATTTTCACCACGCCAGTTTAATTCAGTGAAGTAATTAACATATGTGAGTGTTTCTTGTAATTTCATGTTCTCTTCTTTGTATTTAATAATAAAGCACTAGTGCCAAAGTTACCATAGATAGACTTACTCTGTTATTTGGCTTTTCTTTAACAGGCCTATTTCTAATATTGGGAAGAAAAGTTATCAAATATATAGAGACATTTCTGCTGTCTAAATATGTTTGTGAAATCATAATTTTAATGATTACATGAGTTATAGAATGATTACAAAAAGACCATACTTGTGATCCAGCAGATTTTCAAGTTTTAGGGTGGATCTAATTATAGAGTAAAAGCTTTTAAAATACAACATTGTCCATGTCAAAAAGTAGCAAAGATTATGATGAATTTTTGTTTGATGAAGTTTCTTGGAATACATTTTCCCATAGGATTTTAAGCTTATTTGTAAGAGTTGTAGGAGTTCTCAAACACCTGAAGATATGGCTGGCTCCAAAGCCTCAAAGACTTTCAGTGATGGTGAGCTGTTTCCTTCTACCTGCAATTATGCCTTTAACTCCAAAATTGGGCTTAGCAAGGTTCTCTTGCTGTAAAAGTAATGGAACTTAATAGTAAATAAACAAAGGGGGAACTCTGAAAATTTCATTAATGTGTTTGTTCATTCAACACTTATTTATTGATTTCTTACTACATTCCATGTGCTATTTTAGATACTGAACATACAGCAGTAGATATAATAATTAAATTCTCAAACTTAAATTATATTGCTCACTGTAACAAATGAAAGTAATGAAAGCAAATCAAACACGTTAAGACACAAAAAGATGTTAAAATGTGAGAGATGTATTTTATATAAGGTTGTAGGAGACCTGAATAAATTTAAGCAGCTGACTATGATGGAGGTGTGCTGGGCAACATTTGTGTGGACGATACTAAGTATCTAGTCTTTACTTTGCTTGATATTTTAGGCAGTACCACCCCAGGTCAAGCTTAATTTTTTTCTTATTATTTTTCATCTACTTTGAGTAGAATTTTCTGTTCTTTTATATCTCTGCATTCATATTTTCCCTAGCTATTTTAGGTCCTTTGAGACATACTGACGTAACCTCTCCCAACAATTGTAGTAACATCCACTTGAGTTTTGTTCAGTTGCCTAAAATCTCTGATGGTGAGGATGGACAACAATGAATTCATTTTACCCAAATAAACAGATGCTATTATTATGTTAGTTGGAATATAATACATTAATCAATTAAAATGCAATCTCCATAGAGATAGCCAAAGGTATATCTCTGAGAGAAGTATCTGTGTGAAGTATGCCAAATTTAATGAGTTACTTGAAATGAACTCTCCATCATATCTTTACCTTGTGATCCCATATCTGAAACACTTGCCCTTATATACTCTCTGTAAGTATTATAATTATTTTCTGAACTTTTTGAATCCTGTCCCTGATTACTAGCTTGGCAATTGGGGTTATATGAACTGTTGCTTCATCACACTTATTCACCATCTGTCTACCTGATGTCTGAAAATTTATTGAGACCCCCCACAACTGCCCTCCCATGCAGGCCTGGATCTCCCCCCATTTAATAAATGTTGCTGACATGTAAAGTATATACCAGGCCCTGGGCCTGGCTCAGTGATGCCATATTACATTTTACCTCTGTAATTATAAGAATCCCTATTGTTTTTCTTCACTAAAGCAATCTGTTAAAAATGCTACACAGAAATTCCCTATTCATTAAATATCTGGCCATTATACAAATCTCAGAGGGAAGACTAGGATAGGAAGGTGAATGGGGAGAGATTAGCCAAAGAACTTATATGCATAAACAATGGACACAGACAGTGTAATGAAGGCCTTAGGGGGGAGCAGGTATAGGATGTAGGGGGTCAATGATGAATAAAAGGGGACATTTGTAATATTTTCAAATATATATATATATATATATATATATATATATATATATATATATAATTTAATTATTTTGAATACCCACTATGGGTCAGTTGCCATTTCAATATTTGAGGATACAAAAATAAATATGCTATTTTTTTTTTATCCATTCATTTGTGATCCAAGTTTTCACATACCCTTTGTATCATTTTAGGAAGTTTGGCTTTTATTCTGAAGACTAGAGGCCTGATGCATGAAATTCATGCATAGGAGGAGAGGAGAGGGGTATGTGTGTGTGTCCCTCAGCCCAGCCTGCACCATCTCTAATCTGGGACACCTCGAAGGATGTCCCACTCACAATCCAGGTCTGCTGGCTCCAAACTACTTGCCTGCCTGCCTGCCTGATTGCTGCTAACCACTTCTGCCTGCCAGCCTGATCACCCCCTAACCACTTGGCAGCCAAACTAATTGACACATAACTGCTCCCCTGAAGGCCTGATTGTCCCTAATTACCCTCCCTGCTGGCCTGGTCACCCCCAACTGCTCTCTCCTGCTGGCCTGGTCACCCCTAATTGCCCTCCCATGCAAGCCTTGTCACCCCTAACTGCCCTCCCATGCAATCCTGGTCACCCCCACCTTCCCTCCACTGCAGGCCTTGTCAACCCTGACTGACCTTAAAAGCATGGTCCCCCCAACTGCCCTCCCCTGCAGGCCTTGTCCCTCCCAGCTGCCCTCCCCTGCTGGCCTGGTTGCCCTCACTGTCCTCCCCTATAGGCCTGGTCCCCTATCAACTTCCCTCCCCTACAGGCCTGGTTCCTCTCAACTGCCCTCCCCTGAGGGCTGGTCCCCCTCACCCCTCGCTAACTGCACTCCCATGCAGGCCTGGATCTCTCCCAACTTCCTTCATCTGTTAGCCGTTAGCCTGGTCATCCCTAACTGCCCTCCCCTGCAGGCCTGATCACCCCTAATTGCCCTCCCTTGCAGGCTTGGTCCCTTCCAACTGCCCTCCCCTCCTGGCTTGATTGCTCACAACTACCCTCCCCTGCTGGTCACCTTGTGGTAGTCATCTTGTGTCAACATATGGGCGGCCATCTTTGACCATATGGAACAGCCATCTTATATGGTGGAGTGATGGTCAATTTGCACATTACCTCTTTATTATATAAGATTTTTATATAGGACTAGAGGCCCGGGGATGGTGGGGGGTGTCCCTCAGCCTAGCCTGCACTCTCTATAATCTGGGACCCCTCGAGGAATGTCTGACTCCAGTAGGATTGGGCCTAAACAGGCAGTTGGACAGCATTCTCACAATCCAGGACTGCTGGCTCCAAATTGCTCACCTGCCTGCCTCCCTGATTGCCTCCCAAACCACTTCTGCCTGCCAGCCTGATCACTCCCTAACCACTACCCTACCAGACTAATTGATGTCTAACTGCTTCCCTGCCAACCTGTTTGCCCCCAACTTCCCTCCTCTGCTGGCCTGGTCAACCCTAACTGCTCTCCTCTGCAGGTTTGATCACCCCCAACTGCCCTCCCTTGCAGGCCTGGTCCCTCCCAACTGCCCTCGCCTGCTGGCCATCTTGTATCCACATGGGGGCAGGATCTTTGATGACATGGGGCAGCCCTCTTATGTGTTGGAGTGATGGTCAATTGCAAATTACTCTTTTATTATATAGGATAGAGGCCTGGTGAATTGGTGGAGGCCAGCTGCTTTGCCCTGAATGGTGTCCTGGATCAGGGTGTGGTTTCCCTTAGGGCTTGGGGTGGCCTGTGCGAGGGGCCTTGGTGGTTTGCAGGCCAGGCCCCCCACCCCAGCAACCCAAATGGAGGCCCTGGGATCTGAGATTAATTTATGTTCTACAATTGAAACTTTGTAGCCTGGAGTGGACCCAAGCCTTCTGCTCGTTTCATGACGATAGCCATTTGTTTGGGTTTATTTAAATTCTATAATTGAAACTTTGTAGCTTGGAGTGGAGGCCTAGGCACTAGGGCTGCAGAAGTTTGGCTTACTCCATTGCCCAGGCAACCCTAGCCTATGCTCTCTCTAGCTCCGTGGCTGCCGCCATTTCTGTTGGCTTTATGTATCCTCTATAATTGAAACTTTGTAGCATTGAGTGAAGACCTAGGCCGGCAAGGGCAGGCAGAAAGCTTGGCTTCTTCCATTGCCAGGGAAACCCAAGTCTCCTTCCTGTGCTCAGTGACCGCAGCCATCTTAGTTGGGATTTATTTGCTCCTGATTGGCTGGTGGGCGTGGCTGGTGGACATGACTTGATCAGAAGTATGGCCAATTTGCATATTACTCTTTTATCAGATAGGATAATAAAGATTCACTGGAAGTTATTTGGCAGTGATTTGAAATAATTTTTTGCTTTGTACTTCAGAAAAAATACTACTCCACACTAAAGTGCAGAATAAATTGCAATTAATGTGTGTAGTTGGTGAGCTATGTCAATGATACAGGAAGAGATCAGGTTGCTATGATGTAAGATGATAACAATTGGGTAAGAGAAGTGAATTAATTTGAAAAATATTAAAGACATAATCATGGTCTTTTTTTTTTTATTTGACTTTCTAGATTTAATACAATTCTTTCCATCTGTGTTCATGCAGAAATGAATGCCACCATTGTTTAAGGATATTGTTATATGGAATCTACTAGAGTGAAGTAAAGGGAAGTAGTTGCAGGAAAGTTTTATCATCAAAATATTTATTACAATTATGTTAGGTACATTATTTTAAGGCTTATATATTAAGTACTTTTCAACATTCCATTAATATTTATGAAATCAGGGAAATTATTTTTTATACTATGGATTATAATTATCACTCTCTCAATAAGGCCTTCACTAACTCTTCTAGAGAAGGTTAGATACCCTGATGTTTATTCCAATGGCATCTTGCATAATCCTACGTTAACATTTTATACTTTACGAATAAGTTGTCTCATATCTGTCTTCTTCATTGGAAACAAGATATAAGAATTCAAAAACTGTCTCATTCAGGATTTTTATATCTCTAGCACCTAGCACATTCCTGGAAAAGTAAATACTGAAAATATATTTGTGGGATAAATGGAGGAATAAGAAGGAGACAGAATTGTACATGTAATTTTCTACATAATTACATTTTTTAATCAAAATCAGAAGATCCAATATGGTTGTAGAGTATGTGGATGTATACTCATCTCCTCCTAGGACCAAACTTATTATAACTAATATATAAAATATTCAATCTTAATAACCAAGGGATAAAAAGGATTATTTTATAACAATAATGGAATTAATTAATCAAAATGCCTAACAATTTTAAACATCTATGCATCTAATATTATCACTTCCATATACTTGTACCAAATATTGATAAAAATACATAAATATGTGAAAAATAAATATAGCCACAATTATAGTCAGACCTCGTGGACACTTTTGGTGGAATGTCCAGAATACCATGTGGCTAAGAACTATTTTGTGATTAATCGGTTAGAAGTGCAACTATGTTTTATAGTGCTGCCATAGTACAATACCACATGGATGCCTTCATTAACATAAATTTATTGTCTCAGGATTTTGAAGAGTAGGAGTCCGAAGTTAAGGTTTTGATAGTGCCATGCTCCCTAAAAGGGAGAAACCTCCCTTCCCTCTCCTAGCTTCTGGTGGTGGCCATCCATCATCGGGATTCCTTGGCTTTCAGCACCACTATTCCAATCTTATCATCCCATGGTATTTTTCCTGTGTCTCTGTCTCTCTTCTCCTTATAAGAACATGGAATAGGGGCTCACCCTACTCAAGTATGACCTCATCTTAATTACATCTACAATAACCCCAGTTCTAAAGAACTTCATATTTTGAGGTACTGGAGGTTAGGACTTCAATATATCTTTGATGGAATGGGGAGAAGAGGGCATAATCCAGCCACAACAGCAATAATATTTTTTAATATAGAGTATGCATTTAGGCTAAACTGAATTTCAGTTGCCTAAATAATTGTTTGATATGCCAGGAAAAAAGAAAAAAAGCCAAAAGTGACCCCAAATCTGAGGCACTAGGAAAAATATGGAACCATTAACAAAAATAGGAAATAAGGTAGAAACTATTCTATTTTAAATATTTTTAATTTGAATCTATAATGGACCATTATTTGCCATTTTTGTTGACTGATTTTCTTTCTGCAGAAGAGAAAGAGAGGGGAAAGAAGTTGACTTAAGCAAAAATCACATTTTCCTAGCTCACTAAATCAAATTTTCCTTCTCCACCCATTACAATTAAATAAATCATTTATTGAGTGAATGGTATACAACTATCCTATAATCCAGTATGTTTCGGGGCTCTGTGACATGTGTAGTAATACTATATTACCAAATTCAAAAATATTAATATAATTTCAAGAAATATTAATCACTCAATTGTTCTAAAAATCATGGGTTTTGGCTTCTAGTCTACATACTTTATTCTTTTATAGTTTATAATTCTTATGATTAAGATACTTCATTATGTTATCAATCTTTTTTTGGTAATTCATCAGTAAATGCAGTTAGAGCTACCATTTTGTGAGTGCCTACTATTTTCTAGGAAAAAAAAGTCATTGAATCATCACAATAAATATATTAAACAGGCTTATTTTCACTTATATTCCAGGAAACCAGTACACAGAAAAGTTGTTATAATCCCAAGGTGACTTGTTATTAAACAGTGAAGTGAAGTTGGGGTGGGAGCTAAGCAATCTGGTTTTCAGTCCTTGTTCATATTTACTATACTGTGCTGTCTATAATTAAGGCTCAATTTATATGTCTTCCTGTGAGTTATAGGAGTTGTGTAGTAGTATTTCCCTTCTGTTTATTGCCGCCTATGAACTTAAAACATAATATAAAAAGAAAATAACTTAAGGGAACAAAATATGAAGTGTGTGTGAGAGGGTATGCTTTTGCTCCTCTTTGCCCTTCCAATGAAACTTAGGTTCAGGCAATAATTCCAGAAGTAAAAATTCTGCTGCACTTTAATATTCTCAGATAACCAAACTATGAACTATCTGAAATAGTCAAGATATTACAAGAGATACTTATAAAGGACAAGCCAGCCAATACTTGACATATATAATGTTAGAGACCTGAGTACTGCAGTGCCTCAGAGGTAACTGAAAGGTTAATGGAATTGGGATTTGTGTAGGCATGACTGATTTTTCTCCTGCAGGAAATAAAAGGAAGGGGGAAAGAAGCAGATTTGGACAAAGACCTTTAAGGTCATTCATATCTGCATCTTCCTTTCTTAAGGGCGGCAAAGCACCAGTCTCTTCTCCACTAAATCACTCTAATCTCTTAGAGGAATCCAATTCTTGTCAGAGAAAACACTGCTCATCCAAGAATAAGCTAAGAGACTGGATAAAATACTGTGAGGAGAGCAAAAACCAACACTGTGAATCAGGAAAGTCTGAGTAGCGTTTCTATTAAGTCAGTGTCTTCCTGGTGGGAAACCTTCATATTTAAGGCTACAACTTCTGGCTCCTGAAGATCATATAAGGGTGATTTTGGACTACATACCTATAAAATGTCATTAAACCTTTGTTTTAAATAGTATAAAGATGACACCTTATATCAGTTCGCTACTGAAGGAAGTTACTTATTTTTCTCTTACGTACTTAGTTTTATATTTGTTCTAGGTGGCTTTTCTCCTAACTTTCCAAGTCATAAACTTTTTCTCAAATTGGTCAAAATCATCAATCTGACTGGCTCAGATTTTCTGGGCCTGAAAAATCTATTAGTATAAGACACTGTGAAGTCTATTGTTAAGGGTAGATATTAAGGGAAACTGTCAATATAATCCTATTTTAAACAAAAGTTAGCTGTTACACAGGGGGGATTTTCATTTCAATATATTTGTCACTTGAACTTTCCCTCCAGTCTAGCTTCTCCAGGTCCTATGGCAAAGAAGGAGAGAAGTGGTTAGGGGAAATGGTGTGGCTAAAAGTGAAAAATTATAACAATAAATTATCTTTTAAAACAGTGAAGCCCATAGGGGTAACCAGGCCTGCAGGGGAGGAGAGTTGTGGGCCACCAGTTATGCCACATGACAAAGAGCATAACATTAAAATGTGGCGATCTTGCTTTTTCACAGGACAGTGTGCCTTGGCACCTCCAGGCCATTGCAGGAAGTGGGACCAGCCAGTGTTGCACTGGTGCCCAGCAGAAACAATACAAGTGACAAATGAAAATTTGTGTCAGTAATGACAGCACTAAGGATGTAAGCAGATATATTAGTACCTCATTGATGAGGATCAAAGTTAGAGAAGAGAGAAAAATGTTTTCTATCATAGAGTCCATAACTATCTAATAAACCAAAGGAATGCTTAAACACCTGGCAAAGGGCCATCCTATCTAATAAAGAGGTAATATGCAAATTTACCGTCACTCCAACGCACAAATTGCCCATCCCCAATTACACACAATATGGCTGCCACAAGATGACCAGCAGGGGAGGACAGTTGTGGGTGACCAGGCCTGCAGGGGAGGGCAGTTAGGGGTGACCAGGCCTGCAGGGGAGGACACTTAGGGGCAACCTGGTCAACAGGGGAGGACAGTTGGGAGTGACCAGGCTGACTGGCAGGGGAGGGCAGTTAGGGATAATTAGGCCAACAGGGGAGCAGTTAGGGGTTGATCAGTTTGGCAGGCAGAAGCAGTTAGGGGGAATCAGGCTGGCAGGCAGGCAAGTGGTTGGGAGCCAGTAGTCCTGGATTGTGAGAGGGATGTCCGACTGCCTGTTTAGGCCTGATCCCGGTGGGATTAACAGATGAGATTGGGCCTAAATGCACAGTTGGACATCCCTAGAGGGGTCCAAGATTGGAGATAGTGCAGGCTGGGTTGAGGGACACACAGTTTCCCCCAACACACATCATGCATGAATTTTGTGTACTGGGCCTCTAGTATACTTATATCTTATACCCCAACATTCTAATGTGTGACTAGAGAACTTCCTGCCATCTACTGTCATGCTTACCCAACATTCATTTATTTAACTACTTAAGTGCTGTCTAATCCCTAGCATCATAATAGTGTAATTTCTAAAACAGTATTGAGAGATAGTAGCTGATCTTGAAAAAATTATATAGATGAATTAAAGGCATATGCATGATTGCTGGCTGTGCTGTTTTATCTCAAATAGTTTGAATTTGGCCCAGATCAAATTGTTCATTGACACTTAATATGTGCTAACAATACACTGACCTGATGCATTGCTTTTTCCTGAAAGCTCATTTCTATTTTGAGGAGCTTGAGAATAAAGAGACAAAATAGTGTCTTGAAATGAATAGATTATAATGATTAATACTGAGATAAATATTGTATACATAATTTACAACTGATATGTTAAAAATGGCCTTAGTTCAATGCAAACTGTCCAAAATTTAAATCAGTCATTGAGTTGATCTTTTCATATATAATTACTTACTTAGAATATTGGCTATTTATTATTTCTAAATCATGCAGACAATATTCCTCATTGAAAAATGATTTTTTAAAAAAATCATAAAATAACTCATATCATACTTTAAAGTGTTTTTTTTATATTGAGTTAGAAATTCAAAATTCAATATCACATAAAATGAACCTTGTTAAATTGTATAATCCAGGGACAATTAGTGTTTTCACAGTGTTATATAACTACCAACTCTATCTAATTTTAAAGTTTTTCATCATCCAAGATGAGCCCTCCATCTTATTAATCAATTAATTACCCTCCTCACTTTCCCAAACACCTATATAACCACTAACCTGCAGACTGTCTCCATAGATTTGCCTATTATAGATATTTTAATGAAGAATAAGCATACTTTGATTTAGGAGGTTTTATAGCTTTTGCCATAATTTGAAATCTGCCTATAAAGGCAGCCTTGAAGAATATCTATGATAAGTGGATAAGCAAAAATTTTTTAAATCAACCAATTGATAACCAGTTAATACATAAATTAAAAAGAGCCACTGGGACGAAAATAATACTGCAATTATTGGCAAATCAATTGAATCTAATGAGATGTTAACCAACACTTACTATGCATGTTCTTATATTCATTAACCACTATTCCTAATGTATACTAATAGACAGATGTCTGAAAAGACCATTCAGTAATATGTAAAGCTTTGAAACAGCCAGCACTCAGATGACAAGCACTTCTAATCTATGTTTATGCCAGATGGCTTGCTATTTTATTAGTCCCAGACTAATTATTTTAAAGATAAGTGCCTCTTTCCATTATAATATATTAAAATATGCATGTGTCTTCAGGAAGTGAAGGACATAATTTCAGACAAGATTTTAAAAATTCATTTTAAAATGACATAAAAGATTGTATTATTATAAATTCAAGTGTCAAAATATTTTAATAGGAAGACAGTTAAACCTCAACCTCCAAATAAAAATATAAATAACTAAACAAATGATATATATTTCTAATAATTTAAAACCTGAACTGAAAAACAAAATGAAAAGCAATGGTGTAAGAAGCAGATCACTTTTTTTTAGCTTCATAATGAGTTATTAACAATGAAAAGTTAAAATGAATAAAACACCACAGACTATCTCCTCCAGGCCTAAGATGTGGCTAATCTATCTGCCTGGATGACAGATATCTGGCTGCGTTGTTCTTCTATTCTTCCCATCTTCCTTATCAGTGCTACATTCTAGCTGCGGGCGTTTATGACCAAGCATCCACTGGAACTCTCTCCAGTTTTATTTAACTCCACAATAATTGTCATATATATGAATGATATGTAGTTTATATAAAAATAAATACTAACTTTATTTTTTAAAATATATTTTATTGATTTTTTTTACAGAGAGGAAGGGAGAGGGATAGGAAGTTAGAAACATCGATGAGAGAGGAGTTCTGCTCATACTCTAAGGCAGGTTCTCAACCTTTCTAATGCTGTGACCCTTTAACACAGTTCCTCATGTTGTGGTGACCCCCAATCATAAAATTATTTCCGTTGCTACTTCATAACTGTAATTTTGCTACTGTTATGAATCATAATGTAAATATCTGTGTTTTCGACGGTCTTAGCAACCCTGCTAGCGGTTCTCAGCCTGTGGGTCCTCTCGGGCAGTGTAACTGCAATGTGGCAGTGTGCCTTCAGAAATTAGTTGTAAGTTACTTCCAGCCCTACCTCAGACATTTCCTTTGCGGTTTGTAAAGATTTTAAACAAAACCCATTTACCTCCCTAACCTGGTCAGAAGTGTCTCCCCAGTGGGAGAGGTTTGCTGGGCAGTGTTGGCCAGATTACCACCACCCCCCTCCCATCTCCAATCACTCGGCTGGGGGCAAGGGAAGTTCCAAGGAGGACTCCCCTATACTGCCAGTGGGGCAGGACCACTCGGCCAGTCACAGGCACTTCTGAGGCTGAGACCCTGAGATTACAGGTGTGAGTGGGTGGCATTGCTCCATAGGGGTGCGAGCGCCGCCCAGGATGACACCCCAGGCTGACACCCCAGGCTGCTGCTGGGAGGGGATGGCTCCTTGGGGATAAGGCGCTTTGAAGGGTCAGACCCCAGGCTGCAGGAGTGTGTTGGGGGGGGGGATCACTCAAGCATTTGTTTGTGCTTTTTATAAAGGGTCAGGAGGGCCTCTGGGCAGCATTCTCCCAGGCGGCTTCTACTGCTGGCTCTCAGCGGCAGCCTCCCTGGGCCTGAGAGGACTGGGCACTGCCATTTTTGTTGTGGAATGTTGGTTAATTTGCATATTATGTTTTTATTAGATAGGATGTGTTTGTGTTTGTTTGCTTGTTGGTTTATTGAGCACTTCCATACACTCTAGCAGGCTAAGATACCACAGCCTCACCTTGAGTTTCCCCTGCTTCAGATCTAGAATCAGTCATTTGTCTGGAGAGCCTGGTTCCCTATATAACTGTTTTAATTGATTACCTTCTATTTATTTATGTAAGTTCAATGTGAGTAAAATTTTTGTTTTTTCACTTGCTGTATTATCCAGTGCTAAAAACAATACCTGCTACACTGTTAGCATGCAATAATAATGTAAAATGTGAAATGTACGTGGGGTCTTAGCCTTCAAAGCGCCCTTATCCCCAAGGAGTGACCCCCTCCCAGCAGCAGCCTGGGGTGTCAGCCTGGGGTGTCAGCCTGGGAGGTGCCCGCACCCCTATGGAGCAATCCCCCCACAAGTGAATGAACATAAAGAAAATTAAGTTCATGCTACATTTATCATAAACTAAGTTTCAAAATGTTTTTCATCATTTTTCCTCAAAGAAAAATGCCTCAAAACAAACAAACAAACAAACAAACAAAAAACAAAAACTGACCAGAAAACGTGGACCATCATGAAAGTTTCTTTATTAGATAGTTTTTATAATAATTAAGACTTTAAACATGTGACTAATGATGCCAAGGTGTTCTTTTTCTGGTCTTCCTCCCATCACCATCATCACATTATCTAATTGAGCTTTGAGCATGGCCATAGCCACAAAAAATTCTTCTTTTTAAAATATTTCTTCACAACTAATATGCATTCTTGATCTATTATACTTTTTTATTGCTTTGATGAAACCAAAGGGTATAATAGAATTCATTATTGCACATCTGTTTATGTCAAATATTGGATTTCTTTTCAACATCAAAAGAAAATAGGAGGAAAACAAAAGGAGAGAAATAAAGGGGAAAGAAGGCAGGAAAAACTACCAGACCTTAAATCCAAAGAAAGTTTACTTTGTAGTTTGCTAGTATAACAATGGTTCCAATTCCTTAGCTTTGAATATTCTGATCATTAGTCTTTAAATATTTGGTAACCATACACATTGAACACATGCCGCATTTCCCCCTCACTCAGAAACTCTATAAAGTTCTAATTGAATGTATTTTAAAATCATATCAGCCAATGCACTTTAATCTTTTGAATTATGCAACACTAAGTTTATGTCAGGAACTCATATAAAAAGTAACTAAAAATTGAGAAGTCACTAAAATGGAAATATTATTTATCAATGCAATTTTGTTATTCCAGCACAAATCTCCTGACTGTATCAGGTGCTGTCATGCCTCGTAGGAGTTTGTTTTTTGGATGATGGAGATGATATATATGATAGAAATTGATATAAAGAGATGCAATAGCATACCAAGAAATGCTGATTCCAAAATTGCTTTTCAATCACAATTTTCACATTCTATCCATAATCTCAGTGTGTGATAGAACCTTAGTCATTGTGGTTTAATTTCTTCCAGTAAATACTTGCATTTCTCATAAAACACATGTATTTTATCAATGTTTTAGACTCAGGTTGTGCTATATGGTGATAAATGATTGGCTAACATTAAGAAAATTTGAAATAATTCTAAAATATAACACAGTCTTTAAAATTTTGAAATTATTATTCTAAAATAAAAGTATTTATTTTTCATATACTTACTTATAAATGGCTTAACCTCTGGGTAGAAAAATGCACTAACAGCTCAAAACTGAGGAAAGCCTTACTAAAAGTATAAAGCTTTTCTATCCTAAGTATTGACATTGTTTGTTAGGAAAGCATCTTTTCTCCCTGCTCTTATATTAAATTTAACCGAATCTGAGAGTAATTGATTCCATGTGATCACAATGCAACATCCATCACTGACTGTTGGAGTGTGTGAAAAGATTTCACCAGTGCTGGGTACCTCATGAATCACTGTGTCCTAAATTTTATAGTGGAGAGTTTACCCAGTCAAGACTTAAGTTATTGTGTATTTAAACAGACTTATTTTTCTTTTTGAAAATATGGAAATTCTTGTTTATATCACACTCTACACATAGTATAGCTGCATTTCGTGTCTACTTTTTTTGAAGGGTGTTACAAAGAAAGTTTCCAAGTAATCTACATAGAAATTATTCAAGTGAAGATGAATAAAATATTCGTTAGCATTTGAAATAATAGCTGATTTTTACCTTAGGATTTTTATTATTATTCTTGAAGAGTGGGAATGACATACTATTTGCTATGAGATTTGTTGCTATTATTTGCTTCAATATATTCTGTGCTCAGTATAATTCTGTTTGTTTTTGGTGATGTGTTTATGTGTGGGAGTATGTATGAGGGTGTTTAATGGGTATTTATTTTCTTACCCCATATTAAATTTTGGTAACTTCATTGCTGACTTCAATATAAAGTATAGGGATTACATAGCTGTAAATATATGTAACATTCTAAATACCCATCATCTAATGTTATAAAAGCCAAATTAGACTACTAAAAGATTTGCAATATGTTAAAAAAGCTAATAACATGTGAAGGCTTTTAAACATAGCTTATACAATACAATAGAAGATAATGTCATATAGTATCTTAGATAATATTTTTATTATATTAACTAGAGGCCCGGTAGATAAAATGTCTGCACTGGGAGGGGGTTGTCCCTCAACTCAACCTGCACCCTCTCCAATCTGGGACATCCCTGTAGAATTGGGCCTAAATGGGCAGTAGGCCATCCCTTTCACAATCTGGGACTGCTGGCTCCCAACTCCTTATCTGCCTGCCTGATTGCCCCTGTTTCTGCCTGCCAGTCTGATCACTTCTTAACCACTCCCCTGCCTGCCTAATCAATGCCTAACTGCTCCCCTGCTGGCCTGATCATCCCCAACTGACCTCCCCTGATAGCCCAGTCACCCCCAAATGCCCTCCCCTGCCTATTCCCCCTTTACTAGATAGGGTTTTTTTCTTTAACACATTCAACAGCCCTAACAGGTTTGGCTCAGTAGATGGGGCATCGGCCTGCAGACTCAAGGGTCCCAGGTTTGATTCCAGTCAAGGGCATGTACCTTGGTTGGGGGCACATACTCAGTGAGGAGTTTGCAGGAGACAGCTGATTGATTTTTCTCTTTCATAGATGTTTCTAGCTCTCTATCCCTTTCCCTTCCTTTCTGTAAAAAAAACAATAAAATATACTAAAAAGAAAACATATTGGTCAGTGTACCTGCCGTGGTCTTGACAAACCAGTAAAAATTGTAAACCCAAACTAAAAATGTCATAAAATAAACTCCTTAAACAGGAATTTCATGAGCCTTGGACAGGTGATATTATGTGGTTGTTTCTTCCTTTTTTCCTTCTTTTTCTTTCTTTTTTTTTACATTTTTTAATCTTTATTGTTCAGTTTATTAATTACATTGTTTCCCCTTTTTATCCCCCTATAGCTCCCCTTCAGCCTGTACCTATCCCACCTTCCACCCTCACCTCCCCCTCCCCACTGTCCTCTCCCATTGTTGCTAGATTTTTGTACAGTCTCTTGCTGCACTTCCCACAACCCTTTTCTCCCCAAGAATTGTCAGTCCATTCCCTCTCTATGTCCATGTCTCTGTTATATTCACCAGTCTATCCTGTTCAACAGCCTATCAATTCACTTGATTTTTATGTTCATTTGTTGATAGATGTGTATTTGTTGTTCATAATTTTCATCTTTACCTTTTTCTTCTTCCTCTTCTTAAAGAATATCTTTCAGCATTTCATATAATGTTGGTTTGGTGGTGATGAACTCCTTTAGCTTTTTCTTATCTGCGAAGCACTTCATCTGACCTTCAATTCTGAATGATATCTTTGCTGCATAGAGTAATCTTGGTTGTAGATTCTTGCTGTTCATCACTTTGAATATTTCTTGCCACTCCCGTCTGGCCTGCATCGTTTCTGTTGAGAAATCCGCTGACAGTCGTATGGGTGCTCCCTTATAGGTAACCAACTGTTTCTCTCTTGCTGCTTTTAATATTCTCTCTTTGTCTTTTGCTCTTGGTATTTTAATTATGATGTGCCTTGGTGTGGTCCTCTTAGGGTTCCTATATATTGGGGTTCGGTGCACTTCTTGGACTCCTAAGTCAATTTCTTTCACCAGGTGTGGGAAGTTTTCAGTCACTATTTCTTCAAATAGGTTTTCATTGTCTTGGCCTCTTGCTTTTACTGGCACCCCTATAATTCGGATGTTGGTATGCTTGAGGTTGTCCCAGAGGCCCCTTACACTACCTTCAATTTTTTGGATTCTTTTGGTTTCTTGCTTTTTCAGCTGAGTGGATTTTACCTCTTTGTATTTCAAGTCTTTAACTTGGTTCTTGGGGTGCTCCAGGGCACTTTCCGGTCTTTGTATACTATTTTTTGTTTCAGTCAGTGTATGCTTAATTTCTGGTTGGTCCTTTTTCATATCCTTGAGAGTCTGCTTTATATCCTTGAGGGTTTCTTTCATTTCCTTGTAGGACTCATTCATTTCCACGTTGGTCTTGATCATTTCTTTGCAGGTCTCGTTTATATCCTGGAGGGTGTTGTTCATTTTCTTATAGGACTCATTCATTTCCTTTGTGGTCTTGCTTATTTCCTTATAGGCCTTGATCTTCTGTTGGAGCCTCTTAAAAAATCCTATAACCGTGGTTCTGAATTCCATGTCCAGTCGTTTTTTTTCATCCATTTCTTTCACATCTGATTTCTTTCCATGTTGCTGCATGGTGGCTGCTTCCCTGAGTTGGTCAATTAGCTTTGTGTGGTAGACTTCCTACTAGGGATAGTGGCTCAGCATCCCCGGTTACCTGAGGTGGATATGGGCTGCACAGTCTTGCTGAAGTTAAGCTCAGTTAATCATTGCTAGCACTTGGAGGGTTGACCTCCAGGCCAATTGTCTGTGAAGCTCAGCTGTGCTCAGGTTGGGTGGGCGGAGTCTCTGGGCCAAGCAGACAGCGTTAGCTCCGCCCTGTGCGTCCCCAGGGACTCTGTGCTGGGGGCAATGGGTGCCAGCACCTCTGAGAGAGAGCCGCTGCGGAGCTCCACCGGCTGCAGGTTGCCGGGGAATTCAGACTTTCCTAAAATGAGTCTGCATGCGCAATGTCTCACCCAGGGACGTAAAACAAAGCAGTCTGACTGTTTTCCGAATGAGAGGCAAGTGGAGGTGCGCTCTCTGCGCCGACACGCAGCCGAGCTGTTCGTGCGGGAGCTGCCTTTTCCACAAGCCCGGAGACCCGGCAGCACCCGAGCTTCGGCGTGCCCTCCCACTGTCCAGTTTTCACCCCGTGTGATAGTGGGTTCTCTGGACTTCGCCCAGAGCTGGAGAATCAGTCCATTGGGACGCCTTTGTCTCCCCATTCGAGAAAACTGGCCGGTTTTCAGCCGCTCTCCGCGGCGCACACTCCAAACCTCTCTCCGTGCGAATCTTTCAACGTTGTTCGCCGCCGCTCCTTCAAGTCACAGTGTCTTATTTTCACTTTTATTTTTTGGAATTTTCACTCGGCGAGCTTTCTGGTGATTCTGGAAGGTGTTTGTTCTTTCGTTAAGTTGTAGTATTAAAATTGCTGATTATGACGGCAAGATAGGTGTTTTGCCTTTGCCGCCATCTTAGTTCTCTTCTTTTTCTTGATGTTTCATCTTTTGTCCTTTCTTTCTTTTCTCTTTTTATTCCTTTTCTATCCATTCTTTCTCTTAACTTTTCCGTTGGTAGAATAGTCAGTACTTGAATCTGTCTTGCTTCCAGAAGACAAAGAAGAGGGACACACCGTTATCTGAAGAAAAAGATGATCTATGTTGGGATTGGTGGTATTTCTGGCTTTGCTCTTTCCCCGGTTCGTTTGTCATTGCTGCTTGCCCCAGCATCTTTAGGACTTGTGCCTGGACACTTCTTGTTCATGTCTACAAAACCTCCCTGCGTTGGTGAAAACTGGAGGGAAAAGGCCTTCTTTGGAGGGCTCAAGCCCTGCCCGAGGTGCTGAGGAACCAGGATGGGGAGCACCCACCACGACCCTTGCAGAGCCAACCTCCCAACCTCAGGGTACTCTCCAGTAATGTAACTGCCATGTCCCCGTCTGCCTTCAGAAATTAGTTGTAAGTTACTTCCAATGTGAAATCCTACCCCAGACATTTCCTTTGCAGTTTGTAAAATTTTAAACAAAACCCATTTTACCTCCCTAACCTGGTCAGAAGTTTCTACCCAATGGGAGAGGTTTGCTGGGCAACATCACCCAGATATCGCCCCCCATCTCCAATCACTCAGTTGGGGGCAAGAAAAATTCCCAGGCAGACTCCCCTAGGCTGCCAGTGGGGCGGGATCACTTGCCCCGTTTCAGGCGCTTCTGAGGGCGAGACCCTGAAGCTATAGGTCTATGGGGGAGGATCACTTGATGGGGGCGTAGGTTCTTTCGAGGCTGACACCCCAAGGTGCTGCTGGGAGGGAATCACTCAGGGGAGGAATAGCCACCTCCCAAGTTGATACCCGAGGCTGCCACTAGGAGGGGATCTCATGGAGTGGGGGGAGAGCGCCGCTGCCTCCCAAGCCTACAGCCCTGGCTGCAGCTGGGAGCAGATCACTGTGGGGGTGAGGGGGATGTGTGTTTGCCTCCCAGGCCTACAGCTCAAGCTGTGGCTGGGAGCTGAACATGCCCCGGGGGTGGGGGCATGGACCCCACTAAGGCCAACATCTCAGGCTGCCGCTGGGAGGGGATCTCTCCTTGGGGAAGCAGGTGCTTCCAAGACTAAGACCCGAGGCTGCAGGTGTGCATGTGGGGGGATCACTCTATGGGGAGTGAATTTGTTTTTTATAAAGATTCAGGAGGGCCTCTGGGCAGCATTCTGCCAGCCCACTTACACTGCCGGCTCTCAGAGACAGCCCTCCCTGGACTGTGATCTATGGCGGGCCTGAGAGGACTGGGCACCGCCAGTTTTGTCATGGAGTGATGGTCAATTTGCATATTACTCTTTTATTAGGTAGGATGTTAATTTAATGACTAATATTTTAAATTCTAAAGGTAATTAAAAGTTGGCCATGTAATATAATACAAAGTGATATGAAGTGGAAGCATCAGTAGTGATATGGATTCGTAACTGAAAGTTTAACATATACAAATGAAAAATATTTTATAAAATTTAAATATAGGTAATAACATAGAGTCTATTCATTCTGAATGGTTAGAAAAAGCTGAACATAGTTAAAAGAAGAACAGTTTTTCAGCATTTTTTTTTTTTAGAAAAGAGTAAAAATACTTTAGAGCAGTGGTTGGCAAACTCATTAGTCAACAGAGTCAAATATCAACAGTACAACGATTGAAATTTCTTTTGAGAGCCAAATTTTTTAAACTTAAACTTCTTCTAATGCCACTTCTTCAAAATAGACTCGCCCAGGTCATGGTATTTTGTGGAAGAGCCATACTCAAGGGGCCAAAGATCCACATGTGGCTCATGTACTATGGTTTGCTGGCCACTGCTTTAGAGGGATACATTCACAGACCTTCATAAATTAAAAAAATCAATAACTTCTTTATTGCATGTACTGTCTTTCCTCTCTATACAATATAAAGGTCAAGGTAGTGGTTCTGTAATAATATGTGCTAAATGAATACTTGCCTAAAAACAAATGTTAATGGATTTGCTACTTCACACATAATTTTTTCACAGATTAATTCATGTCAGTCTTCTATAATTTTTTTCAAATTCAATATAATGTTACTGATTCTTTTATGTTGCAATGTAGTTTGCTCTATATATGTCTCTACTGTATCTGAGCTTGTGGGAGAGGGAAACAACACTGTACTTTACATTGCATAGGGGCTTAAACATTTGTTTAATATTTCCTTGCATACTGATATCTATAATAACAAAAGTGTAATATGCTGACTAGACCGGACATCCTTCCAGATATTATTTCAGAGGACCTTCTGTACGAAGCCACAGTGGTGGGGGCCAAGGTAGTGGTGGCTGGGACTTTGAGCCCCTTGCATGAATTTCATGCATCAGGCCTCTAGTTTTTTATAAGGCATAGAGCTTTGATTTAGAAATGATTATTCCCTTATGAAATAAATTGAAGAAAAAAATCTAAACTAAAGTAAACAAGGTAGAAGTAGAAGAGCAGGGAAAAGGGGAGGCACAGGTGGGAAGTGAGTGCAGAAATGAGAGTAATAATTTTCAAACATCTTAGTGATTTAATTGTGTCCTTTTTTTAGAGTTAAACACTTAACTACTTAAAGCTCTGTGACTAATTTGTTACCAAGTTGAAGGAGGTAGGAATCTTTATAGCTCTAGCTGGGAAAGTTCTTTAAAAAGAAGACAGTCACCAAGTAAGGCCCCTTTTGCACTTTCCCTTTCCACCTACAAGCTAATTCCTTCCTCATAGTTTTCCCTAACCATGAAAATGTGACGTTAAATGTCCTAAGTCTAAATTCCTTTAACTCTTCACAATTTTTTTGTTGTTTCTGCAAATCACATATATGTTTTGAAATCATTTTTCACATGTGAAAAATGAGAGGGATTGAACATAATTTCTAGGATGTATTTTTCAGTTTTAGTTGTGACTCAGGGAGGTTATAAATGCAGCGAAAACTTTTAGTGTGTCTGTTTTAGCAGAGCCCTTCAAGAGAAGTCTAGTTTGGGTTCTACATTCAAGCAACAGTGCCGTGGTTTCAGATCATTTCAGTCAGTAAGTAGTGGATTGCTCTATCAGCTAGAGCTCAGTTATAGATAAGGGGAGCCATTCTAATTCAGAATGGATTTTATTATTTAGAATGAGATACAGCATTGTTCAAAATATTGGAAAAGCAGATCTTCTGTCGGCCTTCTATAATGCCATAGCAGTACTGGTCTAAACAGGGTACTGTGAACTGTGATCTCTGTTGTTATCATAAAGCTCTTCCAATCAGAACTGTCAAACACACTGTTGGCTCTGCAAATAAACCTTAGCTGCAATGTGAAGACTGAGGGTGAGTGATCAGAACTGGTCTGCGCAGTGTCTGTCCACTTGCACTGTGAATTGATAGCTCCTCGCTTTTTCTCACATCTGGATTCGAGTCTTACAGAAATACCCTCTAATTGAATTCCAGTCTACTAGTACATGAGCAGGAGCCTAGAAATGGCAATTTTCGTTCTCTTGTAAATTCAGTCCAGCAATGCACCTTAGAAGTTTGGACAAATATTAGGCAAACTAATTTACCATATTAAGTCTTTGACTTAATAGAGTATTTAATAAAATAATAATATTAACTTTAAAATAAAATGTTGTTTTTAATCTTCTTATTCCTATTTATACCAAAATTTAAAATCTCATCTTTTGAAAATAATGTGATACCTGTTTGCCTCAATTTCCTGAATGAAAATATTGTATCTTTATATATACCAAATGTATAGTAATAAGAGTTAGCTCCCAGCCATGACTAGAAGTATTTTTGATGCAATCTTCTGGAAAACAAACTGGTTCCAAACAGCTATGCATAAGTTATTAGGTTATATGTCAATCTTCTCTTTGTAAGGCACTGATTGTGCTTGAACCTATTTGGCAAAAGAAAAATAGAAGGCCTTGGTTGGGTAGCTCAGTCGGTTAGAGTAGTGGTCAGCAAACTGTGGCTCCCCAGCCACATGTGGCTCTTTGGCCCCTTTGGCTCTTCTACAAAATATCACGGCCTGGGCGAGTCTATTTTGAAGAAGTGACATTCGTTAGAAGAAGTTTAAGTTTAAAAAAATTTGGTTCTCAAAAAAAAATTTCAATTGTTGTACTGTTGATATTTGGCTCTGTTGACTAATGAGTTTGCTGACCACTGGGTTAGAGCATTGTCAGATACATCAAAGATGCAGGTTAAATCCTCTGTCAGAATAAACAAATGAATCATAAATAAGTGGAACAACAAATCAGTGTCTTCCTGTCTATCTCTCCCTTCGTCTCTTTCTCCAAAAAGAAATAAATTAAAAAAATAGGATTAAGAAAATAGACATTAAAATGATAATTTAGAAATAGAATTTTTAAAAATATAAAATAAATCACTAACCCCAAATGAAAAAAATATCAGCAAAATGACAGTCAAAATAGTTAAAAATATTAAATAGCCATATTTAAATATAAAAACTTATTAAATTAAAAATAATTTATAATAATGTAAGAGAGTTATTTTCCTGGTCACTGCTAATGATAAAAATAGAAAGTTTAGGACAAAGCTATTAAAAAAAATATATATATATATATATATTTATATATATATATATATTCTGAACAAATACATTTTGAAAGTATGTCAATCTACAAAAGGAACTTATTTGCTGTGACTTATGCACATGAAAAAATCTTCTTTTAAGTTCTTATTAACATAAGTAACCTAAAGAGATGATAAAGTACTCTGCTGACAGCCTTCCTATGGCATTGTTTTTATTTTCATGCATCTCAGCAGAAAACTTATAAATCAAAGAACACAATTCTCTCACTTGAAATAGAGATGTGCAGCAAGCATTTGTGAGGGAAAGAGTGGCAGAAATTGTATTCCACCTGGCTTTTCTTAGCAAGGAAACTGTTGTCATGTATTTTTACATGAAATAGTAAAACTCTAAAGAACCAGGACTCTGATTAGTATGAAATCTTAAAGTATTGGTCTCAGGCCTCAAAGCCTAGTATCTCTTGTTTCATGATATATAGAGACAATTGAGTAGAATTTCATCTCCACTTCTGTAACAAAACCAATTCTCACATTTTAGGGAGAACATATTTAAAACTCATGAAAGAAAGGGGAAGTAGGAGGACCATTTGATTGTGTATTTAACCACAGCATATGTTCCTGTGTTAATATAAGAAGAGACAGGTTTATGTGGAATAATGAAGACACTGCTGATGAAGCTAGAGTTATTAATTTATATGTTTGTTTGTTTTTATGAGATTTGTACCCTTCAAAGTTGGGTAAGAGGGTAAACATGCTGAATAGAGAGAACCTTCAGATATTCCAAATTTCTTCTTTGTTTAAATTCATTCAAAAAGTACAGAACAAGATTTTTTTCCCTAACAGACAACCAAATCCCAACTCCTCAGTATTTTATAATAAGAAACATATATTAGGTGTACTAGTTAATAATGCGGGCTTTATAATCAAAGAAAACATAATTTCAAGTGAAACATCAAAAGCCCGTTACTAGCTAAACATTTCCCCATCTTTCAGGTAACTTGTGGATATTGTTCCAATATCCAGAGATGCAATTTTCCACTTCTTTGTACATTTTGAACTGCTGGCAGAAAGTGCTCGTGTCATCAGTTGGAACAAGTGGTAACCTGAAGGAGCAAGGGACTGGTGGATACGGCAGGCGGGTTAATACTTCCCAGGCAAGATCTTTTGATGTGTGTGATATGTGTGATCATGCATCATCATGAAGCGACATTACTTTGCCGGGTCTTCTGGCACATTCTGGCTTTTTCACGATCAAAGCATGGTTCAAATTGATTATTTGTTGTTGGTAGCTATCAGTATGAATGGTTTCACCTGGTTTTAGAAGCTCACAATACACCACACCTTCCTGATCCCACAAAATGCAGAGCATTGTCCTCTTTCCAAAGCAGTTTGGCCTTGCAGTCCATGTTGGTGGTTAATCTGGATCAACCCATGGTTTTGCACGTTATCGTCACTTTTAAAACATTTAAACCAGCATTCACAAGTATCTTGAGATGGAGCATGTTCACCATAAGCTTCTTGAAACATTCTGCAGTACTTCTCTTCAAAATAAAGTAATAAATTATAACTTCCCACAAATGCTCTGTTTTGGCACAAAATTCAACATTTTTAAGTGTAAAAATATCCATGATGTTAACATTTTCAGCAATTTTTACATATGAAGTTTTGAAGCTTGTTGGCAATACAACAAAATAGCATACATATCAAATTGCATATATATCAACATATGAGAAACTCCATCTATTGAAAAAAATCATTATTAACCACTACACCTAGTATTATGCTTACATTAAGCCAAGCACATCTTGTTGATGTGTCTGGCATAATGTAAAAATTAATTTAATACTTCTGAAAATTCCATAGGAAAATTAAGTGGTTTCCTCCAACGTACTGTAGCAAAGTTGAGGGAGAGATTGGTCAAGTGCCGGGAAATACTATTAGTGACAGAGCAAAGATTTGACATCCTTGCCTCTGACCATTGGGCTTCTCTCAACCATTACATTAGATTGCCTCCAGAATATTGATGATCCAAAGTGATCTTTAGTATTACCACCCACAGAAATATGAAATACGAAATTGAAATATTTCTGACTTGACTTCTTGGATATAGGAACATTGTTGTCTTTAAATTATATTTAAACCATTCTTTTGAATTTTCTAGTCGAACATAATTCTCTTAATTGAAATAATACTTTTTTCAGAGATATGGTGTTATTTTATTTCCTTTTATACATTTCGAAAAATTTTAAATGGTAAAATATATTAGAAATTAAAATATAGAGGCCTTAAAGTTGATAGTTAAGAGGAAATGCCTCCCCAAATATAAGCATAAGGTAAAATTTGCCAGAATATTACAAATGAGCCATATTATATATGTAGTATTTAAGATCTATTATGTATTTTGTGTATATTGCATATTGTATATTACATATTATATGTGTATAATATATAATAATATAATAAATCTTCATTCAAATCGTGAGTTTTTTTTTTAATTATAGCCTTACAATCTCTGAAGGAAAAGTAAGTATCTTCATTAAAAAAAAAATGAATAACTGTCATTCTGATACATATTGGAGTTGGAGAGCTACTAGTTAAGATTCATATTAATAATAAATATTTGTTGACTCTCTATCTTATGTAATTCTGGTACTAAACAATGGGCATGGAATAATGTAATTTACCTTAAGATGTATTTTATTCTTTCAAAAGAGGAGGAAATGTGAAGTCAAAATTATAAAAAACGTTTTAGCATTTCTAATATACTGTCTATTTAAAGTACTTTGTTAAAGTTATTATTATTTTTTTTGTTAATACTCATCCAAGAATATGTTTTCTTTGATTTTTAGATAGAGTGGAAGGGAGGGGGAGAGACTCAGAGAGAGAAGCTTCAATATGAGAGACACATCAATTGGTTGCCTCCAGCACATGTCTCAACCAAGGCAAGTGATGGAGCCAGCAACCAAGGTACATTCCCTTGACCAGAACTGAGGACCCTTTAGTCCAGTGTTCTCAGCCTTTCTAATGCTGTGACACTTTAATACAGTTCCTCATGTTGTAGTGACCCTCAACCATAAAATTATTTTTGTTGCTACTTCATAACTCTAATTTTGTTACTGTTATGAATCATAATGTACATATCTGTGTTTTCCGATGGTCTTAGGCATCCCTGTTCTCACCCTGTGGGTTGCAACCATTGCTGTAGAGCCTAAGACCATCGGAAAACACATATTTACATTACGATTCATAACAGTAGCAAAATTACAGTTATGAAATAGTACCAAAAATAATTTACGGTTGGGGGTCACCAGAACATGAGGAACTGTATTAAAAGGTCATGGCATTAGAAAGGTTGAGAACCACTGCTTTAGTCCATGGCCAATGTTCTATCCACTGAGCTGTTGAAGTTATTTTTTTATCATCAGGTATTATCACTAAACAAATAAAAATGCACATATTTTCATTATAAGAGCACCAGAACTAATTCAGATTATATTATGTTACAATAAAATATTTATGGTTATATTTTCTCCTACTTGCCTTTCTTGACATTTTTGTTCCATAATTTTTTTATTTTACTCAGAAAATGTAGAATGGGACCCAGTTATAGTAGTCTATTACTCTTCTGCTTGCTACTAATAGCAAATGTTCGCATCAAAATCTCAGACCATCAGCACTTTGAATATTGATAACCTTGTTCCTCATTTTCCAATGTTCTGGAAAGGTAATCATTGAACATCTTCCTGATCATGTTCAAATGGGGGAAATATTGCCCACTCAATATATGTATTCCATGTTGTAAATATTCTAAAGTTTATAACTCTAATGTTTTCCATATTCTAAATCGGCCTACACAGAATTACTTTACTTTCCTTTTGCTTGCAGTTTGGTTCTTTTCATATTTTAAAAATCTATACCTACAGCCATTTCCCTATACCACCTGTTGTTCCCTCTTTGCCCTCATTTTTTACTACTGTGGCCATTACTTATTACCCTGGCCTCTTGCATTTTCCCACTTTAAGGGACTTGCATTGTCTCTTCTTGTTTATTAGATATTAATTCCTGGGATATCTGCTTGGCTAATTCCCTCACTTCCTTCACATTTTTCCTTAAATATTATCTACTAAAAAAGAATGCCTTGTTTAAATGATGAGCTAACTACTTCTTCAACACCACATAATTCAGATCTCTTTTATACTCTATTTTTTCCATAGTATTTATCACTTTTTAAAATACATAAATTTTAAAATTTAATTTTAATTATTGTCTTTCTTCCTTTCTAAATGATCATTTCCAGGAAGTAAGAAATTTTAACTGCTAATATACCCAAGTTATCCCATGTACATTTGAAAGTGAACATAATAATGATAAAGGTCACATTTCACTTGGATTATATACTTAATTAACCAGGCATTAGACTTTGTTTAAATATGTTTTTCCTTGCTTGTCTGTTTATGTAATTGCATTGGATATATTTTATTACCTTCTTTTATATTTTTTTTCATAATGAGAAGGTATTAAATAAATGAATAAATAAATATCCCTTACATTAAGCAAATATTCTATTTTAAATTATTGCCAGGATTAGAAAGAAGTCAAAAATAAAAATATTAGATGTCCAAATTTAACTGAATATTTGTATAGTAAACTTACAGATGATTTATGTTTATCTTTAATTTCTGAGTTTTTTCCTCCAAAGTAAAAAAACCCTACTTCTATAAAAAGAATACTACAAGTTTCTATATATATAGATATATATATGAGTTAATTATCTAATACATACTACAAAAACTAAGAAGTATAAAACTTCTATTAAAATTCCAAATTGAAATTTACCTGCAAAGCATTAGATGTGTTTCTTTAGCCAAGATATAAGTGCCATTTATAATAGGTAAATATGCTTCAACCAAAAAGAAAGAAAGAAAAAAGAAAGGAAAATTTCTTTAGTGATGAACTCTAGGTAAAATTCTCCCTTTACAAATTACTGTGTTTAGCCTATTTTCAATACTATGTAATAAAAGGTGCATATCCCGGTTAAAGATCATATATTTTATCAGTAAACTAGAGGCCCAGTGCATGAAATTCATGCACGGGGCGAGGGGTTGTTCCTCAGCCCAGCCTGCACCCCCTACAATATGGTACACTTCGAGGGATGTCCGACTGACCCACCAGGATCGAGCCTAAACCGGCAGTCAGACATCTCTGTCACAATCCAAAACTGCTAGCTCCCAATTGCTTGCCTGTCTGCCTTCCTTATTGCCCCTAACCATTTCTACCTGCCAGCCTGATCACCCCCTAACCACTCCTCTGACAGCCTGATTGATTTCTAACTGCTCCCCTGCCAGCTTGTTTGCCCCAACTTCCCTCCTCTGATGGCCTGGTCACCCTTGACAGCCTCCCCCCATTGCAGGCTTAATTGCCCACACTGCCCTCCCCTGCTGGCCTGGTCACCCACAATTGCCTGCTCTCGCAGGCCTGGTCCCTCCCAATTGCCCTCCCCTGCTGGCCATCTTGTGTCCACATGAGGGAAGGATCTTTGAGCACATGGGGGAAGCCATCTTGTGTGTTCGAATGATGGTCAATCTGCATATTACTCTTTTATTAGATAGGGTAGAGGCCTAGTACATGGGTGGGGCCAGCTGGTTTGCCCCAAAGAGTGTCCCAGATCAGGATGGGGGTTCCCTTGGAGTCTGGGGCTGACTGGGCTAGGGGCCTGTGGTGGCTTGCAGGCCAGCCATGCTCCTCAGAAATCCAAGTGGAGGCCCTGGGATCTGGGATTAATTTATGTCCTACAGGTGAAATTTTGTAGCCAGGAGCAGAGCCAAGCCTTCTGCTCTCTCCATGCCGACTGCCATTTCTGTTTGGGTTTATTTAAATTCTATAATTGAAATTTTGTAGCCTAGAGTGGAGGCCTAGGCACTAGGGTTGCAGAAACTTGGCTTCCTCCATCACCCGGGCAACCCTAGCCTCTGTTCTCTCCAGCTCCGTGGCTGCTGTGTTGGGATATCTTCTATAATTGAAACTTTGTAGCATTGAGTGGAGGCCTAGGCCAGCAAGGGCAAGTGGGAATCTTGGTTTCCTCCATTTCTGGGAAATCCAAGCACCCTCCTGCTCTCAGTGGCCACAGCCATCTTGGTTGTGGTTTATTTGCTCCTGATTGGTGGGTGGTGTGGCTTGTGGGTATGGTCAATTTGCATAGTACTCTTTTATTAGATAGGATAGGATGCTGTAATTGAAAATGGTAAACTTCAAGGATTCTGTATTTAAATTAGAATATAGAAAAGAGGGAATTTATGATTATAGAGGAATTTGACCAATTCATCACATCTTCTTAGAAGTTGTCATGAAGTTTATGATAACTTAAATTTGGAGGTTTCATCTTGTATTTATTACTGTTCTTCTGAAACTAAATATCAGTGATATTCAAAGATTTTTTTCTAAACAATAAGAATACTTTAGCAATTATTCTGCATGCTTTGAATGTATTGAGAAAAGGAACAAATGAATTTTGCCAGGTGTACTGATAGCTTAACTTGGTTGATGTAACTAAAGCTGAAGCTTTTTATACATATAATATCATCTGTAAATAGAAATATTGATAATGTGTACAAATTACCTATTGTAACTGAATACAAATGCTCATTTTTTATGTTATGTCCCACAATGGGAATAATTTGAATTAATTTAAATTTATATTGTGAACATATTCATCTGCTTGTTATGGAATCCTAATACATGCTATTAACTAAGGATCTCCTTTGTAAGAAATTTCAGTTTATTTCTTCATTAAACAGAAGCAAAGAAAATTTTTTTCCACATAATGAGTATAGTAAGATACATTTTTCTACTAACAACTTTCAGGATTAATCACACAGTAGATTATGAGAGAAAGATATGATAGTAAAGTAATAACAAACTGAGTTAGTGGGGCTTATGTTCTAACCAATTACAAAAACTATAATAGGAAAATATGAGACAGAGAAAAAGAAAACTAAGAAATAATGTATAGTTAAAATTAATTTGGACCTAATAAGAAAAGCTAAAATAAGTAAGAATTTCTTTTCCTAGGAGAAAGAAATGTATTCTAAGTGTTAAAGCCTGTTTTCTAAAAGATGCCTAATGCTGAGAATCTTTTATTGTCTGAAAGTAAAATGCTTATGTAGAATTTTATATTTTATTATACACACACACATGTATATGGCTGCAGATTAAATGAAATGATTCAAACAATATATGCAGACAGGAGTTGACAAACGAGATTAAAAGTCTTCCCTGTTGAAACGTACTGTGTGGATGTTTAGTGTGTATGTATGAACAAGGCAGACTGGTTACTACACTTTGGCAGTTTACAACACAGCAGTCAAAACATGCTCAAAAACAGCAAATAATACATTAGAAAGTTATGAGTAAGAGTTTTTACAATGGAGAAACTGATCCCATAATGATGCTATGGGATCCTTTAATGAGATCTAATTTAATCTGTCAGGGTGTCAGGAACAAGGTCCTGCAAAATTGAAATTTCAGCTGGTCTAAAGAGTAAAGAGGGAGAGAGGAATCCCTAAGGTGGGGAATTTGCCAGTTGCCGAGGATATGTAATCCATTTATGCATCATGTACTTGGAGAAATAATTACAGGATGGGTTTTGGGGGCCGACTGGATACACTGTGAAATGGATCTGAGCTAAAACTCCATTGATCATCTGACCTCCATAAGGCTTGACTCTGATAGGTGGACCCCAGTAACATTTTGGGAATTAGTGTTAGTTCAGAGCGAGTGTTCAGTAATTCCCAAAAGCTCTGATTACTTTCTCCACCACCCCCCCCCCCCCAACACACAATCACTCTGCTAAAAGACCATAAATCCCTTTGGGGAAGGCTGAGAGAAAGACTAAATTTATATTTTAAGAATTTTCTTTCTTTTCTTTTGTTTGAGAGATTCTGTGTCTGTTAACTGGTGCAAGCTGCGGTTGTGAACCTTCAAGTTTTATTATTTAAGTTAGACTTCTGTTCACTGTTTTTCCACACATCTCATTTCCTTCATATCTAACTTCAAATAATTGTCTGCCTCCACTACTCTTTTTAAAGTAACCAATGACCTCTGTTGCTGAATTTAATTTTAGTCATCTTATATGATCCCTCAGCAACATTCCACACAATAGACCTCTCTTTTCTTCTTAAAACATTCCACTGAAAACAAAAGATTTGCGAAAATTTCACTTCACAAAACACTTTGATAGCTTTTTATATCCTTAGGATAAAATTCTAAATTCTAGGAGTCACTTCATAAGTTCATCTCTCATTAATTTACTATTTTTCCTAAGTATAACCTAAATTATGACTTCTTTAAAAATAATCTGTAAAGAGAAGAACCAAGATGGCAGCCTAGGTAAACACCCATACTGCTGCCCTGTACAACAATTTCAAAACTACAACTAAAAACCAAACGGACATCATTCAGAACCACCAGAGGCTGACTGAGTGGACATTCCACAAATAGAAGGAAAGATAAAAGGACACTGTGACTCAGAGGAGCTGTGGAGGACAGAGTTGCGGACATGTGCAGAGTCAGAGGTTCAGAGCTGAGCACAAGCAGAAAGGGTGGGCAGCTGCAAACCTGGCTGATTTTCTTGAACTGGGAAGGAGACAAAGGTGTCCCATCGCACTGAGCTCCAGTTCCGGGTGAGTCTCGGGAAACCCAGACTCATATGGGATGAAACTGGACAGTAAGGAGGAAGCACACTGAAACTCTGGAGCTGCAGAGGAATGGGAGCTATCAGAGAGGGCTTGTAGCTAGCTCTATTGTTTGGGAGAAAAAAAAAACAAACACAAACCACCAGAATGCTTTATTTTCCAGTTCTGGGTCAGTCTTTGAGTGTCCAGACTCATTTGGGGAGAAACTGGACTGTCTGGCAGCAGGCAGAGCTCCGGGCAGATTTCTTTCAGAGGTGCATGCAGCTATTGCCGCAGGGCACAGAGACCCAGGAGCCACTTAGGGCAGGGCTGATGGGAAACCAAAGCTGCCTGCTCAGCCCAGAGACTCCGCCCCATCCAGGCTGAGCATAGATGCCACAGACACTCTCCCAGTGTAACAGAGCTGATCCTCACAGCCAAATGGCCTGGAGGTCAACCCCTCCCAGCGATACCAACAACAATCTAGGCTTAACTACAACAAGACTGTGCAACCTATAAAGGGATACACCCAGAATATCCACCTCAGGTAACTGGGGAGGCTGAGCCATTGTCCCCTAAAGGACACCTATCACACAAATTTACTTGACCAACTCAAGAAAGCAGCCAAAATGTGAAGACAAGGTAACAGATTGCATGTGAAAGAAATGGAGGAGAAAAAAAACAACTGAACATAGAGTTCAAAACCACGGATATAAGGTTTTTCAAGAGGCTCCTAGAAAAGGCCAATAAATTTAATGAGACCCTTGAGGATATGAGCGAGACCCTCAAGGGTATGAGCGAGACTCTGGAGGATACGAAAAAGGACCAACTAGAAATTAAGCATACACTGACTGAAATAAAATATATATATATATATTATACAGAGACCTAAAAGCAGACTAGAGGAGCACAAGAATCAAGTCAAAGATTTGAAATACAGAGAAGCAAAAATCACTCAGCCTGAAAAGCAAGAAGCAAAAAGAATACAAAAAATTGAGGATAGTATAAAGAGCCTCTGGGACAACCTCAAGCATACAACATCCGAATTATGGGGTGCCAGAAAAAGAAAGAGAGCAAGATACTGAAAACCTATTTGAAGAAATAGTGACCAAAAACTTCCCCCAACTGTGAAAGAAATAGACTTAAAGGTCCAGGAAGTGCACCGAACCCCAAACAAAAGAAATCCGAAGAGGACCACACCAAGACACATCACAATTAAAATGCCAAGAGCAAAAGACAAAGAGAGAATATTAAAAGCAGCAAGAGAAAAACACTTAATTATCTACAAGGGAGCACCCATATGATTGTCAGCTGATTTCTCAACAGAAACTATGCAGGCCAGACAGGAATGGCAAGAAATATTCAAAGTGAGGAATAACAAGGACCTGCAACCAAGATTACTCTACCCAGCGAAGCTATCATTCAGACTTGAAGGTCAGATAAAGAGTTTCACAGATAAGAAAAAGCTAAAGGAGTGCATCAACAGCAAACCAGTATTATATGAAATGCTGAAAGGTATTCTTTAAGAAGAGGAAGAAGAAGAATAAAGATAAAAATTATAAACAACAAATACACATCTATCAAGAAGTGAATATAAAAATCAAGTGAATTAAAAATTTGATGGACAGAATAAACCGGTGAATATAATGAATCAGTGGCATAGAAAGGGAGTGGTCTAACAATTCTTGAGGGGAAAGGGGGAGTAGGAAGAGACTGGACAAAAAGCGTACACCTATGGATGAGGACAGTGAGGGGGTAAGGGCAGAGGATGGGATGGATACCGAGGGGGAGCTATGGGGGTGGGGGGGAGAAGAGCAACATTGTAATAATCTGAACAATAAATATTTAGTAAATTATTAAAAATAATCTGTAAAAATAAAAAAGTATTAATCTCCAAAACAAACTAGAAATGTTTGAAAAACATTAAATTTCACATTACATTAAAAAAATCATGTACAAACATTAATCAAATTCAGACATGGCTCATTGAGAGTACTTAGTAAATAAGAAAAGCAGTTTAGGATAAAATTAAGGGCAACAAAACCAGAAGATAATTGATGAGTGGAGGTGATCATAGGCCAGAGTCTCTGAGAGAAGACTCCAGGATCATGAAATAGAGGCAGTTACCCCAAATCAGGGAGAAAGGGGAAAATAATACCTGGAAAAGAAAACAATATTGTGAATAAATTCTGGCACAAAATCATGAAGCATCAGTCCCCACTAGAGACTTCACTAAAAAATAAAATCTCATCATATATGTTGCCACCCCCCAATCAAGAGTTCTTCTAAACATTTTAAATATTTAGCAATTATATGCAGACACCACAACTGCAGTCAATGAAGAATTCATCAGAAGCCTCTCATTATGAAACAGAAAATATCAAAAGAAGGTAGAAAATTAGCAGTGTTGAGAGATTTAAGTAATGGAAATTAGTCCATAATTGAATGCATAAGAGATGAATCCAGTTGACAATAGATATTGATGATAATCAAGATAAAATAAAAAAGATGAAAACAAGAGACAGGAAGGACTGGTAATTAGGACACTGGAGAAAGAGGAACAATACAAAGTAGGATTTTACTTTTATTAAAAGAAATTGCAAGGGGTGTATTTCTTTTCAACAAGTAGGCAAAAAGCATTCCTTTGATTTATGTATAATACTAGTGGCCTGGTGTATGAAATTCGTGCACAAGGGGCAGCGGGTGTCCCTCAGCCTGATCTGCACCCTCTCCAATCTGCGACCCCTTGGGGGATGTCCAACTGCTGGTTTAGGCCCACAGGGATCAGGCCTAAATGGGTAGTTCGACATCCCTCTTGCAATCCAGGACCGCTGGCTCCTAACCACCACTTGCCTGCCAGCCTGATTGCCCCTAACCACTCTGCCTGCCAGCTTGATCACCCTCAACTGCTCCCCCTTCCAGTCTGATCACCTCTAACTGCCTCCCCCACTGGCCTGATCACTCCTAACTCCCCCCACCCCGCTAGCCTGCTTGCCCCCAACTGCCTTCCTCTGCCAGCCTGATTGCTCCTAACAGCCTTTGCCTCAGCCCTGCCACCATGGATTTATCCAGAAGGCCTCCTGGTCTAATTAGCATATTACCCTTTTATTAGTATATATTTCTATTAATTCCTGCCTGCCATGTCACTCCTCTTTTCCTTCTGGCACCCAAATAAACACAACTTGATGCCAGGTCTTCATTTAATGTAGCTAATTTGAGAGACAGGTGAGCCTGGGCTTGTAAAATCCAGTTACTAAGCACTGATTTGTAAGCACTGGGACTGTCCTGGTGATGTTACACACATCACCTTATTTCATCTTCACAGTATCTCCCCAGTAGTGATGGCATGTTGCCTGTTTACCGATTTGGAATCAGAGATTTAGAGGTGCTTCAGTAGCTCTGCAAGGAAAGTAGTCTACCCAGGATTGAAACTCAGTTTTTGTCTTATGCCCCAATCATTGCTTTTGCTCCTGTGCAACATTGCTTGCCCTGTAACTTGGCTTATTTCAGAAATCAATTTATCTTGGAATAAGCAGTTTACTGTCCTAGGTGTTATGACCTATTTTCTGTTTTGTAACATTGCCAGGTAAATAATTTAAGACGGTGTGTGTTTTTAATTGTTTGTCTATATGTTGTTGCTACTGTTATTTAAAGCAAATAAACAATAACAAAAATCAAGTAGCCAGGAAGCCAGCCTGCACATAAGAAAAAAGAAAAAAGAGAAAAAGTAGCTGTGCTAAGTGAGTCATCTCTTCACCTGGTATCATCTCTCCTCTTGGGCATATGCCTTGGAGCATTGGGGCCTCCAGGTGCTTTTTATTGCCTTAATTGTTTAGCTCAATAATTGTTCTCTTTTGCTTTCACAGTATGTGCATCTCATCTCTTTAATAGAAAGGGTTGGACACTGTATAGTATTGAGGTTGTGCAATGAAATTCTGATTCAGAAAAACCACATGAGCATCAATATTGACTGTTTTTTGTTTTTTTACAAATGTGAAAATTAAGGTCCGGACCCCCTACTGGGCCTGGGGCTGCAGTGATCAGGACCACAGCTGCTGCCCCAGGCTTGCCAGGACCAGGCTTCAGCAGGAGCCCTGACCCCCTGCTGGGCCTGGGGCTGTAGCAATCGGGACTGCCATCACCACTCCAGGCCAGCCAGGGCCAGGCTTTGGATTCCGGTTGCCATCTTTCTTGGGGGTTAATTTGCATATTGTTCTTATTGGCTGGTAGCGTAACGAAGGTATGGTCAATTTGCATGTTTCTCTTTTATTAGATAGGATTGAAGTTGCATAGTCTAAGTTTACTTTCATAAATGTTTTTTAAAATAGCTGCTTTAAGGAGAATATTCTGTTGTGTTTATGAATAGAACTAGAGACCTGGTGCTGAGGGACACTCCCTCCCATGCACGAATTTCATGCACTGGTAGTGGGTGGAGGGCCCTCAACTCAGCCTGCCCCCTCTCACAGTCTGGGAGCCTTCAGGGGATGTCCTATTGATAGCTTAGACCCATTCCATGGGGGTGCAGGCCATAAGCGCAGTCTGGCCTCCCTCTGCAGGCTGATCAGGGGAAGGTGGCACCCCCATAACCCTGCAGCTACTGCCATTGTCAGCTGCCACAGTCACCAAGGTGTTTTCATCAACACAGACTCCAGTCCCTTCACCACAAAAAAAAATTACCACTTTCTTTAGGCATTTTAAAGATGTCTCTTTCATAGAATATTACATTTCTTTCTTCGTTTTTTTTTATCCTCACCTGAGGATATGTTTCCATTGATTTTTAGAGAGTGGGGAACAGAGAGGGAAAGACAAAGAGAAACATCAATGTGAGAGGGATATTTTGATTGGTTGCCTCCTACATGAACCCTGATCTGGAACCCAGCCAGGGAGGAACCTGTAACCTACGTACATGCCCTTGATCAGAATCGAACCCGGATCCCGCAGTCCACAGGCCGAGGCTCTCTACCCTAATTCAAACCAGCTAGGGCAGGATATGACATTTCGTAGCCCCTCCAGCAGTGGCCCTTCATTTTTCCTACAGGAGGTGGCAAAACCCTAGATCGCCTTCTTGGATTCTTACTACCCAAGTTATCAAGAACTCTGTGAGTGGTATACAGGGAGCTTAGCCAGTGAGCTGTAATAAAAAGTGTTTCCTCTGTAGCTCATGTGCAGAGGCAGATCTGCTGGGCACTGTCTCCCAGTGATGGTGGCCTGGGCACGACCACTGCCTCTCCACTTCCACTCCCATGCCTTCTGGGGGGCTGTCTTCTGGTAGTGGTGCCTGGGCATGCACCCCTGTCTTTCTGCTCCCAGGGTTCCTAGGGCCGGGAAACAGCGGAGGCTTGAGCACATCCCCCTGCCTCTCCGCTCCAGAGCTGTGCCATCCATGGCTTGCCTCACAGTGCAAGCAGTCCCCTCCTGCCCATCTGTGCATGCAACCTCACCTGACCAGTCGTGACTGTTATGGCATCCTGGCTAATTATCTCTTTACACACACACACACGCACACACACACACACACACACACACTCTCTCTCTCTCACTAGAGGCCCAGTGCATGAAATTTGTGCATGGGGGGTGTCCCTCAGCCCAACCTGCACTCTCTCCAATCTGGGACATCCCTCTCACAATTCATGACTGCTGGACCGCAACTGCTTACCTGCCTGCCTTCCTGATTGCCCCTAACTACTTCTGCCTGCCAGCCTGATCACCCCCTAACCACTCCCCTGCCAGCCTGACTGATGCCTACCTGCTCCCCTGCCAGTCTGATTGCCCCTAATTGCCCTCCCCTGCAGGCCTGGTTACCCCTAACTGCTCTGCCCTGCAGGCCCACTCACCCCCAACTTCCCTCCTCTGCCATCTTGGTCACCCTGAACTGCCCTCCCCTGCAGGCTTGATCACCTCCAACTGCCCTCCCTTGCAGGCTTGGTCCCTCCCAACTGCCCTCCCTTGCCAGCCATCTTGTGGTGGTCATCTTGTATCCACATGGGGACAGCTATCTTGTGTTGGAGTGATGGTCAATTTGCATATTACTCTTTTATTAGATAGGATATGTATATAGTGCCCTGCCCAGGAGCTAGGTTCCTCCTCTTGAGATCTTTGGTCCATTTCATCTAACACCTGATAGCATACTATTGCTAGTCATGTCATCAACTTGCTTTTTCCAGTCATTTAAGGACTTCATTAGGCATTAGGCTTTTTGTAGCAAGGAAGGAGGATCTATGCTTGGTAATTTTTCTCATGTCATATATCTCTGAAATTAATGCAATATTATCATTGGCCATATATCAATAAATCTTGAAGGAACTGGACAAGTAATATAGATATTTCAGTGAAATTGGGCTTAAAGACTGAAGAAAAAGGTCCAAACTCACAGACATAACAATTACTTTTAAATTCCTTTTCTTCATGGCATTGAAATATATCAATATGGAAAAGAAAAAGTTAGTATCAGAGATATACATATATATGTATATATACATATATATGCATATGTACAGATGTGAAATGAATTAAAATAAAAATAAGCAATAAAAGAAAACTGAAAATTAGGAAAATTAACAGAAATTTTTTTAAAAAGGAAGAAGACGTAGTAAATAATGAGTAGAGAAACCAGGAAAAATGTATCAAGGCAATTTAGAGAGCCCACCATGTTCTACATGAATAAAATAAATACTGTGTTTATTCATTTAATTTTTATTTTATTGCATATACTTGAATAAAATGTCTTCTTATATATATGTATATATATTTACTCCTTCTATATAATTGGTTCAGGCATTGTCAGGATTTGTAGAAATGAATTATGATGAATTATTAGCTAGTTAATATTTTAGAATCATTTTTTGATGGTGCAGCTAAACACAGAGCCTTGAGGTAATAAAATTTATTAGCTCTCTTGATTTATAAAGGCATTTATAAATTGTATTAGCACACATGTTTTTATCTAATTATCCTGTCAGTCTGGGAAATATACAGGGCAAGTGTTGTTGTATATTACAGATGAAGAAATTGAGACCTAAAACAAAGCACTACTAAACAAGTGCAATATAAGTAGAAATCTGGTTTTCTTCCTCCCATCTATGTCCCTTACTGTTTTCACAATGCACCTCCTACCACATTAGGGGAGGCAAAAATGTGTAAGATAAAGAATGTGATAAATAAGCAATGAAACAACTAAAGTATTAGAGTAAAAACATATGGATATTATCCAGAAACTTCTTTTTAATATTCCTGAATTTTTTAAAGATGTAAATAATGAAAATACTATGTGAAATATGCTAAAGGGAGAGTGGGCAATAAGTGTGATGCTCAATTTCATATCATTGTTCTGCTTAGTGAAGTATGCTATAAAATATTCCTTTACAAAGTCTATTTTAAGGGTGCATTATTCAAAATTGTCAAGAGAAATAGAACCAATAGGAGATATAGATATAATTATCTATTATCTATCTATCTATCTATCTATCATCTATCATTCATCTAATATTGATTTATTATTATAACAAGTAGGCCTACATGATTCTGGAGGCAGGCTAGTTCAACAACTGTAGTATGGTTCTGCAGATAAAGAGTTCTAGGAGCATCCCTAATGCAGATGAAGTCGAAGGCAGTCTGCTAGAGAATTCTTTCTTGTTGGAATGAGGATAGTCTTTTTATTCTATTTTTGGTGTTAAGTTGTTTAAATCTTTATAAAATTTGGATATTAACTCTTTACCTGATGTATCATTGGTGAATATGTCCTTCCATTCATTGATTCAGTGAGTTATCTTTTCATTTGTTAATAGTTTACTTTGCTTTGCAAAAACTTTTTAGTTTGATGAAGTGCTATTTGTTTATTTTTTCTTCCATTTCTGTTTTCTGAGGAAAACTGTTAGAAAAAATGGTGGTATAAGATATGTCTGAGATTTTACTGCCTATGTTTTTTTCTAGTATATTTTTATCATTTCGATTCTTATATTTAAGTCTTTAATCTATTTTGACTTTTTTTTCTTGTACATGGTTGAAGAAGGTGGTATAATTTCATAGTTTTGCATGGGTTTGTCCAATTTTTCTAATTGTTTATTGAATAGACTATCTTTACCCTATTGTATATTTTCGCCTCCTTTGTGAATTAATGCAAAAAGCATTTCCCTTAAGATCAAGAAAAAGAAGGGATGTCTTCCTCCACCACTCTTATTCAATATAGTACTGGGAGTCCTAGCTATAGCAATTGGGCAAGAAAAAGAAAGAAAAGTCATCTAAATTGGAAGGAAAGAAGTAACACTGTCATTTTTTACAGATGCCATGATACTATAGACAACCTTAAGATTCCACCAAAAAACTACTAGAAATAAGAAAAGTAGTAGGATATAAAATAAATATTCAAAAATCAGTTGCATTTTATATACCAATTATACACCAATAATGGGAACATAAGAAAAATATCACATTTACAATTACATCATATAAGATTAAACTACCTAGAAATATATTTAACCAAGGATGTAAAAGACTTTTACTTGGGAAATTATGACACTGAAGAGAGAAGCTGAGGAATATATAAATAAGTGGAAGCATTTACTATGTTCATAAATAGGAATGATTTGAGTGTCCATACTACTCAAAGGAATCTATGTATTCAACACAGTTCCTATCAAGATACAAATGGTATATTTCATAGCACTGGACTATTTTCTAGTAATTGGTATTGGTTCAGACTTTGAAGCATAATTGAACTAGGTACTGTTATGTGGATAGGGCTAAACATATTTATTTAGGGGTATTGGGGGAAGATGTTATATTGTCTCTTATAACAGTATGAATAACAAGCCCTTTGTAAAGACTTTGATTTTTGTCTTTTGAGATGCTTTTTTCAACAGAAAGAGGATATGGATTTTTATGTAGGGTCAAATAAATGGCAATGAGCAATGAAAACGGGAATGAATTATTGAAGTGTTCTGAAGCTAAGGCAATCATGAAACCAGTTTTTGTATTTGCAGTCAGGCCATGTTCCTGAGGGAATGCTTGAATTGTTGCTTTTGGTTAGGTAGTATTAGCCAAGAATGTACTCTCGGCATGTAGGAAATAAATATTTTGCATGTAAAGAAACATGATGACATGATTTATATGAAAATTATGTTATACACTGAAATGCACTGTACAATGTAGGCTTTTTTATCCCAGAAACTTAGTATGTTAATTCATTGGAATGTCTCAGAATTTATAGTTCAAATATATAGAACAGATACACTTTTTACATCAGAGTTGATAGCATCTCATATTTTTCCAACATTAGAATTCCTAAAACAATGTATAGCAGCAAACTGTAGAAAGATGAAGAGGCTCTCTCTAAATTGTCAGCCAAGGCAAATAGGTGTAAAACAGGTAGAATGAACTACATAAAAGAGGTGGTGACTTCTGTGAGCTCAGAAGAAAAGTAGAAGCCAAGAAGTGAATTTATGCAGGGTTTAACTTAAATGTCATAAAATTTCAGAGTAATAATATCATATATAATCCAAACAGAACACTTGATTTGAATAAGATCTCCATAATAGTAGGAACAGATCAGCACACCAAGATGTTATCTTCATTCTCTTTAATGTTTAAAATACTTTACATTTTTCTGACCAAGAAAAATTGTGACTTATAATTCCCATTGCTAAGTAATTAACACATATTCAATGATTATTTTACATAAAACAAAATAAAATTGTATACTTTCTACATCTTACTACATCACTCAATTAAAAAATTATAGGTTCGCTCTCCTCCAAATCTCGCCCTTGCCTGTCTCGGGCACATTGCCTTTCCTTTCCCTCTCCTAAGCTCCAAGGGCCCTTCTTTTGCTCTGTCACTTGTTCACTTCTACTACTTCTGTAACTTTTTAAACTTGAGTTCATGGCTCTGAAATCTTTCTTTGCCAAACTCAAGAACTGATATTTCCTCAAGAAATTCTATTAAAAAATGGCCTTTAAAATATTAAAATGCATTTTTCTTATTTTTTATTTTCATAATGATCAAAAATACTTAGTTTGTCAACTTAAAATATTTAGAATTTAATCAATTGACCAATAGATACTTATTACCTCCTTTTCCCTTAAAATAGGTATATATTAATATATTTTTACATTTGTGTCTATATATATATATATATACTGTATATAACTATATATTGTTATATATATACATATATATAAATGGATAAAAGTAGGCTTACAGTTGTGATTATGCAAAACACAGAGTTCATGCTTATATTATTATTTATTAATTATTGTATTATTTTCCATACTCTTAGAATGTTCATGATACTTAAAAATTGCAATTTATCATCTAATTAGACAGTTTAAAACAACTGTCTGAGCCCAGATACTATGTTCATCATCTTGATGAAGAACACATCTTACTGCAGTAAGTAGTGGTTAATAATTGGAGGATTATTTAATTGAATATATTACACAGTGGCTCTAAAGAAGAATGTGTTTGTTGTTTGGTAATGGGGTATGAAGAACCTTGGGAGGTTTTCAAGCAATGTATGCTCATTCCACCACCTGATTCATCTCACCCTCTTTGTTCAATTCGGCAACCACTCTACCTAGAACAGATGAAAAACTTTTTCCAATATTCTCCTCACTACTCCCCTACCCCAGTATCTAGTGATTCATTTACGACTTGTAATTGCCTGAGGTGACAAATGGAAATCCTCTGGCATGCCCAGGTATTGCTCAGTGTTTGAAGTGAGCTGATAATCATATCAGAGAGGAAAGGTTTTCACACTTTTACTGAAGAGTAGATTAGATATTCAGCTGCAACACTTGATGGATTTGATGGAAAATGATTCAAACGCACTGCACTTCCCAGTGCATTCTCTTGACTCCTTACTTAGAATTTACCCAGGTTCTACAGTAAGCCATTTAAAAATAGATTTCTTCAACGTGGTCCTTGCATCCAGCAATCTCTAGATCCAATCAATTTCTCAAGCATCTATTAATTTTATCATATTATTTTTGTCACCCAATATTTTTTCACAACAAACATTATGTGTGTATTTTAATAAGAAAGAAAAGAATATGTCCAAAATTTGTTCAGGCATACACCATTTGCACATAGAAACACACACATACACAAAGACCAATACCAAGAAAGCAAAACATTTATCCTTTTCAATAAACACTAGTAGTAAAAATATACTGGTAAGTCTGAAATGCTATCAGTCTGAAGAGACGCTCTACCAGAAATTAATTCACTAATTACAAGAAATTAATTCACTACTAAAACAGGAAAGTAAAGGAAAATAAAACGATTACATTTAATTTATTTAAAAAACTTGAAATGTGTATAATTTACTATTTTTTCCAATTGCTACTATTATACTAAGACTTATTATTTCTTCTGGTAAAAAATATTACAAATCCATAATTAATCAATCTCATGATAAATGTCTGGTGGCAATAAAAATAGCTTTCTCAGTCTATAAAATAGTTCAATATGTGAAGTATATATAATACATTTAAAGTTACACACAGTGAGTTATTTTTAAATAAAAGAAATATTCACTTTATAATAGTTGTTTTACTTATATATGTATATGTATATAGATATACAGGTATATATGTGTGTATATATATGTGTGTGCAGTTATTACTTATAGTTAATGTAAGATATATATGAGTATTAAGAGTAGAAAGACAAAATTACTTATACAATTTGATTAAAGAACTTACAGATAATTTTGAATGTCTATATATTATTATTCAAAAAAGAAAATAACTACAGATATCATGGTAGTTGGAAAGGTAACATTATATTAGAAAATTTTAATGTCATAAAATTTAAAGTATTGCTCAGCCAGTGTAGCTCAGTGTTTGGGCATCGATCTGTGAACCAGGAAGTCACAGTTTGATTCCTAGTCAGGACACATGCCTGGGTTTCAGGCTGGATCCCTCAGTGTGGGGAGTGCAAGCGGCAGCCAGTCAATGATTCTCTTTCATCATTTATGCTTCTATCTCTCTCTCCCTCTCCCTTCCTCTCTGAAATCATTTAAAATATATTTAAAATGTTGAAAAAATTGAATTTTTTATAAGCTACAATATAAGTTCCATACTTACCTCTTATAAATCTCTTACAAATACCCCGTGTAAGAAAAATTAATATCACTCAAAATTAATGAAATTAAAAAGATAATCAATACAGGAATTTTATTATGAGGAAAAGACAAATAGGATCATGGAGGAGAGAAAGAGATAACAAAGAGGGAGACAGCGAGAAAACAGAAAATTAAAAAATTGAAGAATACTCATCAGAAAATATTATGAACAAAATATATAAATATATATGCTACCATAATGCAAAATAATTAATTCATTGCTTTTATACACCAAGAGACCAAAGCCTTCTATAAAATGGGGTATCTCTATATATAAAAACCTAAGCAACTGTTATAACCAGAACGACTGATCAACCAATTGCTATGACGTGCAATGACTACCAGGGAGCAGATGCTCAATGCACTACTCAGCCAGAAGTTGGCTCATGGCTGGTGAGTGCAGCTGTGGTGGCAGGATCCTCTGTTGCCTCTGTGGCTGAGCTACCAAGCAGTGGTTGTGGCAGGTGCAACAGGGCTGAGATGAGCAGTGGTGTGGCACCTGGCCCTAGCTGGGGCTCTGCCCCCGCCGCCTGCCACTTTAACACAACTATATCCCACAGGGGATGTCGGACTGCCAGTTTGGGGAGGACCTTGCAGGCCAGGCAGAGGGACCCTACCTGTGCACAAATCTGTGCACCAAGCCTCTAGTCCTATCTAATGAAATCCTATCTAATAAAAGAATAATATGCAAATTGACGATGCCTCCAATCAAGCGATGCCCACAGCCATGTCCATCAGCCAATCAGGAGCAAATTATGTAAATAAACCCCAACCAAGATGGCTGTGGCCACTGAGAGCAGGAGGGAGGCTTAGGTTTCCACAGCAATGGAGGAAGCCAAGCTTTCTGCCTGCTGTTGCCAGCCTCGGCCTCCACTCAATGCTACTAAGTTTTAATTATAGAAGATATATCCCAACAGAAATGGCAGCAGCCATGGAGATGAAGATAGCAGAGGCTAGGGTTGCCCAGGTGATGGAGGAAGCCAAGCTTCTGCAGCCCTAGCACCTAGGCCTACACTCTAGGCTACAAAGTTTAAATTATAGAATTTAAATAAACCCAAACAGAAATGGCTGTTGACATGGAGAGAGCAGAAGGCTTGGCTTTGCTCCTGGCTACAAAGTTTCAATTGTAGCACATAAATTAATCCCAGATTTCAGGGCCTCCACTTGAGTAGATGAGGGGCATGGCCAGCCTGCAAACCACAATAGGCCCTTCACCCAGGCTTCCCCCTGCCCCAAGGGAACCACCACCCTTATCTGGGACACTCTGGCAAACCAGCTAGCCCCGACCCATGTACCAGGCCTCTATCCTATCTAATAAAAGAGTAATATGCAGATTTTCTATCACTGCAACACACAAGAGGGCTGCCCCCATGTGGTCAAAGATCCTGCCCCCATGTGGACACAAGATGGCCACCACAAGATTGCCAACAGGGGAGGGTTGTTGCGAGATTCCAGGTCTGCAAGGAAGGGCAATTGTGAATGATCAGGCCAGCAGGGGAGGACAGTTAGGAGGGACCAAGCCTGCAAGGGAGGGCAATTGGGGGTGATCAAGCTTGCAGGGGAGGGCAGTTAGAGGTGACCAGACTGGCAGAGGAGGAAAGTTGAGAGCAAACAGGCTGACAGGGGAGTAGTTAGATATCAATTAGGGGTCGATCATGCTGGCAGGCAGAAGTGGCCAGGGAAAATCAGGGAGTCAGGAAGGTGAGCAGTTTATAGCCAGCAGTCCTGGACTGTGAGAAGGATTTCCTACTGCACGTTTAGGCCCCATCCCGGTAGGACTTCCCTCAAGGAGTCCCAGATTGGAAAGGGTGCAGGCTGGGCTGACAGAGATTCCCCACCGTCCGTGCATGAATTTTGTGAATGAATTTTGTGCACTGGGCCTCTAGTCCTATCTAATAAAAGAGTAATATGCAAATTGACTTGCCTTCAATATACCACAAGCCTCGCCCACAAGCCACACCCACAACCTAATCAGGAGCGATATGCAAATAAACCCAATCAAAATGGCTGTGGCTACTGAGAGCAGGAGGGAGACTTAGATTTCCCTGGCAATAGAAGTAACCAAGCTTTCTGCTTCTCCTTTCCAACCTTGGCTAAGGCAGAGCCCATCGATCAGAGAGAACTGGGGGTTGGTTCCCTGGCCAGGGTCCAAGCCTCGGAGCCTCGGCCATAGCCTTGTGGCCTTGGCTGAGGGTGGAGGAGGTCAATCATCGCAAACTGGAAGTCCCATGCTTAGGTCCCAAGCCTCGGAGCCTCAACCAGAGGCTTGTGGCTTTGGCCTGAGGCAGAGCAGGGTGATTGCAGCATGCTGGGGGGTCCCACACCCAGAGTCTGAGCCTCTCAGCCAGAGGCTTGCAGCCTTAGCCAGGGGTAGAGCAGGGCAACTGCAGCAACCTGGGGGTCCTCATCCCAGGGCTGGAGGCTTTAGGACTTGGCAGGGGTGGAGCTGGAGATCAGAGGAGATAGTTGTGAACTGTAGAGGAAACACCTTTTCTGACTGCTCATTGGCTAAGCTCCCTGCATGCCACTAATAATATTCTTAATAACTTGTGTATAAGAATTCAAAAAGGTGATCTAATGCTTTTCCATCTCACTCCTGGAATAAAAAATGAAGGTCCGATGCTAGAGGGCGAAGAAATGTCATTTCCTGCCCTAGGCTGTTTGGCTCAATGCATCATGCCTAGGTTTGCCAACTACAGGGTCTGGGTTAGATTTTGATCAAGAGCATGTACCTATGTTGCAGGCTCCTCCCTGGCTGGGGCCCAGGTCAGGGCTCATGCAGGAGGCAACCAATCAAATGTTCCTCTCACTATGATGTTTCTCTCTGTCTTTCCCTTTCTCTTCCACACTCTCTAAAAATCAATTGAAACATATCCTCAGATGAGGATACAAAAAAATGTCATATTCTATGAAAGACACATCTTCAAAATGCCTAAAGAAAGTTGTCATTTTTTCATAGTGAAGGGACCAGAGTCTGGGTTGATGAAAACACCTTGGTGGCTGTGGTGACTGGCAGTGGCTGCAGCAGTGGGGTGATGGAGCTGGTGCCTTTCCCTGATCAGCCCAGTTGTCTCCCACAAAGGGAGACCAGACTGCGGCTTAGTACCGTGCCCCAGAGGGAGCGGGCCTAAGCTGTCAGTAGGATATCCCCTGGGGGCTCCCAGTATGTTAGAGGGGGTAGGCTAGACTGAGGGAACCCCCCCAGTGCATAAATTTTGTGCACTGGGCTCTAGTCTATATATATAAAAGCCAAGTGACTGGAATGACTGGTCACTCTGACATATACTAAGGCAAACAACTGGTTTGATCGGGACCTCAATTGCCCCCCAACACACACACACAGTCCGATCCCCTGAATGGGCCCGGTGCCTCACCCTGATTGGTGGCTGGGCCAGCCAGCTAACCTCCCATGTCTCCTCCCCAACACCAGCCCGGCCCCCATCAGGACAGGTTGGCCGATCTTACCTGTGCCTCTAGTATGTTCACAATTGCTAATAGTCCATCTTGCATGAATGCCTATATTTCCTCAATATCAGAAATAAGTAATAAAATTGGGCTTTAAATAAAAATAACTGCCATTTTGTATCTTTTTGAAATTATTTATTCTAAAAATATTTTCATTTCCCTACTGTATTCTAGAACCATATAGAGTGCCAGTAATACCATGCTCATCTCTCATGAACCACCATCCCACGGGCTTGCCTACCAGAGACACTTGTTCCCACCCCTTGCTCACTTCCCAGGGAACCCTGCCCTGGCCCGCATGGCTGCTACATGGAGACACAGTGAACTTGAGCCCCACTCAATCTGTGCCTTGCTCTCTCCGCAGGTATATTTAAAAAACCCTCATATGATCTCTGTTTTCAAGGAGTTACAGTCCAATAGAAAGAGATAATAAATAAGGTAAATATATAAAATATAAAATGATTAAAATATCCATGAATATTTATATCATATATTACTAGAGGCCTGGTGCACAAAATTTGTGCATGGGGGTGGGGGAGGGATGTTCCTTAGCCCAGCCTGCACCCTCTCTAATCTGGGAACCCTCCAGGGATGTCCGATTGCCCATTTAGGCCCGATCCCAGTTGAATCCGGCCTAAATGGGCAGTTGGAGATCCTTCTCACAATCCAGGGCTGCTGGCTCCAAACTGCTCACCTGCCTGCCTCCCTTATTTCCCCTAACTGCTTCTGCCTGCCAGCCTGATCACCTGCTAACCACTACCCTGCCAGCCTAAATGATGTCTGTCTCTCCCCTGCCAGCCTGTTTGCCCCCAACTGCCCTCCTTTGCAGGCCTGGTCCCCCCCAACTGCCCTCCCCTGCTGGCCTGATTGCCCACAACTGCCCTCCCTTGCAGGGCCTGGAACCTCCCAATGGCCCTCCCCTGCTGGCCATCTTGTGGTGGCCATCTTATGTCCACATGGGGGCAGCTCTCTTGTGTGTTGGAGTGATGGTCAATCTGCAAATTACTCTTTTATTAGATAGGATAGAGGCCTGGTACATGGGTGGGGGACAGCTGGTTTGCTCTGAAGAGTGTTCCAGATAAGGGTGGGGGTTTCCTTGGGGCATGGGGAAGCCTGGGTGAAGGGCCTTTGGAGGTTTGCAGGCCAGTCATGCCCCTCAGCGACCCAAGCGGAGGCCCTGGGATCTGAGATTAATTTATGTCTTCAATTGAAACTTTGTAACCTGGAGCAGAGCCAAGCCTTCTGCTTGCTCCATGGCAGCAGCCATTTCTGTTTGAAACTTTGTAGCCTAGAGTGGAAGCCTAGGCCTGCAATGGTAGGTGGAAAACTTGGCTTCCTGCATTGCCAGGAAAACCCAAGCCTCTATTCTCTCCATCTCAGTGGCTGCCCCCATTTTTGTATTTTTTATAATTGAAACTTTGTAGCATTGAGTGGAGGCCTAAGCCAGCAACGGCAGGTGGAAAGCTTGGCTTCCTCTGTTGCTGGGGAAACCCAAGCCTTCCTCCTGCTCTCAGTTGTGGCAGCCATCTTGGTTGGGGTTTATTTGCATAACATGCTTTCTATTGGCTGGTGGGTGTGGCTGTGGGCATGGCTTGTGGGTGTAGCGAACATACGGTCAGATTTGCATATTATTGTTTTATTAGATAGAATTATAATATATATAAATGTGTATAATATAAATACAAACTAAATTTAGATAAGTATAAATATTACCAATTAGTATTAAGAGTGACAATTTATGGTGAGGATTTGGAGTAGCTATTTTGCATACAGTGGTACAGAGAAGACCTTTTTTGAGGACCATAAATGATGCCTATTGGAAATGGAAAAGTCATTGGGAGAATGTTTCATTCAGAAGTAATAAAGGCAAGTAGTCCATAAGTTAAAAGTAAATAGTATGATACTGTGGAGGGAAATTATAAGAATAAAATTTAGGAGTGGTTGACAAGTGGCAGATTTAGTTGGAGCTCTTGTACATGAAATAATTTTAGACATAAAATTTTAATTTTAGAAAATCATATTGACTAAGAAAAAGAGAAAATATGAAGGCAAAGTATTAATGAAACAATTTACTCCAGACAGGGAGTCCTAGCCCATAGTGGGCTTCATATGAAAGAAGTAGATAGCATTAGGCTGTATTGAAACAAAATCTGAACCTAATTTTCAGAATGGCCTTATCGGTTTTGCCTGGCATCTGCCATTCTCTTCTCTAGAAGAAAGAAATGACTAATCTGTGTATTCTCAGTCTTGATATTTATATTTGAAGTAATCCTCATATTCAGTGTTATAAATTTGTCTAGTTCAATTTAAGTTATAGTATATACTTCTATTTCTCATTCTTTTTCTGCTTTGTGTTGTTCTCCAAAAACAAACAAACAGCAACAACAACGACAAAAAACGAGGAACCCATCAATCTCCACTTAGCCATTTCAGATCCAAATGTCAATAAAAAATTGTTTTTCTAAGGGTTCCAAATATTTCATTGTTGGGATCCATAATAGTTGTTAAAATAATGGGGTATTCTGCATTTTGTGCAAAAACTACAGATGTTTCAATCATCAGGAAAGGAGTGAATCAACATAGCTGCAACTTACCAGTATCTAGTTTGGCACTAGCTAGAAGCAAAACCAACAAAACAAAACCAAGTAAAAATGTCAATAAAATAATTACACAGACATTATTTGTTTGCTGAAAGGAGTTTCTCTGTGAGTCAAAGAGGAGACTCTACTTTGTGAAACACCTCTCTGAGTTCTGTTCTCTAAGGAAAAGAAATGGCTAATCTAACCTATTATTGTACAACTCTGTGCTATGAAGAATCTTACTATGATTCAAAGAGAATTTCTTCTGGGCTACAACATAACTTCATACTTTTCTCATTTGAATCTTACAAATATTCTGTGTAGGAATAGTCAACACAGGGATTTTAATTACAAGCAAAAGAAAAACAGGGTGGGAGGGGGAGAAACACACAAAGAGAGAGAGACAGAGAGAGAGAGAGAGAGAGAGAGAGAGAGAGAGAGAGAGAGAGAGCAGAAAATTAGAAAAATAAAAAATACTCATCAGAAACACATTAGGAACAAAAATATGAGTATGTATGGTGCCATTATGCAACACTGTTAATGAATTGCTTTTATACAACATGAAACCAAAGTCTTCTACAAAAAAGGACATGGGGGGACAATAAAAGATAAAATATTACCTTATAATGTCTAGAAAGAGTAAAAAAAATAATAGTTTTGTAAATGAATGTCCTTTTGGGAGCAACAGAAAGGAGAGAATTCTCACCTTGAGATGAGAAAAGAAATGAATAATGGTCTAAAAGGTAACTGAGGGAAAATGATTAATTTTAAACTGTTTCAAAATGTTTCACCATGTACATGATTGTTATCTCTGTAGGCAAGAGATTAAATAATTGGATAGTAAAATCCCTAATAGTATAATTACATACTCTTTTTCAGACAGAAGGAAAATTCCCAATTTAAACTGAAAAGCTTTCTAGTCCATCAGTTACTTCCACAGATTTATATTACATTTATAGTATCACAGTAGCAGAATGATATATGTAAACTACAACCCTAAATAGCCACCTTCAGTAAGACTTCCTTACTCCAAGCACCAAATAGATTTATAGAAAACTTGATGGACAAGAGAAACAGGAATGTCCTCCACAAAGCTAATATGGTGAACAGTCAAAGACAGCAGCAAAGACAATTTCCAGGCAGGTTCTACTGCCAATATGAGTTAACTCACAATATTTTTGGAAAGGTAAAATAGAATATAAATAAAGTAATAGATTTGATGGCAAAACTGTAAAGCATAGTCAGGTTGTCCTAAAGTCATTGGTTTATTCTCTTGAGATATTTCTATATTGCAGATTCAGTGGTGGTCTTTTTCTGAACTATTGGAATTTCAGCAAAGCAATCTCTATATATAAAAGCCTAAGTGACTATAGCAACCAAAACAATTAAATGGACGACTGAACAAGCAATGTGGGGCAACCAGGCTGGCGTGGGGGTTAGTGAGGGATGACCAAATGACTGAGCAACAGACTGCATGGGGCAACCAGGTCAGCAGGGGGGCAGGGGCAGTTGGTGGTGACCATGCTTGCAGGGGGGGGGGAGGACAGTAAGGGGTGACCAGGCCGACAGGGGGGACAGTTAGGGCCATTCAGACAGGCAAGCAGGTAAGCAGTTAGGAGCCAATGGTCCCGGGTAAGAGGGATGTCCGACTGCCCTGTGGGGTCCCATATTGGAGAGGGTGTAAATTGGACTGAGAGACCTCTCCATGCATGAATTTCATGCACTGGGCCTCTAGTAGCTAATAAGAGTCCATGCTGTTGGGTTCCTAGATAGCATCTATATTTGTCTCCTTGACTCTTTTCCTGTGATTAGAGTGTAAGTTCCAAAATGATCAATTAAGAAGCTTGGTTAACATTGATTGGCCAAGTCATTTTGTCTGTGTGGTTGTCCTGTGCTTTATTGTGTTATATGTTTTCTAATAGGCTCTAACATGTGTACTACCAAAATCTTCTACTATGTACCCACTTTCATATATGTATTCATGTGCTTGCTCCACAGATCATCATGTCTCTAGATGTATTAAGATTTTATTGCTACTATATTAAATCACCACAAACTCAATAGTGTAAAACAACACAAATTTATTTTTCAATTAGAGGCCTGCCCTGCAACTTCTCATAATCTGGGACCCCTCAGGGGATGTTGGAGAAGCAGTTTCCGCCCAATCCCTACAGGCCAGGACAAGGAACCCCACTGGTGCACGAATCTGTGCACGGGGCCTCTATAATGCATATAAGATCTTTGGTTAATCTCTTCTCACCCTCCCCCTTCCCTCTGAGATTCATCAGTATTTTCCGTGTTTCCATGCCTGTGGTTTCTGCTCCTGTGTTGAGCATCTGCCCTCTGGTGATCAGTGTGCATCGTAGCTACCAGCCGGCCGGTTGGCTGGTTGCTTAAGCTTTTATATATATATAGGTGGTTTGGTAGGTTAGTAGTCCAACATTGGCATCACTAGGCTAGAATAAATCTCTTGGCAGGACAAAATTTCTCTTTGGCAGCTCTAGGGGAATATCTGTTTTTCTGTCTTTTTCACTTTCTAAATGTTTCCACTTTCCTTAATTGTGGCCTTTTCACTCCATATTCAAAGCCAGCGAGGTTGCATTCCTCTTAGTGTTCTGTCATGGTCACAACTCCCTCTCAGAGTAGACAGAAAAGGTTCTTTTCTTTTAAGAATCCAGGTTCTTACTAGTAGATACCACCCATCCCAATCATATAGAGTCATCACTCATCTCAAAATCTTCACCTTAATCACATCTGCAAAGTCCCTTTTGTCATGTAATCTCAGGTTCCAAGAATTAGGATATGAACATCTTTGGGGTATAGTGGCATTATTTTTCCTATTACACTGATTTTCTAGTTCTTTTTCTTCCAGACTCCTAAACACATAGATAGGCCATTGGTCTCTGTCTTAGAATCTGCAAGAATTCACTACCTTAAGACATCTTTTCTCTATCCTTCATGGATAACTAGGTAAAATGCTGTAGTTATGTCCACAGGGAAGATATTTTATCCCCACCATCATTCAATTCCACTCCTGCATATGTTCCTAATGTAGCTGACATTTACTTTTGGTTTTCCCCATGATATAATCTATTTGTAAAACAGCCTTTTATCATTTTTTTCTCTTTTAACTGGTCATCAGGGCGCCTCTCCACACTATGGCCATAAGCACAGTGTGGTAGTTGATCATGCAGTTTACTCAGGTTTTCATCTTGCTTAGGCTCAACGTAGGATAAAATCTTTCCAAATTACATTGTCTGCTGCCAGACTCATAGCATTTTGCATTTAGTGCTTCAAAAAAAACCTACAAATTTTCATAGTCCAAACTTCACTGGACTCTACTGTGATTGAGAGTGGAAGTGTTAACTTAAATGTGAAGCAAAAGTATAAATGATATTGTTCCTCTCATATGAATGTAAACTGTTTCTCATCTTCTTATCTAATTGGAATGGGAAATATAGTATTTACCAAGGTAATGATTGCATTTCATATACACAAGTCTTTATGAATATGCTCTCTCAGAAATACAATGACCATCAAAGTAGCTGTGATTGGGACCACTGCATGGTTAAGCCTGTAGTATTCCACAGTCAACTTCAGTAATCATGTTTTTTTGTAGGAACCAGCCTGGCAAATGAAGTAGAGATATAATAGAGACAATGAGTCATGCATCATTTATGTCTTTACTGATGGCACTAATCTATTGTTATCTTATTTCATAGTCTGATAACTCAATGTGGGAATAACTCTGTGTCATTTAAGTATAATACTTAATTGTATCCATTCTAACTATATACTAAGGGACTGGGAAATTATTTCTAGGTAGGTTCATGGACTTTGTGGACCCACTAAGAGAAAGTCTTTTAGCCTGTTCTTCATTAATTAGTTGGTCCCTATGAGCTCTCACTCATATTAGGGGAGGCATCATACCTTTTTGGGTCACTTAGTTCCAATGTCAAGTCAGATCTTGAGTGCAAGAGTCCTAGAAATAATTGGGTATTCCTCAAGTCTGAGAGAATCATCAGAGTATATGCCTTTTATGGTGTATTTTTCTTCATCATGACATAACTACTGCTTCAATTAACTAATTCAAGATCTGAAATCTTGCTGACATCTGGGAATAAGTAGGCAATTTTGGCTTGGGTTGCAGTGAATACCTTCAACCTCATACAGGTTTTTATAGAAATGGCTTGACCCTGAGTTTTAAAGAGTTAATTTTCCTATGGACCAGTACTGACAATCAGAGTCAAAGTCCCTCATGAACTAGGACCACATAATATTGCTGCAGTGTGGGTAGGTATGTATAAAACTATCCTATCTAATAAAATAGTAATATGCAAATTGACTATACCTTTGCTATGCCCAATAAGCCACACCCACAAGCCATGCCCACCAGCTAATCACAGGGATGGATCGTGGGGCCCTGTCATGGCACCCATGGTGCCCAGGGCCATGAAGGGCCTCTCCCCGAGTGGCCCTGGGGTTAGGCCAGGCGGGGCTATGGGAGGGGCCGGCCAGCCATGTGGGGGGGCATTGGATGGATCTCGGGGAGAGGCCCTTCCTGGCCCTGGGGTTAGGCCAGGCCTGGCTGAGGGAGGCGAGGACACAGAAAGGGTGAGCCAGGTGCCCTGTGAACATGAACATCCCCTGAGCCATGGAGCAGCAGGTAAGATATGTGTCTGAGGTCCCTTGGCTGCAGAGTGGCGGGGTCAGGAGTTGAATCCAGGTGCATCTCTGCCCGCAGCTCATCATCTCTCCACTGTGCTTGGACAGGCTTGCCAAATGATGCCATCTGTGGATGGTGATGCTTGCCAAGTCTATGCTGGGTCCTGAGGCTGGGGAGGGCGGCGTAGGGGAGTGTCCCAGCTCCTGCCTCCCAGAGCTCCTGGACTCCAGTGCGAGGCCCAGCCATGGGAGCAGGAGAGGAGCCAGGACACAGCCCCTGAGACAGAGGAGAGTGAGCCATACAACCCAGCCCGGCCTGTGTGCAGAACAGAGGCAGGGAGTGCGGGAAAGGAAGTGAGAAAGGCGAGAGCTAACACACAAGCAGCGGGGATGTCTCCATGGGCCAGAAAGGCACTGGACCCAGACCATCTGCAGACCCAGGCCTGGACTCCGCCAGGCATGAGTGGCCCCATTCCTGGGGTAAAGAGACCAGAGTCCTCCTCAGAACAGGACCCTGGAGCTGGGATCACTGTCCACCCTTACAGAATGGTGATGGTCTGGGTCCATGGGCATGCTGTGACCCAGGATCCAGAGCTGCACTCATCCTGGGCACTGGACCCAAGCACCAGGAGAAGGAGCCCTGTTCATTGTCCCCAGCACTGGTTCTGACCCTGGGCCTCCTGCCCCATAACATCCAGAAATCCAGGAGACAGAGGGGTGAGCTCAGAGGCAAAAGCAAGCCCCAGGCCTCAGGCTGTCTGACTCAGGACGAACTCGCAAGCTGACACCTGGGAAATCTGTGGGCCTAGGGTGCTAAGGAAGCCGGTAAATAAAAGCCCCCACCTACATGTAGGAAACACCAAAGACATTATATGCATAGGAAAATATATAATAGAAGTTTCTTATTATTGAAATATATTTAAAGGAAATTACCATAACTATTTAAACAAATAATAATGTAATGTCTGTGTAAGTAAAATACATGACAATAGCACAAAGATTTCCTGGGAAAAATGAAATTTTGTTACAGTGAAGTTTCTATACAAGATGTGAAGTGGTAAAATATCCACTTGAAGATAGACTGTGACAAGTTAAAATCCTATATAATGAAGAGCTAATAGGTAAATAGTCATCACACCTTCATGTCATCATGCCATAATGGCTCAGAAACCCAACATTGAGAAGAGAGGAATGGGGACCAGACAGGCTTTGGACTGGGAGAGGAACAAGCCACCTACTCCATGGTCCCGGATGCCAACAGCTGTGTATGCCTCTCTGGCCCAGTAGAAGGACAAGCTGCATGCCCTGTGGTCCCGGGTGCCTGTGGCTGCCTGTGCCTGCGGCTGGCCTGAATGAAGCTGGCCCAAGTCCTGGGTCCCTATAGCTGGCCAGAGAGAGGGAAGCCTGGGTCCCAGGTGTGGGGCAAGGCAGAGGCAATTAAGGACAATTAGGCCAGCAGGGGAGCACTTAGGGGCAATCAGGCTGGTAGAGGAGCAGTTAGGGGGCAATCAGGCAGACAGGCAGAGGTGGTTAGGGGTGATCAGGCAGGCAGGCCAGTAAGCAGTTAGGAGCCAGTGATCCTAGATTGTGAGAGGGATGTCCGACTGCCAACAGTCAGAGTGCCAAATATCAGACATCCCTGAAGGGGTTCCTGATTGGAGAGGTTGCAGGCTGGGCTGAGGGAACCCCCCTTCGTGCATGAATTTCTCACACCAGGCCACTAGTACTTCATAATAGTTTACTTCTCACTGATGTAAGAACCACCCATTTTCTCTAATAAAAACAAATCTGCTCTGCTTCTCTATGTAACCAATTTCTTTGTTTCTATGGTAACTGTTGGCAATGCAAATCTTTTTGTATTGATATAACATGGAGAGGTGAAGAGCATGGTGTGAAAGAAAAATTATAAAAAGGGCACTGTTTTTATAACCTATACTAAAAAGAAAGAGGCAGAAACTCTAGAGGTTAGAGCTTGTCATTACAAATGTGATCAGAGGGTAAAGGGCTGAAGTCTAGAACACAGTGAACAATAACAAAAGGGCAATGAACAGTTTGCATGAAAAAGGGAAGATCTAGAAGGTACATGACAATTGTCTTCCATTGGCTGAAAGTTTGTTATGTGTGACATTTGCACAGGGATTTTCAGCTTAATTTAAAATGATCTTCATGAATTTGAAGATTACTAGGTACCTGCACTGCTGTAGAATTATACCAAAAAGCCTTACAAGAGCATCTGCAGCTCTTCACCTTTGAAAATTAACACCTACAAAATTAAATTCAAATTTATGAAAATTCTTGTGGTCTTCAGACTAAAGTCATGCCTTAAATTCCAGGAAATTATTGTGTGTGTGTGTGTGAGTGTGTGTGTGAAAAATCTGAAACTCTTATAATAATTTAAGTTTTCATTTTTAGTTTCATCAGGAAATACAAAATATAAATTAATGTTTAATTTCTTTCAATATGTAAATAAAATTTAAGTCTCAGACTTCAAATAATTCACTTTAAATGCTCTACAAAAAAATAGTCATCTTGACTCAAAGTATATCTGAATTTTACAGTTTAGTTATATTCTATTTTAAATCTGCCTATAGAATTATATTCATTAGTAGTTAAATAACTGTTATTCATAGTAATATAACTTACATTTTATCCTTCAAAGCACATTATTTGTTTAATCTTAAAAAATCATATCTGTAAAAATAAAAATAAATAAATATTCTATATAATAAAAGACTAATATGCAAATTGTCCCCTTGACTGGGATTTTTAACAGGGGATAGGACCAACCCACCAACTTCCTGTAGCCTCTCCCCCTGCCCAGCCCTGCCTTATTGGCCCCAATCAGGGCGGGCAGGCCGGATCCCACCCATGCATGGATTCGTTGACTAAGCCTCTAGTATTATTATTATACAGTTTACATTGAAGAAATGGAGGGTAAAGAAGCAGTAGGTTAATTTCAGAAAGTTACCTGGCTGGAAAGTAATAGGACCAGGAATGGAAAGATCTTCTACCTTGTATTGCGAATTTTTCTTCACAGTTTTATCATTTGTCTAAGTCAATTCATATATTTCAGAGATTAAAGATGACTTTTAGTCATTATGTCCTTATAGCAACTTGTAAATAATTGGAAATCCATTAATGTTTTAATTGAAATGGTATGATTAATGAGTTATGTAACTAGAAACATAACTTTTTTTCAATGAACTTATGTAAGTGGCTTTGGAGTAAGATTGTTCATTGTTTTAAAGTTGTATGGATTCAAAGATGTTTTCTAAAATTTATAAATCTCAATTTCCTCATCCATAAACTAGAATTAGTAATAGTGCCTACTTCATAGTGTTGCAATATGAATTAATCAAATTCATATGCATATAAGGTGACTAACACATTGCCTGGTACAAATAAGCTCTAAGAAAACATTGCTATTGTTATGGAATATTTGCACCATGGAAATATAGTGGTTGGCTTATATACAAAAAAAAAAATAGACCTTCTCAAGACTTCTTTGGAGGTCATTTAAATCATATATAACTTAATAGTTACAAATATTGTTTATATAAGCTGTTATAATTTACACTAGAGGCCTTCCTTTCCCCGGCTGCAGGCACCAGCTTCCCTCCTGCACCCTGGTCCCAGGCTGCTTCCCCTTGGCTGCTGCTGCCAGGCACCCTGGACCTGGCCTGCTGCCCTCCGGCTTTTGCTGCAGCTGTGCTCCAAGGACTATGCTCCGGCCCTGGCTTTGCCCAGAAGGACATCTGGAATGATGCCCAAAAGGATGTTCAGTCTAATTAGCATATTACCCTTTTATTATTATTATAGATTTGAGGAAACTAAGACCTAGAGTGGCTATAGGCCTTCTCAAAGATAATAATATCCTTTGGGGATGGCATGTGGTCTGTAAACTTTCTACTCTCAGAAAGCAATTTCAGAAGTATTATTTGGAATTCATTTTACTTGTATTGTTAATACAGAAGTTTTTGCGGTTATACATTTTTTATGAAAATAATCAACTTCTTTTCCTGCTAATAAAAAATAAGGCTCTATTTCGTTAAAATATTTTTAGCTAATTTTGTATAAAGGGGTGCAATTGTATTTTTAAATTTTACATATAATGATAAGTAATTATCTTAATTAGACAAACACAAATGGTATGATTCATGGAAAAAATGGCTTAATGTTAATGTTTAATTCAGATCTCCTGATCATTGTAGCCACTCCCTATTAATTATTTTCTTGCTCTTAAAAAATAATATACTTTCTGAAGTATCAGAAAACTTAGAAATAGGTATGATCTAAGAACTACAGAAGACAAAGAACCATTATTATATTTATTATTAAGTTAATAATAATTGAGGAGAGTTTCAGATTTCAGTGTATTTTTTTAGCTTATCCTATATAATGAAGAGGTAATATGCAAATGGACCATCACTCCAACACAAGATGGCTGCCCCCATGTGGACACAAGATAGCTGCCCCAAGATGGCCAGCAGGGGAGGGCAGTTGTGGGCAATCAGGCCTTCAGGGAAGGGCAGTTGGAGGGGACCCAGGTTGGCAGGGGAGGGAAGTTGGGGATGACCAGGCTGCAGGGGAGGGCAGTAAGGGGAATAAGGCTGGCAGGAAAGTGGTTAGGGGGTGGTCAGGCTGGCAGGCTGAAGTGGTTAGGGCAATCAGGCAGGCAGGCAGGCTAGTAGTTGGGAGCCAGCAGTCCTGGATTGTGAGAGGGATGTCTGACTGCCTGTTTAGGTCTGATTTTACTTGGGGTCCCATATTGGAGAAGGTGCAGGCTGGGCTGAGGGACACAACCCTCCATGCATACATTTTGTGCACCGGGCCTCTAATTTATAATAAAATTTAATTTGGTTAATAAGGGTATAAAAATGATTTCTCTACCCCAATGCTGATTATGTGAATAATGTGAATTCAATGTTTAAATTTAGTTTTAAGTCTATATTATATGAAAACTGTTAGGTTTATCTTTGAAATTAAGTAGACATAGGAGTAAGGAATTACACAAATGAATGTACATATCCATTATTAGAATTTTATTATATTTTGTAATATGCTTAAATGGTTAAGTATAATATATTATTTCAGGCTTCCATACATGTGTGCAGTTTAAAATATTTTTTTACAATTCATTAAAAATGAACCATGATAATTAAGTTAACTAATATATAAAAGTTCACTTCTTTAACATGTGAAATCACTTGATTTGAGCATTCTCAAAAATATTATTTATCTTAATAGAGCTAAAAAAGTGTGAATGTTTCCATCAGAACTTCATGTTATTCAACAATGGGGAGATTTCTGTTCAGATATGTGAAAAATCACATTGACTTATAGTTTTAGATACCACTGCTTGCTTTCCAATGAAAATAATTGCATCTACAGTAGTCCCCTTTTATCCTTGGGGGATATGTTACAAAACCCTCCCCAGTGGATGTATGAAACCATGAATAGTACTGAGTCCTACATATACTAGTAGAGGCCCGGCACACAAAATTGTGTGCAGGTATAGTCTCTAGGCCTAACCTGTGATCAAGGCCATCTTCCTGGCTGCGGGCAGCTGGCCCCACCCTCCACTGTCACCCATCCGTGTGGCTTCCCAGTTGACCATCAGGTGATTGGAACCTGATGGAGGGGGGTGATGGACCAAGAGGTCCTGCCCACTCATGGCCCTGCCCCTGCTGTGGGTCACTCTCTGTGGGATGGCTAGTGGGGTGGGGCCCTTGGCCTGGTTCCCAGTTCACCACCAGATGATGGGAGCCTGCTAGTTGGGGAAAGGGACTGAGAGGTGGTCAGTGAACCTTACAGTGACTGGTCCAGTGGTCGTTCTGGTTGTCCTACCATTATGGTTGCTGGGCTTTTATTATATAGGATGTGTGGGTTTTTTTCCCCTATAAATACATGCTATGATAAAGTTTAATTTATGAAGTTGACACAGTACAAAATTAACAGCTAATAAAGATAGAATAATTATTATCATGTAAGTTAATAAAACTTATGTAAATGTGATCTCTCCCTCTTTCTCCTTCTCTTTTTTCTTTATACAATAGTCATTATATTTTTCAGGCCAAACATATTTCTAAATACATGTAACCATCCCTTACTTGCAATAAATGGCTTGGTGTCATTCCTTTCAGGGGACCCCTTGCTGAAGTCGCCATATAGGTTATGTGCTTTCTGGTGCAACACATTGCTGTCAATCAGAATATGCTTTCTGTTCATGTCTTCCACACATAAACTTAATACCTTAACCATTTTAGCTAAACACTAAGAACACACTGTGGTTGGAACTTTGCAGTTTGAAATGTAACTGCAAAATTACCATGATTTTTTTTCTTTTTTTTATTCATAATTTCCTGGATATTATATTTGTACTTACTGTAACTCTTAGCAACCCTAGCATACAGTTTTTTTTTCTTTCTTTATTAACGTGACAACTTTCTCCTTCTTAAAGGAAGCAATTTATAGCTTATCTTTGGAATAACCAAATTGCCAGTATTATTACTCTTGCATTTTCTAGACATTCTTAATTAAAATAAGAGTTACTTGACACAAGCTCAAGGATACCTCAATACTTGATCAGATAACTGAGAAGCCTGTTAAGTGACTAATGAAGGGTTGGAGCGTATACAGTGTGGATACTAGATAGGCGGGAACAGACTGGAATGGTCATCAAGTTACTCAGAACGACCCTTCATTTATTTTTATTTTGGGGTTGATGCCTATCAAGGCACATAAAAGTTTCTGAATTGTTTATTGGATTTTTCTCACTTATTATTTTGGAAAGCAACTGACCACAGGTAACAGAAACCGTGGAAAGCAAAACCGAGGCTAAGATGGCACTACTGTACTCACATTTGCTGTCTTAAGTTCCTTTTCAGATGGTCACAGCTATTTGGTTGAATGCAAATTAGGTTTCCAGGGTCAGAAAACTTAGAAGTAAGCAGCAGATTTAACAGTGAATCTAAACAGTATCCACATTTTTTTTTTTCACAGTACTGGGCAAAGGAAATAGTAGTAACTAAGGTTGCAGAGGGCAACCCTATTATAGATCTGCAATATTAGAAACAGTCCTTTCCATTTTCTCGAATTGCACATATTAGAATATCTCAGATACAAAGCTGGATGGTGTGATTGCCAATAAAAATCTAAAAATGTGCAGCTCCTGCAGTTCAAGAGACATAACCTTCTGAAAGTAATGAGAAAACACTTGCTCTTGATTTTCCTGGGTTTTGTCATTGTAAATGAGGCAGAAGCTGGTTTAATGTTATTCTGACAGTTGCTCTGGCCTGTGAACTCTTCCCAGTTGTGACGACTAGATTGTCATTGATACCCATGGGAGATGTTTTGTTAGCAGGACATTGCAGCTAAAAAAAAAAGTGAGATGGTCATCAAATATTTTTGTTTAAATTTAAAATGGAAACAGAGCACTAAAGTACATTCTACAACTTAACAGGTCCTCAAACAACAGATGTGTGTGTTGATCTGTATATACAGTTTCTGGCATTGTCAGATGGGATTAGTTTTCTTTCAAACATAAACCAGATGAGTTTTTAAGCAATTTATGTCTACAGATTCTACTCTTTACTCTGAATAGAAATATATTGAGGTCACAATATATATAGATTTTGCAGAATAATTTACACAACCAATACTCTTCCCACAGAAAGGTATATTTAAAAAAATAAAAACAAAACTAGACTCTAGTACTGGCGCTCCAGTTACTAATATTTATTTGGCACAGATGCTATAAAATGTTATAGCATTTTTTGTGTGTGTATAATATCTTATCTTAGCATGTATTTGACTATAACTTTCACTAGTACATTTTTGTAATAATTTTTCTCAATTAGATTTCAAGTTTTCACCTGCCATTCCCCCCCCCAAAAAAAATACATACTTAGAAATCATTGAGGTTTATTTTTTTGTTTATTTTCTAATTTTAGTATTTTTATTTTTGTGCTATTTAAACACACACATACACACATGTCCATTACATGCTGGATGTGTGTATGTGTTGGAATATCTGCATTAGCATTTTCTATTCAATTAAAAACTATGCCATTGTAGCTTCTTTGCATATCCATGTACAATTACTTTGGCAATAATAGTTTAACTCCAAAATGTATTCTCAAAAGAAGAGACAGACTCATTATTTTGATACATTTACATTAATGAAAGACCCAGTGATGCCAAGCCTGCAACAACAGGGTGTCCTGTATTCTGGGCCTGTAGGAAGTGATAGAAATTTTGAATTATCCCAAAGACACATAGTTCTAGAGATGCTCTGGATTTAATGAAACCAGTGCTCTGACATACAGTATAATACCTCTTTCTAAATGATTCCATTTATAAACCTCATCTGCTCTTAATTATTATTAAGAGCTTTTTCATGTTGTTTATTGGAAACATATACAAACCCCTAGGAGGGTCCCCAAAGGTGATCCCGTGGGATGGCCCCCCAATGGTAAAAGCCTTCTCTCTCTCTCTCTCTCTCTCTCTCTCTCTCCCCACTCCCCTTGGGAAAATCAACCTAAAAATGTGTCTTGTGTCCCTTTATCTCTGGTTTATACGTGCTGCTGTTCTTTGTCTGAACCTGACACTTCCTAATTGGTCCCTTTCCTTAATTTGGGACCCATGCCCCACTTTCCTCATTGGCCATTCTGCTACATAGAATTAGTTTCAAAGCTCAAAGCCCACATGGTACCTCCTTCTTTCTCGCCTCCTTATCTTGCTGGTTGGAGTTGCTTTTGATATTCCAGCTGCTGAGGCCAGAGATATCTCTGTCTTTGGTTTATGGCTATTTTAATTGCTCAGGCCAGAAATGTTTCCATCTCCCTGGATCCCCTCTTCCTGTGCCATTCCTCCATCCTTTGTGTAAGTAAGATCAGCATTTTGGCATCTTCACATCTCCATCTTCCATGGACCCTCTTTATCTCTAAGACTCTTTAAACCTGCCTGCTTTGTCCCTGGAATTCCTTTCAAAATGATCCATGGTTACCCTCAGTATATGTTCCTCTTCACTGAAACAAGTAATAAATCAAATTTTGTTTGACTACAGGTGTATATCTGATAGTATTTTTCCTGGAGGTCATTTATAAAGTCTTAAAAAACCCATATATTTATTAGTATTTAAAATGTACCTTTATTCATTACATTGATAGATAACATGGATTCTTAAGACCAGACTGAATATTCTATGAATAAAATATTAGTGATACATTTTGAACAATGGGTATAGAGTTTAGATGTTCCTTTTTAAAGTAATATTTTTCTTCAGTTTATTAATTACATTATTCCCCCTTTTCCCCCCTATAGCTCCCCTCTACCCGCTACCCATCCCACCCTCTGCCCTCACCTCCCCCACACTGTTCTCTCCCATAGGTACATGATTTTTGTCTAGCCTCTTGCTGCACCTCCCACACCCCTTTTCTCCCCAAGAATTGTCAGTCCATTCCCTCTCTATGTCCATGATTCTGTTATATTCAGCAGTTTATCCTGTTCATCAGATTAATTCACTTGATTTTTAGATTCATTTGTTGATAGATGTGTATTTGTTGTTTATAATTTATATTTTTACCTTTTTCTTCTTCTTCTTATAGAATATCTTTCAGCAATTCATATAATATTGGTTTGGCAGTGATGAACTCCTTTAGCTTTTTCTATTTTTTTGATAGACAGAAAAAATAAAACATTTTGGTATGGAAAACACATCAAAATTTATAGAAATAACTTAAATATCCAAGTTAAAGAAGACATTTTTGTCAGTGAAATATTTTTAACTGCTGTTAATTCTCTTCAAAAAATATTTTCTTATAAAGAAATCTTCAGCAAATTATCATTTTATCCTTTAAAAATGTATTAGTCATTGGCTAGTCTATCCTTTTTACTACTATTTAGCATTCAAGAGTAATCCTATCTTTTTTTTTTTTGGTTAAAACTACATTGCTAATAATTATTTTAATAATTATATCTATTGGCTGTTTCTATGTGCTAGACACCATTCTGAATACCAATTTGTTCCAGAAATCTTATGAAGCATTATGATTTCTGTTTTGTAGTTAATTAAAATGAAAGAAGATTTGAGCATATTGTCTGAGAGCATGAATCTGTAAGAGTCAGAATTTAAAGCCAGGTAAGCCAGTTTCATTGACTTGTTCACTTTAGTCTTTAGACACTACAGAGCTTCTTCCTGGTTCTTAGTGTTTTTTTTAAAATTACCATTGTTTTTCTGCTGTGTAATTCATTTTAATAGTTTGTGAATATATTCTTTGCTCTAGTTAAGATAACTATAAATTACTTTTTAAAAGGTTATATATAATATACTTCTGTCTATAGTTATTTATAACTCAATCAAACATTCAAAATCTAGTAAAAGTTTGGTAAGTATTACCACTTTTATTATAAAATAATCATTTATAATATTTTTACTTACTTGATTAGAGCAAAACAAATGTGTGTGAAAGTTAAGAGATTGGCTTATATAAGAACTACTTTTAGAAAAGGAATATGCCAAGCTCCTAACTTTTTTCTTTTTACAACCTGTTCAAAAGTTGCCTAGTTAGTCTATATAGTAGAGAGTATATACCTACTTCCAAAATGTGTTTTGAATATACCTTTTTTTTATTGTTACCCTTTCCATGGAAGATTTGCTGGAAACACATTTGTTAACTTGTATAATCTAATAATATGGTACCCTTCAAAATAATATTTTTTAAAATTGGAGGGTTTTTAAAATACATATATTTTATTGATTTTTTACAGAGAGGAAGGGAGAGGGAAAGTCAGAAACATCAATGACTAAGAAACATCAATCAGCTGCTTCTGCACACCTCCTACTGAGGATGTGCCCATAACCAAGGTACATGCCTTTGACCGCAATCGAATCTGAGACCCTTGAGTCTGCAGGGCGACGCTCTATCCACTGAGCCAAACCGGTTAGGGCAAAATTATAGTTTTTAATATTTGTTTATTTTCTATGACATACTGACATTAAGAATAAGGAAAGGCCTTAGAGAACTGTTGGTGGCCTAATTCAGAAATATTTAAATTCTTTGAAAATTTCAGGGATGGCTTCAAAATATCATAACTCATTTAACACAGATATTTTAAATTTATTACAATTTAAGTTGGTGATTGGGGAGGGAGACAGTTCACCCCTTATTACTAAAATACTGTTTGAGTGCTCAACATAATACACTAACAAATCAGTACTTTTGTGGAAAAAAACAAACTTAGAAGCTTTCTTTCTTCTTAACTGTCTACCCAAGAACCTGAGCTAGCTAACAGTTTTAGCATTTTTAAGAATGCATGTGGATTTTTAAAATATATATATTCTTCTTAACTGTCTACCCAAGAATCTGAGCTAGCTAACAGGTTTAGTATTTTAAGAATATATGTGGATTTAAAAATATATATATCCTGTTTCTCCCTAAACCTTTTTGTTCATTTTTGTTGTTGTTGTTGTTGTTGTTGTTGTTGTTTGTGGTTTTCCTCTTTGTCTTTCAATCGCTTAACTCCAGAAGCTAAAGTATAGGTTTGGAACTTAGACAGACCCTCCTAGAATCTGACCTACAACTGACGTGTGGTCTTGAGCCAATTAGGTTACCTCTCCTTATCTCCTATTCTTCTTTTTTTAAAAAATTCTGATATTATAATACTTATCTTAGATGATTGTTATATGCATTAAACATAATAATTCACATGAAGTCCTTATAGCATTTGGTGAGCACTCATTGAAAATTTAGATTATTTGTACTCTTTTTTTAAAAAAGAAAAATTTATTGTGATGACCTTAAAAATACACCTTGCAGAGCTCCAGCCGTAGGGAGTATTACGGATCAAGGGCCACAGCTGCTCTGTTCTGAAACCCACAGCCATGTTAGCACTGAGAGCATGCTTCCTTTGCCCAGGCAAAGACTGAGTGTGGATGGTATACTTGCCAAGAGGAGGCATTCCCAGGAGACACGGGACTCTTAAAAGCTTCTTCAAAAGCTTCCGAAGACCTTACCAAACCTTCCTTAGCTTGCATGGGCGTGCAGCATGCTTCTACCAACCGCCCTTCCCTCTCTTATTCCCTCAGGGCCAGACTGCATAATGATTGCTCTCTCAGATTTCCCATATTCTTTTACATGGACCAGTAGTTTTCAACCTTTTTCATCTCATGGCACATCAAAAATATATTTTTGTTCATCTGACCAAAAATAGATACAATTTTGATTCATTCACACCAGATGAGTATTGTGTTGGCTGTTGTCATTTTTTTTTTTAATTTGCCAATCTAGTAGGGGTGGGGAACCTTTCTTCTTCCAAGGGTCATTTGGATTTTTATAACCTCATTAGCGAGCTATACACAATTATCAACTTAAAAATTAGCCTGCTCTATTTGGTCAAACATTTAATTAACTCACCCCTAATGCCTTTGCTGGGTCAGACCAAATGATTTTATGTGCCTTATACAGCCTCTGGCCAGACATTCCTCACCCCTGAAAGGGAAAAGAAGGCAATGCCCTTGACTAACGAGTCAGGTATTGCATGTTTTAAAAATTCTTGTGGCAGACCACTTGAGCATAGCTAGTTAACAGAAAGTTATCTTATTACAATATTTGCAGCTCTATGCTCAACTTAGTGTCTGATTCTTAAAGAATCCAGACTTTATGCAAGTAATTATTTTTAGAAGACCTAGCCCTTTTCCATCAACTCCACTTGGACTGCTAGCATATATGCATCTTACATTTACCCTTATCCAGTATCCTCTCCTGCAGTATCTTGCCAATTAAGCCCGGAATCAATAAATAACATGCACAAAGGGCCACTTTATAAAATTTAAGGTCTTGCTTCTCAAGAGCTAAATTACACTGCCCAACATTGCCCTTAGGGATACATCCTGAAAATATCAAACTCATAATAAATGGATACCTTAGCCTCATTTAATCATTATTAGAGAATGAATAAAAATTCTCTTAATCATTTTGTAGTGAAATGGAAAGCAATACTTGCCACATCCTTGGGTGTTAGTCAGTTAAGAAGTTGTGAGTACATTTTACCAAAATGTAATTCAGGTTATAGCAATGACCACATACTTTCATGTACTATCTCTCCATGAATATATATATGTAAGGATATTTGCCACAGTTTTCATAACAAGATTTGCTTTTCTATGCTTTATACTTAGGAGATGAATCTTTGGATGGGAAAGGACACATTATTAATCAATCCATTACCTCTCAGAGTGAATCATCTCTCTTGAGCACTTTGATTCTTGGTACTCTGACAGGAAGACACCCCAGAAGTGCATTAGTTTTACTTTTGAGGTTTGATATCAATTTATACCCCAATTCTACTCTTAGTTCAATTTGAGCTTAGCACAGGCAGCCTATAAATGCAAATAAATAAACAAACACAAAATACATGATTGAATAAAATTAAGAAAGAGCAATAAAAGAAGCAAAGGAAATATAAGAATATAAATATAGATTGGCTTAAACAGGATACGTGTGTTGTACTATCAGAGAGCTACTCTCAGGGCAGAAAGCGCTGCTCCATTTGCTGTTGGGACACAATAAATTTGTTGGTGCCTCAAAGAGCTGATCCAGCTTTATAGGTGTCGTTTTAAGATTTCCTTTTGCCTAGCTGTTGCCCCATATCTTTTCTGCCTTCTTCCTTGATGCTTTTGTGGTAAAGATACAAAGATAGAGCTTACCTGAATGTAGCCCAACTGCATTGTCCCTCTAACAGGCCTGCCTCTTTTCCAAGCAATTGGTGCACAGTGAATGTTCTCACCATGCCAGGTGAGACCCTATTGCTACACCAAGTGCTGTAACTTGAACTCCATTTTAACGCCAACATTATAGCTCTAATATAATACATCAAAGCTTTCATTGCATGTTTATCAAAGAGTAAACAAACACTGGATTGTAGATCCATGAAGGACGTGGAACATTATACCTCTCACAGGAGCTTCAATTTATGTGAATCTCAGTGTAACGTTGAGATGAAATGTTTAATCTAACTTTACAAACACTGGGTATCTGATAGGTTCCATAGTGCCCGAGGTTTCCTCTGCACTGCTGGCCCAGGTGATAATTAGCAGTGACTCAGTACCAGCCACTGCTCAGTACTCGCCCATGCAGTGCAGGGCCCTTTTCATTTCTTCATCTCTGCATGCCCCAATTTAAAAAGAGCATGGGTAAGGGAACCCGGTAAATCAGTTTAGAAATGAAAGGACACACAATAGTCTCAGCTCTCAGTTTGAAACCAGCTTTTCTCAAAATGCAATTTTCATGTAGATTGTCTTTTTTATATCTCAATGGTGACTCTAGCTCAAATGTAATTATTAACAGTAATGAGAATTAAGCCAGATTTTTCAAGAGGCAAATGATTTATTTTATTTTACAGATTGCAAAGAGTTAGATATTACCAATTGCTACCGGTATTTTTTTTCTGGATTTCATTGTAATGAATTGAGATTGAAGTATTCTCTCCAGATCTATTCATTAATGTACCCAATATTTTCAGAGTTTGTGCAATGTGCCAGCCTCTGAGACAGGTATTAAAGTCACAATGATGAAAAAATATAATGAAAATGTAATAAACACGATTTTCACTCAATGCAGCAAACACTAAGATTCCAGAGATAAACATAGAACCTGAAAAGGTCCCTCTCACAAAAATACAATGATGTCTGTGGTACAGCATGAGGTCTAACTAATATCCAGCTCTGAAAAAGAATGTGAAGGCAGGGCATGGGTATTAAATAAGTTTTTCCTGGCTTAAAAAAGAAAACAGAATAGTACTAAGATCCTAAAGACAAAAAAGAACATGACCAAAACAAAAATGTACAGATACTATTTATGATTGCAAAGGGCTAAGAGTCACATTCTCCCCTCCTCACACACACACCAAATTAGTATTATACTTTCATGAACATAGAAGTAGACCTTGATGTAACTCTACATACTGAGTAGACATCAATGCAACTGAAGTGAGCAAAATTTTTCTGGGGTTCAGTTTTTTATTTACTGCTGTTACAGTGAGTGGTAGCTCTTTGCTTTCAATTTACCTAAGAAGATAATTCTTTTATTTATAAAACTAGAAAAAAATCATAAAATAAAACCCACCATATTTATACTTTTTCTTCTATTAAATAATTTCTATGGCTCATAGGGACTGATATACAATGATCTAGAAAAATTGTATATTAAATATGTTTTCAAGTACCAGCTCAAAGTAGACCCATTTCTCATTGCTATGTGTATGTTTCTTGAGTCTGCCCCTAAGAACAGTATACTCAGGAGTGCACATCTGAGTCAACCTAACCCAATCAGATTCCTTATCCTGGGAATTTAGATTCAGGTTACCATTATTTGATCTCTTAAAATGTAACTTAGAGTCTGTGAATCATTATGCACCAAAGAAAAAGATACATATTTAAGACCTATTTTATTTTATTTTATTTTAGTAAGCACATTTGTTTGCTGTGCATCAGTCAATATTGTTAGTATGTAGAAAAGAAAGATATAAGAATACACAACAGTACAGGGAAAATAGATAAGTGACATGGATAGTTGTTTGGGTTCTTAAAATATTTCAATTTTAGTGTCTATTTTCTTCTGGGGCCTCACTGCACTAAATAAAGATTCTGCAATTTTTTTTTTGGTGAGCTATATCTTTACATTTGTACTAAAGCTCCCTGATAAGCATCTATCTTATTTATCTACTTTATTTAAGCAGGTTTCACTTATTAAAGAAATATCTAAAACTAACCCTAAAATGGGACCGGGCAGATGATACAACTCTGTTCTCAAATGTGAAATAATTTTGGAAATTGAATAATATGTGAACAATCTACTAGTGTGTGTGTGTGTGTGTGTGTGTGTGTGTGTGTGTATATATATATATATATATATATATATATATATATATATATGCCTATGTGACCATTCAACCAGTAGCTATGATGCACAATGGCCACCAGGGAGCAGACCTCAGTGCACAAGCATGGAAATGTGGAACAGACTGATGAATGTCAGAGGGAAGTGGGAATGGGGTTGGTGGGAAGAGATTAATCAAAGATCTTATATGCATACTAGAGGCACAGTGCATGGATTTGTGCACCAGTGGGGTCCCTAGGCCTGGCCTGCAGGGATCAATTTGCAGGCTGAATTTGTTTACCAGGCCCCCAACATCCCCCGAAGGGTCCCAGATTGTGAGAAGGCACACGCCAGGCTGAGGGATACCACCAGTGTTTATCAGGCCCCTAGTTATAATATAAACAATGATGTATACTTATTTAATAATTTAATTCAACAAATTATCTGTATATATTTAAAAGCCTAAGTGACTGACCAACCATTAGCTATGATGAGCAGTGACCACCGGGGGCAGATGCTCAATACACAGGCATGGAAACATGGAACAGACTGATGAATCTCAGAGGAAAAGGGGGAGGAGGAAGGGTGGGAAGAGATTAACCAAAGATCTTATATGCATACTAGAGTCCTGGTGCACAGATTCATGCACCAGTGGGGTCCCTCAGTGTGGCTTGTTGGCATCGGGCCAAAACCAGCCCAGTGCACAGATTTGTACACTGGTGGGGTCCCTCAGTGTGGCCTGCGGGGATTGGGCCGCAACTGGCTCTCTGATATCCTCTGAGGGGTCCTGGATAGTGAGAAGGTACAGGCCAGGCTGAGGAACCCCACAAATCCATGCACTGGGCCTCTAGTTAAGAATAATTTGTACATCATTTAATATTTACTTAGTAATATGAATTTTCTAAACCAAATATTTTTGAGGACATCATTTTAAGAAAGTAATGTAAATAGCATTTGGGAATCATAAATGTTATTCTTAATTATCATTCATATGCCCCTTATTATGCCTTGACAATGTGAGAATGCTACTTTTCAATCTATTCAAAGTAGTCCATAATTACTGCCTTAACTATTACACCACAATTTTATAGTAATAAAAATTGAATTGAAATGAATTTATGATCTGGCAATAAATATTCTCTGGGGTAGTTGATTTTTAAAAAGTGGCTAAGTGTGGTGATTTTTAAATTTAGTTTCCACTAATAAGTTTTCAGGTAATCTTATATAACAAAAGCGTTTCATATTCTGTTTAAAATCTTCACAAATTTCTTCACTTTACAGAAGAGCAAATCAAAGACAAGAAAGTCTCAGCGACTTCCCTAATAAGTCCATTTAGAATTAAATTTAAGTTATTCAGATTTCATAGTAATAATGTTTCTTCATTGGGTCATCCTGGCACAAATGGAATTCTGGTTGTTTTCCAGGAAAAAATATTTAATAAGAAAAAATATTCCTATAACCGCTTATAGTTTAAAAAAAATACCATGGTAACATTTTCCTGTTGAAAATAATGTTAATGTACTTATTCAATGAATAGAAGTTTTTCTGCTCCTCTGGAACATGTAATATCTAAGGAGCAGTGGGACTCAAGGTGCATCCATTAAGTCCTACCTTCAGGGCCAGATTCTGAAAACCCAGTGGAAAACCCACTATCGGCTAGTCAAGGCTCCTTGCAGAAAGGGCCATGAAAACTGGGTTCTCCACTTCACAGGTGTTGGTTTGCTATTTAAAAAGAAGGTGGAAGGAAGCTCTTGTAACTATGTTGCTTCCTTTTTTATGGATTGGGAGATATTCTAGAGTTGAAAGAAAAATAATTAAAATACTGTTGAAATTTAATATCATATTATTAATTTTTATTGACCGAACATTAATAAAACTATAACAGTAACAAAAGGTATTTTAAATTGTATGCACTTTAGCTGGAAATATACTTTAAAAATTAAGAATCATAGACCCCCCCCAAAAAGTTACATCATACATATATAGAGGATTCTCTCAGGCATTCTCTTTGGCAATCTACATGTGCTCTGGTACATCATATAGACACTACTTCAGAGGAGGTTCGTACTCCTGTTTATTGTGATCAATACCAGTGATTCAACTCATCCTAAATACTGACCAAATTTGATAGTTTACTCTACTCCCATCTGGATAAAAGTCACCAGCACCTCCCTTTGAAACACTCCTTTTTAGGATTTTGTTCTTACTTTTTTTATAGACGTTTTTATTTTTAATCATTACTTATGTTTTCAGCATTTCATTTTTCTGCTCCATTGTATTCCATTTATATTTCATTATGCTCTCTATCTGTCTATCATACCTTCATGTAATGTCTACTATTTTCTATAATAGTTTCCTTCTTCCCTTTGTTGAAGTGGCAGTTTTATGCTTCCTACTTTAATCAATATCTATTTAGAAATGATTTACTTTTCTTCAATGAGTGGCTTTAGTGTATAGCACTTTTGTCAGTTGTTACATCAAACTCTGATTATACATATCTATTTTTCTTGATGTCAGCCTTCTATCAATGTTTCAAAAACATCATATTTTACATCTATTCAGATAGTAATTTTAAATGTAATATGTCTGTCTTCCTAGAATATATCATTTCAACAGTCAGCATTTGTCAAATTTGTTAAATTTTTTTATCCTCCCAAATTACAAAGTTTGAATAAATTTCTGAAGTCACTCTAGAGTAGAAAATGCATCTTAGGAATTAATTTTGTTTAAAAAGAATTGTCAAGAGAATATGTTTATTTATGAAAAATGTTATGCTTTGTCAAATAATGTCATCATTTATAACACTAGAAAAATTACTATATTGGTAATTAATTAAAAATCATTATGTATTAATTACGTAGAGACCATTTTATTCATTTTCTTTAATCAGTGTTTAGGTAAATTTAATATTTTCTAATGCTATATCTGATCATACGTTTTTATGGAATTCAGTACAAAAGTGGCATGTAAACACATTAAATTATGTTCCATTCCATTCTCTTATTCCCGTCTTATCTCTTTCAATGTTGAATTTTATCCATCTATAAGTTATTTATAAATTATACCATCTAGATAAACTACATAAGTTAACCCCAAGGGTATACCATATCAATCTATGCGAATTTATGATATTGACATTGATAATCTTAACAAGTTTGAGAAAAACCTAAACTCCTTCCAAGTAATATTTTTCCCATCATTTCTGGAATAAACTAATTCTCACAAAAGGCATCTGGGAATAATAGAGAACATGTTTGGTTTAGGATCTAAAGGACCTAAATATGCAGTTTGAAGCATTCTCTTACTAGATGTGTGACTTGGATCATGTTATATGATCATGATGAACATGTGTTTTTTTCATCTACAAACTAGTTTCATCTATTACTTAATATCCTGTCTCACAGGTTATTTGTAAAATTAAAGGATTTAATGCTTGCCATATGCTGCACATAGAACTTGGCACAGATTCACTTATTAAATCATTGTTGTTTTTGTCATCCTTACAATTAAAGAAATGGAAGGAGATCCACAGTGGTAGTGAGGAGTAGGGAGCAATGAAATACTTTTCTTCCACTGGAAAATAACAAAGAGCAGAAAAGAATTTTGCATACCACTTTCGTGGCCAGCGGGTGGTAGAAAGAAAGAAGACATATTGTAGTCTCTCTTATCTCTTCTCAGGTACTTATAGAGTGTCTTTAAATAGCAGATACACAAAGTGTCGGTAATTTTGAATAATTTTGATATTCCCATGAGCTTAAAATGGATTATTAATTTTTAAATTATCTTTAAAATATTCTGGTGTATTGGGAAATTCTATAGACAACAACTAAAAGTGAAATAATGTTAAAAACTAACATTGTAATTTATTAAAATGTAGGGTGCTTTCCATAATCAAATCAACCTCATATCAAAATGCAAACTTTTAAGGAAATTCCATGGCATTACTCCAGATGTGTGCTGGTGAGTATTATAGGACTTGAGGCTATTTTTTATACTCTCTGGAGGGTAAGTATTGAGTCTACATATGTCAAAAGGCAATCAATGTACTATACTACACACATAAAACTAAGTCAAGGCTATAAAACTCCGTTTTTATAGTCTACTGTCTGGATTGCTCTACATTTGGAAAACTGATGAAAGCTCTAGGATTGGTACATTTTGGACAGTTTATGCAGTCCACTTATATTCATGAAAAAAATAGCTAGATTTAAAAGATTTAAGTTAAGGGAATATTGGAAAAGAAAAAAATTATATCTGACTTTTGTTGTTCTTTTTGATATGAGTAGCAACTTGGATAAAGATTCAGAATATTAGTTTAAAAACATTACTGTTAAAATTTCATTGAATTTATTAAAATTCAGAAAATACATTTATCCAAATAAAATTATGAATTAAATGTCAATTATATCTCAATAAAACTGAATATTTTTTAAAATATGAATTATGTAATACTGAAAAGATAATTATAACACTGTGAAAAAACATTTAAACTTTTTAATATACCTAAATTATTAAGTCAAAAATTATGGAAGACATATTTAACTCTTCTTTTACTCATTCCCTATCTGATAAACCACCAGCTTGTTGATTCTATCTCTAGATACCTTCTTAATTCACTGTTTTCTACCAAGGTGACTTGGGGATGTGCAGGACCCAGAGAAATAGTTACTGTGAACTCCCTATTTATATAACCAGTTTGATTAAAAAAAAAACATTTAACTGATGACAAGTTAGTAATTTACAAATTAAAATTTAAAATAGTTGATAGAGAAGATGCACTAGATCTACTGACATTGATTAATTTTATCACCAGTTCATGAAAAACTTATTCATGGTAAGGAACCTTATTCTCCTGTTCAGGTCCAGGAACCATCTCTGTATGTTCTTTATTGGCAAACGTGTTACTCCTGGCTAATGTCTTATCTTCCTTTGTGAGGAATTGCTATTGAGTCCGTCATCGCAGTGGAGCTTTAGAGCATGTTTGTCTTGAAACAATACAGGCCTTTTACCTTTGCAGTTTCCTCATAGCAATTATTTAATGCTGGGGTTACTTTATGACTCAGGATCATACAATGCCTCCCCCCACCATTTCCAAAATCCTGGCTTCAAATGCTTTTATCAATGGTTGTTATTGTACTCCATTGATGATGACCATGAATACAAGCCTTACCCAGACTATGCAGGAAAATTTGAGCGTTTATGCATTTTCTGAACAAGTTGATGTACTACTTAAATATTTTAAGAAAATATAGAACAAAAATTTTCTTTTTTCTTCAATGAATTAGTCTATGTCATTGCATTCCTAGAATGTGATGTCTTTTAAGATTAACTGCACTCGTACCCTTCACGTACATAGTCACTGAGGACAATATGCAAGCGTTCTGTAGACAGAATGAGAATACCATTTGCGATGGAGAGGAACCAAGATGGCAGCATAGGTAAACACCTATTGTATTGCCCCGCACAACAATTTCAAAACTACAACTCAACAACAAAACAAACATCATCCAGAATCACTGGTAAGCTGGCTGAGTGAAAATTTCATAAATAAAAGTAAAGGTGGGACACTGAGACTCAGAAGAGTGGCGGAGTGCAGCCTTGAAGATACGCGAGGAGCCAGAGGTTCGGAGCCGTGGGCACGCGCAGGCTGTAGGGCGGAAGCAACAATCCCAGCTGGATTTCTCCAATGGGGAGAGCAGAGACACCCCATTGCACAGACTCCCCAGTGCCAGGCAAGGTCCGAGATTTGGGGTACGCATCCTAAAAGCCAGGCATGGCAGAGTTCTCCGAGTCAGAGGAGAGTGCGCATTGGAACAGCTGTTTGTGCATAAGGTGCGCTACAGCACAGACGTGCGACTTGCTCCCTCGTTACCGAGACCACCGGACTGTTTTGTTTTACAACCCTGGGCAAGACTTTGGGTGTGCAGACTCATTTGGGGAGAGACAGAGTTATCTGGCAATGGGGGGGTTGGAGGGGTAAAACCAGCAGCGGCTTTCTCTTGGAGGTGCCTGCAGCCATTACCACCCAACACAGAGACCCGCGCTGCAAAGGGCATAGCTGATGCTGACACTGCGTGCTCAGCCCAGAGACTCTGCCCATCCAACCTGAACAGTTTCCCTGCATAGCCAATTGGCCTGGAGGTCAAACCCTCCTAGGGCTAACAACAACAAGCTGGGCTTAAATTCAAAAATACTGTACAAACAATAAAGGGTTGCAGTAAGAGTATCCACCTCAGGTAACTGGGGAGGCTGAGCCACTGTCCCATAGAGGATATCTACCATATAAAGCTAATCGACCAACTCAGGAAAGAAGCCACCATACAGAGACATGGAAAGAAACCAGGTATGAAAGAAACGGAGGAAAAAAGACGACTAGACATAGAGTTCAAAACCATGGTTATAAGGCTTTTCAAGAGGCTCCTTGAAAAGCCCGATGAACTTAATGAGAACTATGAGGAAATGAACAAGACCTACAGGGAAATGAACAAGACCAACGAGGAAATGGACAACACCTACGAGGAAATGAATGAGACCCTCAAGGATATGAAAAAGGACCAACTAGTAATCCAGCATACACTGACTGAAATAAAAAATATTACACAAAGTCCTAAAAGCAATCCTGAGGGTCGCAAGAACCAAGTCAAAGATTTGAAATACAAAGAAGCAAAATCCACTTCGCTAGAAAAGCAAGAAACAAAAAGAATCCAGATAATTGAAGATAGTGTAAGGGGCCTCTGGGACAACCTCAAGCATGCCAACATCCGAATTATGGGAGTGCCAGTAAAAGAGAGAGAACAAGACAATGAAAACCTATTTGAAGAAATAGTGACTGAAAACTTCCCCCACCTGGTGAAAGAAACTGACTTAAAAGCCCAAGAAGTACACAGAACCCCAAAATATAGGAATCTAAAGAGGACCACACCAAGACACATCATAATTAAAATGCCAAGAGCAAAAGATAAAGAGAGAATATTAAAAGCAGCAATAGAAAAAATAGTTAGTTACCTATAAGGGAGCACCCATACGATTGTCAGCAGATTTCTCAACAGAAACGATGCAGGCCAGATGGGAGTAGTAAGAAATATCCAAAGTGATGAATAGCAAGAATCTACAACCAAGAATACTCTATCCAGCAAAGCTATCATTCAGAATTGAAGATCAGATAAAGTGCTTCGCAGATAAGAAAAAGCTAAAGGAGTTCATCACCACCAAACCAATATTATATGAAATGCTGAAAGATATTCTTTAAGAAGAGGAAGAAGAAAAAGATAAAAATATAATTTATGAACAACAAATACACATCTCTCAACAAATGAATCTAAAAATCAAGTGAATTAATAATCTGATGAACAGGACAAACTGGTGAATATAACAGAATCATGGACATAGAGAGGGAATGGACTGGCAATTCTTGGGGAGAAAAGGGGTGTGGGAAGTGCAGCAAGAGACTGGACAAAAATCTTGCAACAATGGGAGAGGACAGTGAGGAGGGGGAGGTGAGGGCGGAGGGTGGGATGGGTACAGAGTGGAGGGGAGCTATAGGGGGAAAAAAGGGGAATAATGTAATTAATATACTGAACAATAAAGATTTAAAAAATTAAAAAAGAGAGAACAGCATTTGCACAAGGAACATTTGCTTCTAACCTGGCATGGTTTAAGACTGACAATGTCACCTCATTGGCTAGAGAAGTGCATTAGCATTGCAGAGCAATAGTGTAGAAAGCCCTTAGGCAAAGTAGATGTAGCCATAACCGAAAACTGGCTGGCCTGGTCCATGATGCCAGCATTAAATGGTCACTTTTCCTGGATGCCATGGGTAAGTGGGTACACAGGGTATAAGACCCTGTCACCACCCAGACTGAGGCGCTGTATGACAGTGGCTCCCATCAGGGTTGATTTTGTCACCCAGGGAACATTTGTAATGTCTGAAGTTCACATCATTTTAAATGGCAACTACAAGAGAAGGGAAGCAAGGTTTTTACTGGTGTCTAGTACAAAGTGGATAAGGATGTCACTTAACATCCTAGAACTCACAGACAATTCCCCTCCCAAAACCATAAATTATTCAGCTTGAAAAGTTAATAGTGCCAAAGTGAAAGACTCTGTATTGAGTTAGAGATTCAGATGCATGAAAACTGAGGATGATTAAACTTAAAGGTCAGCAGTGCCCTGTTCCAGATTCCTAAATTTACCCTGTATCCAATGTGGGCATCCTCCCAAATCAATATGCCAGCATCATACAGGCACCAACCTCACGAGGTCCTGAAATGAAATACTGACCAGCGGTAGCAATCCACTCATAGGAGTGCCATCCTGAACCTGGACGCAGTGCCCTTGGCAACCTTACAGTGCAGATCTACAGCTTCTTAGATAATTCTGTCAACCTCATTTATGCAAGACAGCAATTTTTCAAGCTTTTTTTTTATCTCATGACACACATAAACCAACTAGAGGCCTGGTGCACAAAAATTCGTGAATGGGGGAGGGTGTCCCTCAGCCCAGCCTGCACCCTTGCCAATCTGGGACCCCTCGAGAGATGTCTGACTGCCCATTTAGGCCTGATCCTCCTAGAACATCCTTCTCACAATCCAGGACTGCTAGTCTCAAACTGCTTACTTGCCTGCCTCCCTGTTTGCCCCTAACCGCTTCTGCCTGCCAGCCTGATCACCCCCTAACCACTAGCCTGCTATCATAATTGATGTCTGACTCCTCCCCTGCTAGCCTATTTGCCCCCAACTTTCCTCCTGTGCCAGCCTGGTTACTCCTAACTGCCCTCCCATGAAAGCTTGATCACCTCCAACTGCCCTGCCTTGCAGGCCTGATCCCTCCCAACTGGCCTGCCCTGCTGGCCTGATGTCCCACAACTGCCCTCCCTTGCAGGCCTGGAACCTGCCAACGGCCCTTCCCTGCTAGACATCTTGTGGTGGCCATATTGTTTCCACATGGGGGCAAGATCTTTGACCACATGGGGGCAGCCCTCTTGTGTGTTGGAGTGATGGTCAATCTGTGTATTACTTTTTTATTAGATACGATAGAGACCTGGTGCATGGGTGGGGGCCAGCTGGTTTGCCCTGAAGGGTGCCCTGTATCAGGGTGGGGGTTTCCTTGGGGCGGCCTAGGCGAGGGGGCCTATGGTGGTTTGCAGGTTGGCCATACCCACAGCGACCCAAGCAGAGGCCCTGGGATCTGGGTTAATTTATGTTCTACAATTGAAACTTTGTAGCCTAGAGCAGAGCCAAGCCTTCTGCTTGCTCCGTGGCAATAGCCATTTCTGTTTGAAACTTTTAGCCTAGAGTGGAGGCCTAGGCTAGGGCTGCAGAAGTTTGGCTTCCTTCATCCCCTCCCCGACAGCAACCCACCTTTTCTTTCTCTAGCTCTGTGGTTGCCACCATTTCTGTTGGGATTATGTATCTTTTATAATTTAATCTTTGTAGCATTGAGTGGAGGCCTAGGCCAGCAATAGCAGGTGGAAAGCTTGGCTTCCTCTGTTGCTGGGGGAAATCCAAGACTCCCTCATGCTCTCAGTGGCGGCAGCCATCTTGGTTGGGGTTTATTTGCATAATTTGCTCCTGATTGGCTGGTGGGCATGGCTTGATCAGAGGTATGGTCAATTTGCATATTACTCTTTTATTAGATAGGATTACTAATATTTTCAGGCATATCAACAAATATATTTTTTGCTGATCTGACAAAAAATAGGTATAATTTTGATTTATTTACACCAGATGGTTATTGTTGTGTTGACTGTTGCCATTTTTTTATTTTTATTTTTTTATTTTTTTGTTATTTTTTTTGCAGTATAACTTATATTTAATAGTAGTACATATGTTTTTCTTTCCCCCCAATATCCTCTCCTCAGCCTCCCTTATCTCCCAGCAGATGTCCCCACCTGTCCCCCTCCCCACTCCAGTGTCTTTCATTCATTGGTTATGCTCATATACATGAATACAAGTCCTTAGGTTGATCTCCCCCAGCATCTGCCTCCTATGCACTCCAGACTTCCCCCTGTAGCTTTACAGCTTGTTCAAGGCCACCCTGCCTCTATGTCAATCACTTTCCCCTGTTTCTTTTATTCAAAAATATCTTGCCTCTGCATACAGGAAATAAATGTATAAGAACAAAAAATGTTTGAGTGTCAGTTTCAATGTCCAACTGTTCTAAGTCCCAGTTTCAATGTCAAATAGTTCTTTATGTGTACATGTCAGCAATGGTATCCAGATGGTGGACACATTGTGGCAATGCAAGATCCATCCTCTCTGGTTTGGTCCTGGGCTGCCTGCTAGCATGGCAAGGTGTCGTCAGTGTCCCCCATCTCTGGACCATCCTCGTGGCTGGAACAGACCCGCCAGTTCCTCACTGTCGCAGGAACCCACATGGTCTTAGAGTTGTTCTCTGAAAACACACAAACACATTCTCGACCAAAAGTTAACAAAGGGATCCTCTCTGAAAAATAGACTTGGGATTCTTTTTTATTTTTGCCTAAATGATTTTCCTTTGGCTTATTTTGACACCATGTGTGTTTTTTCATGGGTGTCCTGCTGTTGGCTTTGCAAATGGAAGTTACTTTTCTAGAGTAAGAATTTTCTAGATGTATTTTACTTACAGGATATTTCAGGGTCCCTGACTAAATAGTCAGGTATTGTATGTTTTGAAAGTCCTTGCAAATCACCAATTAAAAATCAGTAGAGAAATGAGAATTGAAGGGATTCCTGAAGGGAAGAAATGGGTCCCAGGTAGGCCATGCTCTAAACTTAGGATGCCCTGCCTAAATGGCACAGCCATCCTGGCCAGTCCAGGCACCAAAGGGAGCTTTAGAACATTTCAAATAAAGCATTTCAAACTTGGGACCCAGAAATGTACACCTTGGTACCACTTCTTTCTACTTTCTGCAACAGCATCATCTCTTGATATCTCCAGTTTCTCCCTCCTAATTGTTCTCTCAAAGTCACACATGCCAATTCAATAAGAAAGAGCACTCTGAAATAAACACTCACTCAATTTTACTTAAGGCCATGCAACTTTTTTACTCTTCTCAGAATAAAATTTAAAATCTTTATACTGACCTGTAAGAACCTCAGCTGTTGTCTAAAATTCCAGTCTTATTAATTCCTTATCTTCTCCCTCTTTGCTCGCCCACCATACTCCATATCACCACCCACTGTTTTATCTTTATCTTTCCTTGACATCTCTTCTTACAGACACTTCTTTCTAAAAGTTTTATTTCCTCTTAGGCTAGGTTAGATTCAATTGTTACACACCTTTTTGGCATCTCACAGTTTATTCATACTCCTTGCAATTAGTTAGGCTGTGTCTATCCTGCCCTTTGTATTACATGTTCCATGAGAGCCAGCGCTGAATCGGACCTGCTCACCACATTACTCTCATAGTTTGATAGTCAATGAATAGTAGTTGGCTAACTGGATGAATAAAAACTAAATCTCCTATTTAATTTATTATCAAGTTTACTCTTCCTTTATATTGCTTTTTAATATTAAAATACTTCAGACATACATAAATACAGAAAGAAATGATGAAAGCTAAATTTCCACCACCAAGATCTACAAATTGTCACCATGTAGGGGAGCCCCTCATGATTTTAATGCCCCAATTATTTTTTGCAGCTAGAATTAAATAGTTTAATTCTTATGATATAGGTGTAGGCTTTAACTTAGCTCATAGTCAAAGATTGACCAGTAGGCTGATCATGTTATGAAGTACTGTAGAACATGTTCCAGAAGAAATGTTTAAAAATACACTTTGCTAAGACAATAAAAATATGGATAAACATGAAACAATGATAGTTTAAACAACGGCAATAGTTACAGGATATCTAATGTCTGCCTTTTGCTTTAAAGATAACATCACTGGTTCACAATTATGAGATATTTTGCAGAAACTTGGTTCTTCAACCCAGTATCCTTTGTGCTCACAATATAATTTTGTGTTGCTGATGTACTATTCTTTTGTCAATCATGAAGAGATAACTCCAAGGCCACAAAGGAGTCTGATACAAAAAAAAGTGTTATCTATTACTAATGAAACGCAGACTTCTCTTTCAGTTTCCTACAACAAATCCTCCTTGACTCCCTAGTCAAGTCAAAGCTCCCTACTTGTGCTTTTTAGAGAGACACATTTGAGAGATCTTTCTCTCCCATCCTCTTGCTTTGGCTAAACTGAACAAATTTTGTTCTATCTTGAAGCGCTAGTGCCTTAATACTTTGGCCTTTTAAATGCATCTTAGTATGTGAACCTGGATTTCAGGAGGTGATTTTGTAACAACTGTCCTATATTTACTTTATCTATTTGGCTTTAATATTTAAAAATAACTTTGTTATCTATACCAAAATACTTTACTATGAATATCTAAAAACAAAAACATTCTTTTATATAACCTAATTAGAATATTTCACATAAAAAAACAACAAAAAAGAATTCCTTGATATCATCTAACTCCCAAAGTATTTGCTTATTTCTTCAGATTATCCCTAAATATCTTTTTCAGGTTCTTCAAACCAGTAGGTAATCATATCTATACATTGCATTTGACTATTATGATTCTTAAATCCCTTTGACATAAATGGTGTCAGCTTATCATAGACAGCAATTGGTCTGTAGAAAATTCCACTTTCAGAATTTGATTTCTCATATATATCTTAAAGTGTATTATTCCATTATATTTAAACTCACTGGAAGTTGGCTCAAACAGGTTGATTAGATTCAATGTAAGCATTTTTTTTTTTCAAGAATACTGTAAGGTTCTACGCTGCCATGAGAGAAACTGCAGGCAGGAGTCCAAATAAGTGAACAAATTAATCAGGCTTTATTGGGGGTCTCCGGGTGGGTTCACAGGCTCGGGGGGAATGGAGCCGGGGAAGCCGCGCCCTGTGACTGGGGTAGGGGAAGGGGAAAAGAGGGGACCCAGCTGGACCTTCTCCCGGACTGCCTGGGAAAACAGTCCGGGAGAAAAGGTGCCACGTGGCGCACTGAGGCATCATTTAAGGGGCTGCAACAGGTAGGGGTTGGGCCCAGGGCGGAATGGAAAGGGGTGGGACACAGGACACTCTGGTATGTGATTGACTGGTGGCTCAATGTCTCTGTCAATTATATCATAACTCTGTCCACCAGTTGGGAGGGTACCTATCATTCCAGGCTTCTGATAATATTAAAAAAATAATTGAGAGTCCAGGCAAGGTCTAGGGGGCGAAGGTCCATCTTCTGTAGCTACTTCCAGCTGAGAAGGGACGTCATTAGGGGCGTCTGCCTGGAGTCTCAAGGATTCTGGTATTGTGTTCTGAATTCAGTGGCAGATCTATCTTCTGGTTGGCGAATGTCTGCAAGAAACTAGTGAAACAATGCATGAGACATGGGCCAAAGAGCAAGATTAAAGGGAGATACCAGTGTGCCTAATGAGAGGAGCCAGGGAGTGAGTGAAAAACAGGGGGTGTTTTCCATGCTTAATGAGGGTACAGCACCATGGTTTCCCCAAGGGACTGGTTGGTGAACTCTCAAGAGCAATCCAGTTGAGTCACTTGGAGGTAAAAGCTGGTCCTGAGGCTGTCACAGCATCACTTGTCTGGTTTTGCTGCTTTTCTGGGCCTGGAGCTGAAATACAACTTGAGGGAGAGTAAGGTTCTTTAGAAGGACGAGTCCTCCCGGCTGGAGGGCTGGTCCTGGGAGCCATGGTCGGCTGGTCCTGGCCTGGGTAGAAACCTGTCAGCATGTTCCCGGAGCAGTTGTCTAAAAAGGGTTTAAGAAGGTGAGGCTCCTGAAAAGAGCTTGCAGGAGGTGGGGTTCCTTGGTATAGCCTGGATTCCGGTCAGGCCCATGAGCGGGGGGTCCGGCCAGAAGCTGTGAATTTCTAGAGAGAGGGCCTCCGACAACCTGGGGCAGGAGTGCGTTGCCACAGGTTGGGTGGAGGAGAGTGGCTGGGTTTAGGGCTGTGGACTGAGTTTGGGAGATGTCAGGATTCTCGAGGAACAAGAGATGAACTTCCTACATGTAATGGGGAGGGGAGGAGCACAGAAGGTCCTGTAGTCTCTGGGTGGAAAAGACCTGTAAGGGTTGCTGGAGGGAGCTTCTAGGCCTCCTTGTTGAGAACAGTGGCTGCAGTCAGAGTCCGGAGGCAGGGTTGTCATCCTTGAACCATGGGATCAAGCTGTCTAGACAGATGGGCTATGGGGGTGAAGGCTGGCCCTATGGGCTGGTGAGGATCCCCATAGCTATTCCCTGTTTATTATTAGTAAAATAGTTGGAAAGGTTTAGAGATGTCTGGAAAAGAGGGAGAGAGATGCCAGAAGGGTATCCTGGAGTTAGAAAAAGCCTGGTGAACGAGGGAGCATGAGAAGAGGAGGCCTACTGGTGTTTCTTTAGTGGCCTGATATAGTGGGTCCTTTTACAATTCTTGCCCCTTCCATTAAATAATTGATAAGCTTGTGCCAGCAAGAAAGTTGTTCCTTAGGAAGGGTGGAGCAGGGGAGAGGGCGGGGTGAGAAGGCGCTGAAGCCAGAGCAGTTTTCAGAGCTGAAGGATGATTTGCCATCAGTACCCAGGACCGAGATCACGAAGGAAAAGTGGCCCAGCAAAGGAAGGCAGGACAGAGAAGGTAGCACCCGTGTCGACCAGAAAGGAGACCTGCTCACCCAATACCTGGAGCATTAACCTGGGCTGGGCGTGGTGATGGGGGTTGTCGAGTCTGCACATCTGCAGTCTTCAGCCAGTTCCAGCATGGCCATTGGCTGGTCAGGACCTGGAAGGATGGCCCCTCTGTGCTGAGACACAGAGAGCCCATCACTTTCCCAGGGGCAGTCACTTTTCCAGTGGTCATTTTGACCGCAGGGCTTGATTGGAGGCCGGGGCCGGAGGGACGGCTTTTTCCAGTCGGTGGCCTTGTTTCTGCACGTGAAGCATTCTCCAGGCAATGCTTGTCCTCTTGTTGCACCCCCACCATGCACAGTTCGTGGGCCTCAGATCTGCTTCAAGGCTTGGGTTTGCTTCTAAGGTGGGCCTATTTTGCCTGCTTCCCAAGGGGAATTAAGAGTTAAATGCCATGTTCAGATCTCAGACCTGGGTTTGAGACATAAAGAGAGGGGAGGGGAGGCAGGGTGGAGCAGGCAGCAGTCCAAGGGAGGAGGAGCCCAGTGTGGGCAGCCATACCAGGCGGGGTCCAGAGGGGGCGGGACTTGCCAAGCCAAGATGGCGGCCCCCAGGGGAATGAAGAGCTACGTGGTAGCAGGAGGCAGGCCAAGGGAGGAGGAGCCTGGTGTGGGCGCAACACCAGGTGGGGTCCAGAGGGGGCGGGACTTGCCATTCCAAGATGGCAGCCCCCAGGGGAATGAAGGGCCACATGGTCAGGGTCAAAAGAGCAAGGCAAAACAGAAATTCCCCTTAGCTGTTTGGGGTGGCAGGAGGTTCTCTCACTTCGCGGCAGCCTCTGGTCTTGTGGAGTTGGTTCCCACAGGTGTAGAGAGTTGGTTCCCACAGAGGCCTGGTGGCAGCAGCGGAAGGGGGCAAAAGAGGGGCAGCCACAGTTTGGCGAAGGAGGAGGGAGAGGAGAAGAGGCGGAGAGGAGATAACGGCTGGGTCAGAAGAGTAAAGAGAGCGACAGAGAGAGGGGCAGTTTGAGGGGGTTCGGTGTGGGTGGGCCGGTTCAGGCAAGGAGGATTTGGTGGATAGAACAGCGGGAGCAGAGGTCAGGGTGGGAACAGATGTCCCAAAAAGCCTGAATGTATCCCAGTTTGGTAAAATTTTGGAGGAGACACCTGAGAGGTGTCTGGGGATCGATCTTGGACTCAGAGGCACCCATGACCTCCCTCTAGGATGGGGAACCTGGACCCCTGAGTGTCGAGGAGTAACAGATATGGAGGAGGCGTCCCCCCTTGATATCTGCCTCTGGACGGAACAGCGGGCAGGGAGGTGACTGGAGGGCATCCCCTACAATCATCTCCTGCAAGGACTCCAGGAGTCTGGAACAAAGGGGAATCTCGGCACAGCTGTGTCTAGGATGAGAAACTCCAGTGGGCGACACGGGGTCCAGGGTGGGTAAGGACTCCAGGAGTCCAGAACGGAAAAACTTACAGATCGAAGAGAAGTCTGTGGAGCCTCTGGGTCCAAGGTGCTGGAAGGCGGCAAAGAAAAGGAGAGAGGGGGGACACTTCACCCCCGTCTGACCAGGATGGGTCACAAAACCCCTCTCCCCGGTTTCGGCACCAAGATGTAAGGTTCTACGCCGCTGTGAGAGAAACTGCAGACAGGGAGTCCAAATGAGTAAGTGAATTAATCAGGCTTTATTGGGGGTCTCCGGGCGGGTTCACAGGCTCGGGGGGAATGGAGCCGGGGAAGCCGCGCCCTGTGACTGGGGCAGGGGAAAGGGAAAAGAGGGGACCCAGCTGGACCTCCTCCCGGACTGCCTGGGAGAACAGTCCGGGAGAAAAGGTCCCACATGGTGCACTGAGGCATCCTTTAAGGGGTCGGAACAGGCAGGGGTTGGGCCCAGGGCAGAATGGGAAGGGGTGGGACACAGGGCACTCTGGTATGTGATTGATTGGTGGCTCAATGTCTCTGTCAATTACATCATAACTCTGCCCACCAGTTGGGGGTGGGTACCTATCAAATACTTCACAGGCGATGTATATTTGACACTTCAATATGTCATGACCTAATTAGTGTCTAATTGTGTAATTACTATTGGTACTAAGATATATCAATGTATGCTTCCAACATTCATACCCTGTCATTGAGGAACCTTAAAACATTAGGATAAAGTATACAACTTAATTAAAATAACTTAATCAACTTATTGAGTAGTCAATATATATTTTGCTTAGTTTTCTTATTTTCCATCTAATATCTTTCTAATTTAAGCCAATGACTCATCCAGATTATTTCTTATAGTAAAATTTGGAAATTTCAATAAGACTGATTAAAGTTGAGGGAGGAATTTTAAAATCCATAATATATAAAATGTAATTTTAACAAGTAAATGGGAAAATCTCCTGTAAAATAAACAAACAAACATGATGAGAATACTCACATATCTGATAATATTTTTCTAGTCAATCACTGACTACAACCTATGGATTTAGGCATTCAATTAAGGCTCATTACTATACAAGTGGATTAGAGATCTCTACAAACTAACAAAGCTGTAACAGGTTTATAATCTAATTCGATGGTGCTCTTAAAATTGTCCCATGCTGATCAAGCACTTTTGCCTTTGCTTTTTAATCCCCTTATACTCAATTCAGAAATAAAACTTGAATTCCGACAAATTAATTAACCCTCTTACTTACTTGGTTGTTTCAGCTCCATTAAGCTAAAGTAATCAAATCACCTCACTCCTAAAAGCCTTGAGAAGATAAATTTAGAAGCCTTCAACTGTGAAAGGACAGAAACAAAGCTCACTAGAGAGATAGGATCTCAATAGTCAAATAATTTTGAATAGGCATTAGGTAATTGGGAGTTTCCACATGAACAAGTGATTCTTGGTTAGTCCTATCAAGTCATTGTAAATATAATGTAGTATATCAACCTTAAGAAGAATAAGTGTTTTTATGCAGGAAACCAGACATTGCCTCACCAATAGAGATGTAAATAGAACAAACAGGAAACCTGGTCAAAGCTTAAGGAATCTGTTTACCCATTGTTTAGGTGAGACACTGGTAGCTAAAGCAGTTGCCCCGCTTTAGTCTTATGTTAAGTATGAACTGTTTACTCATTGTTTAAGCGAGACTTTAGTTGCCCCTCCTTTAGTCTTATGTTAAGTATGAACTATTCACATATTGTTTAGGTGACACATTGGTAATTGAAAAAGCTTCCACACTTTTAGTCTTATGTTAATTCTTCCTGGTTGATTTCATTGTTGGAATTCCTGACCTAAAGGACATGGATGTATCACTTGGCCCTAATAAAAGGGGATAGGAAAACCAGAGCGGGTGGCGTCCTCCCCCTTGAGGTGGACTCCCGCCTGGTCCCCATTGTTCTCAAAAAATTAATGCTTTTCCAGTCTCTTTTCATTTGTGTGCGGCCTTCTCCAGATCCTGAACCCTGGCATTGGAATCCTGGAAATGCGGGATGTGAAAAGGATTCCCACATTTTTAGGTATTCTCTTGGCATATATAAAAGAAAATGTTTGGTACCAGTGCTCACTTATTTAGCCTTTTGGACTCAAACACCAGTTTCTTCTTTCTGCTAAGTCATCCTTTTTCCTTCCTTCACTTTTGAAACAAAAACAAATGAACACACAAATAAATAGTAACAGAAAACATATTTTAGCTAGATCTATAATGTGGAATTTATGTGTATTTTGTCTTATAACCCTTTGTCATTAAATACTAGTAATAATTACTAGTATTCATAGTTTACAGATAAGGAAACTGAAACAATAAAAATATTATCAATGTGACCTCACAATGATGTTGCTACTGTTGATATAGCAGACCTAAGCTCCCAACTGAGGGAAGCTGACACCATTTATGTCAAAGGGATTTATGAAACATAATAGTCAAATAAAATGTACAGATACAATCAGTTACTGGTTTGAAGAAGCTGAAAAAGATATTTACGGATAATCTGGAGAAATAAGCATGAGGGAAACAAAATGGTCCAGTCTTTTCTCTCAATGCACATGAAAGCAAAAACCAACAGTGTGTTGTCTGTCAACCAATCATGCATTTTTATTTGTTGTTTTTCAGTGGTTGAAAGACAACACACTGAACATGGGTAAGTTCACAAGTTCATTATTTAATTGTGATAAATACAAATAATATGTTACATGTAAATTTTAAATCCCTTTCTACCAAACATATCCTTTATTAAATAAATTCTCTCAAGATCCAATCTTAATAAATGTTAGATATTTAGAAAATCTTAATATGTAATATATACATTTGGAATTAGTTTATATATATAAACTGCCTATATATACATTTGGAATTAGTTTATTTTATATAGGCCATCAAATATTTTACACTTTTACCACCCTTAATATAATGTCATCTACTCTTATTGCATAAACTTGGAAATTGAGTTATTAAAAAAAGAAAGAAAACAAAAAATAACCTCTCAAAGAGCAAATATTTTTAAAGGAGATGAAAACTAGATAGTGCCACCCTAAAAATAAACACACTTTAATTAGAAAGCTAGAAACACTTATTCAAGGCATTCAAAAGAACAGTGTATTAGCTTTATACTTAGTTAAAATTATTAACTAGTAGAAAATTCCCATGATGCTTTTCTGACTTGACTTTTAATTTATACAATATCATTCCCCTGAAACAAAGGTGCTTTAAGGAGACCAAGGCTCTCATTAGAAGCAGGGTTCCCGATGTGACTAACTTTGTAGGCTTGAATGAGTGAAGTAAATTTCTTGAAATTCAGTAAGCTCATGTCTAAAATACAAATATGAAATCCTACCTTATAGTGTTCTTGTATGCAAGTTGATATTTCATTTACTAGCACATGACAAGATTGTAATAAACATATGTTGAACCTGGAATATTAATAAAGAGCATTTGGTAGATTTGTATGCATTAATTTGCTTGAATACAGAAGACTTGTCAAGAGTGGTTACACTTTGAGAGGTTCTAATGAAAAGAATTTAGCCTTTATTCTATAAATGTCTTTTTTACCAATTTCCAGTTACCACAATTAAACACATATAATAACTATTAGTCATGCATATCTCAAGCAAGTCCCATAATCACCTAACCTGTCACACCACATCCTGAACCCCATTTACAAGGCCCTGCTTAACATAAATTTCAATCTGCCATAGTGAGCAGATTTAATTTCTAAGGCTGTTTGCCCACTACTAAATGCCAAGAGTAGCTTGCTTTTGGGATTCTTGAAAATTATTTTATTTCATTCTTCCTTGATATATTCATTATCTCATAAAATTTTCACATTTTATTTATCCCCTTTGTGAATTTGATATTTCTGATCCTCTGATCTTCTGAGGATAGAAAACTACTAGGATAATGTAGTGTTTAGTATTAAGAACCAATGGAGTAGATATGGTATGTGTAGAGACCTGGGGTCATATTAAATATGTTTTATTTGTGATTGTTATTCAAACATCTGTAATAGACAGAATTTTTAGAAAATCTATAGTATTTCTGTTCTCTAGTGTATACTGATGGTATAATTTATTTTCCTTGATTATAGATGAAATCTGTGAATATGATGAGAGGTAAATCTCTTGACTCAGTAACATTATATAGTACTCTCAATGCTTATCTTATTTGTACAGAGAATAGAGAAATGCCACAGAGAAGGAGGTGTCTAGGCAGATGGAACCATTTCTGGCATGGACAATAAAATAGCCATAAACCAACGACAGACAGGGATATTTCCTACCTGAGCAATTAAAGTGACCATAAGTGAGATCAAAAGTAGCCCTCACACATTTTGGTGTCTTCAAATCTCCATCTGTACATTTCTCTCCCGTGGACCCCCTGTATTATAAAGCCTTTCTAATTGCTACATAGTTACCCTTATCAATAAGAAACATAGATGTTTTGTTCAGATGGGAAAAGGCTCTGGTAAACTATTTTCCCCTGGAGAGTAGGACTTTGTTATGGAGAATTATCTGATTATGTTTTTCTCCCCCTAACCAGGAGGCTGGGCCAGGAACCTATCTTTACTGAATCTTCACCATGAGAACATCATTGGGTTACTGGAGGTTAAAAACCTTCAGAGGAATTGAGATCTTCCTAAGACTGTCATTCCCAAGTTTCTTACTTTCACACTAGTCTATGCTCATTCCCAAGCAAAGCATAAATGTAACCAAAATTATTTATTTTTCATATGCTTGGAAATGATCTCAGTTTTCAAAATATAAGAAATATTTAAGATTTGTGAGGTGATGGCAAAAAGAAAGAAATATTAGCCAAAGCAATTAAACAAGAAATACATAAATAAATGAAGGGAATCCAAATTAAAAAAGAAGTTCTACTGTTTACAGGCCATAACCTTATATTTAAAAAATTTTAAGAAATCTGCCAAAAAACAAAAGAAAATAAATTATATGATTTCACAAGTTACTGCATTTCATAAGTTAAATATATAAAATTAATGACATTTCTATGCACTACAATGAGCAATGTGAAAATGACTAATATTAAGGAAACCATTTCTCTTATAACATAGACAGAACAAAATACTAAGAAATAAATTTAAGAAGAATTCTATGTTAAATATATCATTAATCTACAGATTCAGTTCTATAAAAAATTCAGCTACTTTCTTTGTGGAAATTGGCATTCTGATCCTAAAATTCACATAAAAATGTGAAGACCAATTTTGGATAGGCAAAAGACTGTTAAAAAGAACAAGTTTATTAGATTAGAAATTCCTAATTTTAGAGTTAATATTTATGTCCATGTTAAAACAAATTTGAGTCATTAAAATCCTATGTAATAAAAGAGAAATATGAAAATTGACTGTCACTCCAACACCAAGATGGCTGCCCCCATGTGGTCAAAGATCCTGCCCCCATGTGGACACAAGATGGCCACCACAAGATGGTCTGTTATGGCCAGTTATGGGGTAATGAAGACAACAGAGAAGGGCATTTGAGGGAGACCAGGCCTACAGGGGAGGGCAGTTTTAATTGTGAGAAGGATGTCTGACTGCCGGTTTAGGCCTGGGATTGGGGTCCCAGATTGGAGAGGGTGCAGGCTGGGCTGAGGGACATCCCCTGCTCAGTGCACAAATTTCATGCACCAGGCCTCTAATCAAAGTATATATATATATATATACATACTTAAACATTACTTTGATTTGCAGAATGTATAATGATCATTTTATCTGGTTTATCCTTAATAAAAAATAACCAGATGTTTTCTGGCACTACTTGAACTCTTGCTAATTCTAAAAATTATAATTATCAAGAAATAACTATTTCAAATTCAGAAACATGCTGATGGTGGACAAACAACCTTGCCTGAACCAAACAATACCTTGAAAACATCATTCTAAGTTATTTTCTGAGAAGATTAAAAAATACAGAATATTGGTCAATTTAATTTTTCTGCCTCAAAAATTCATTTCTAATTTATTATTTGAAAATTAAATAAAGTAAAATAATGTTTCTTTGAAAAGCATATAAATAAAGAGATACTACCATTAACATACTGGGTGTTAAATAATTAGAGGCTGACATTTATGAATATTTCATTGACTCTGTCTTCAAAATTATTTTTATTACTATTCACTTTTTATCTTAATATATCCTCTACAACCTATTAAAGAAAAAAAATAAAAAGAAATATTTAAATTGCTTCACATAATTTACAACTCAACCATAGTATTTTCCTTTATTAAAACATAGAAGTCTTTAAAATACAAGTGCTAGGACTTGATTAGATTAACAAGGAGTTAATTTAAGGGAACATCTGAGGTTTTTTGTGGGGGTTTTTTTGTAACTGCCTACGGTGGTAAAAAGGAATCCAGATGCTTATATAATTTATCCTCCCTAGTTTAGAATAAAAATATCTTTGCAGTAGATGTTGTAAGCAAATATTCATGTTTTTAAGGCTCCCATATGCCTAACAGAAATATATGTTTGTTTTTTTCCAAAATGGCATGTGCACAACCTACTGCATACATATGTATGTATTCCTATTACAGCTCTAAGAATCAGTTATTGCAGCTACTTTGGCCACTATAGGACAGATACATGTGGTAGACAGAATTGTAAGATGGGCCCCAAGGTCTCACCCTCTGCTATGCATAATGTACTAGTATATTATCCCCTCCTCTAGAATGTGGAAGTGAACTGTGAATATGATAGACAGCACTTTTATGATATGTTACATTATATTATACATATAAAGTAATTTTGTAAAAATAAAGCTAGTCAGCTACTTTAATTCAGTCAAAAGGAGCTGATTCTGAGTGGGTCCGTTCTAATCTGCTGAGCCCTTTATAAAAACTTAAAAGCAGCAGAGAAGCTATACTACTGCCTTGAAGGAACAAGCTGTCAGTAGTTATTCAGGTACAAAAATGAATTCTGCTTACAAGATGTGAGCTGAGATGAGAACGCTGAGCCTCCGCTGAGCGCACAGGCCAGGCTGATACCTTGGTTGCATCCATGTCAGATTCTGAGCATAAGGCACACTTAAGCTGTGCTTTGACTCTGGTCCATGGTAACCGAGAGATAATACATGTGCTGTTTCAAGCTGTTAAATTTGTTTTCTCTACTCACATTTGCAAAAATTCATTAGTAGAAACTTTTAAAGTCTGGCCTCCATAGTCATAGTTATTCCCAGCTACAATTGATTTTAGCTATATCCTATAATTTAAAAGATGCTATTCCAAAGACAGACTGTGTAAGAAAGAGGATTATTATAATGCATTGAAAAATGAAAGAGATTTACAGTATAGCCAATGGGAGTTTAGCTTCTAATGCTAGGAATATTTTCCAAGTTGATTGGGTTTGTAAGGCAGAGGTGAAAAGTGGTGTACAACATAAAAATATATTCTTTTTCTTTTCATTAATTTAAATAGTTTATTGTTTAAAATATTACATATGTCTCCTTTTCCCCCATTTGACCTTTCCCAGGATGCTCGCACCCCCCAACATATGCCCTCAGCCCCCTACTGTCTGGGTCCATGTGTTATGCTTACATGCCTGCATACTAGTACAAGTCTTTTTTCAAGACACAATTGCAGAGGGAGAGCTAGCAGGTGTAAGTGTACAAGGATGTATTCTTCAATAAGCATTTTTTGGCTTTGCAATAATACTTAGGAAATTCATAAACTTTTCTAAGGGAAGAATGGAAGAAACTGTGGACAAACGGGGCCACATGCTGACCTAACAAGCTCCGGGAAGACTTGAATGGAGGTCTTACAAACTCAGAGACCTAAAGTAACCACAAAGGATGGTCTGAAATTAAACTTTAACTGAAGCAGTTATCATGAGTAGTTATATTCTAGACTGGTATCTTCATTGATAAGGTCAACCTTTACCTTAACTGAACCTATCTGACTTTTTGCAACTATGATAACATACCCTTGAAATGTCTGGGTAACTTGTAACTTCCTTTTATCTGGACCTCTCTCGGGGCACAACCAAATGTGGTGGGCGCTAGGACAGATACCACAAATTCCTTCATTGTTATCATGTTAATTTTTCCTGCACCCACCTAAGTATGTGTCTATCATTTTATTTTTTATCCAAACCCAGGGGTTTTCCCACTTTGCTTTCTCCTGCCTCTCTAGTCTATCACCAATGGATGTCATGAAACCCACCTACATCTGTCCTTTGATTGCAATATATATATATATATATATATATATATATATATATATATATATATATATGAAGTCAAGCAACCAGAATGACCAGAACGACCAGTTGCTATGACATGCACTGTGGTTGGCCAACTGGCACGATTGGGGGCGGAGCCAGTCAGCCAACCTCCCATGGCCCCTTCCCCAAATCAACCCTGGCCTGGCCCCAAATCAGCCCCAATAGGGGCAGGCCAGCTGGACTCCATCCATGCATGAATTCATGCACCTGGCCTCTAGTGTATAAATATAGATGTAACCTGCCATTCTCCAGAGCATTATTTCAATTCATTGAGGTTCTGCTTCCTAGCCTTTGTCAACAGTTTGGCCCAAATAAACTTACAAAAACTCTTTACAGGTTTGAATGTTTTCATGTTAACAAAACAAAAGAAGCTTTATTTCAATGTGTCCTTTTTGTTTATTTCTCTATTGAATTTATTGGGGTAACAATGATTAATAAAATTATATGTTTTCAGGTCTATAATCCTGCAGTACACAGTCTGTATGTTGTATCCTGTGTTTGCTACCCCAAATCAAGTCTCCTTTCATCACCATGTATCACCCCTTTACATTCTTCTTCTCCTCATTCCTCTGGCAATCACCATACTGTTGTCCATGTCCATGAGTCTTTCTATTTTTAATTTGCTTAATCCCTTCACCCTTTTTATTCAGTTCCCCACCCCAATGGCTGTCAGTCCGTTTTCTGTATCCATTAGTCTATCTCCACTTTGTTAGTTTATTTTATTCGTTAGATTCTGCATATATGTGAAATCATATGGTATTTACCTCTTTTGCTTGAATGGATTAGAAATACAATAATAAATGGGCAAGAATTTATTTTTTTCATTAAAAGAAACTTAGCACAGTACTAAAAGCTATTAGGGTCACTAAATAAAATTAGATGTATAGGATGACAAAAAAGAATATCCCAAACAACATTTTACGTGTTTACATGAAAAGAATCATGGTCATAGAAACAGCAAGTATTCAAAAGACCAATTACAACAGAAACACGGGGCAGGATAAATTATCTGAGAGCAGCTTAGAAACATCCATCCACAATAGTAAAATAAAGGGCAAGATACAGGCTAGACAGTCATCACTTTTATATAATTGGAAAACAAATAGAAGAGTCATGTTATTGTGAATACCCATTACCTATTACAAATTGTTTTGGAACATTTAAGAAGTGCAATGAATAACCAATGAGTTAATTATACTCATCATTGCCGCAGTGAGTACTTTACTAATATGAAACTTATGAAATGGAGTTTGAATTTTATTTTCCTAAGTCACTTTATTTATGATTTTGTCTGAACTGTGATGAAGAGTTTAATTTTATCTATGTCCTTTCACAAAATTACCATTTTTTTCTATCCCTGTACCTAATTAATACATAGTCTAACATTCCAGGAAATAAGCCACTGACATACATCAATCATCTATTTAATATATTCGTTTAATCAAAATAGCTTGGTAGACAAAAACATAATATAAATAAAAATAGGCAACTCAGTAAAATCTGTCTGATTTATTTGATAGGGGGTAAAATGTTAATACCTGTATTTTCTAACATTTTTTTTTTCAGTAAGGATTTCAAATCAGCCTTAAGACTATAAGCATATAAAGTTATAAATTTTCAGAAAAGTGCTTCTTAGCTTCCTGCCGATATGGTTCTTTATTTCTGAACTTTCCCTTGGTCTTAATTCCACAGATTTTATGGGCAATTTCCTCAGAATAAAATAAGTCCTTGCATACTATCCTTTGATTACTATTTCTCCTTGAAACTCATCCTGATTTTTTTTATCAATCTTTCTGAAGTGTTCCTTCCAAATATGTCCAACCATTTGTCCTATCAGTCTTGACTCTTAAGGATTGATTTGCAGCTGATATAACCATAAACACCCTATCTTCAATCTTAAAAAGAACAGTTGTTTTTCCCCTCAAGACACTGGTTCCCTTTGGTGAGAGTTTTTAAATCAGCTCCCTGACATTTTATTCATATTTTTATTAAGTTACTTCAGGGTCCAATTTCACTTTCTGTTCTAGTAAAAATAATAGAATCTCTCCTTTTCTAATAATTTAAGGTCAGAAACAGAAACTTTACTCATTTATTTCATTTTAATATTGTTTTATCTTAAAAATATTACCCTCTTGTTTTATCACATTATACCTCTAAATTTTGTTTTCATTCTTCTAGCCCTCCTTTGCTTGTAATAAGGTTTCTAAAGTATTTCCTAAAATAAAGCATATAGCCCAACTTTTCTGTTGAAAATCCTGATAATCATATTTTTTCAATTTTAGGCATGCTCATTTTAATTGCTTATTTCTCTAAATCCATCCCAGATTATGATCTACTCTCTGAAAATATAAATCCCATTTTTCTTTATCTGTTTTTTACCTCTTTCGGTAAAGCCATATTTTGTGTCTCTGAAATTTAAAGTAATAACAGAACTCATGTGATTAATGAAGCTAACTCCTGACATTGCTCAGTGCAAGGGATAAGAGATAGGAATTGAATACAGTGTGCCTATCTATACCTTTAGAACACAGCTATCTTTACAGTTTCAAATCCTAATCTATAACCTAAATAAACAAACATAGTAAAGGTGACCAAGCAAGCACTACTAACTTCATTAGTCAATCTGTTTCTTTTGTTGGTTTTGATATTATTTAACACTGAAAATAAGGTTTCACAAAAGTACATAGAGGGTAAAATTGTGAGTAAAGCCGTTGCTATATTTTTCAGGATGCTAAAAGTGTCTGGTTCCAGGCACTCCAAATTTCCTGTTCGTAGTGGCACTCCTCTTGATTCTCCAAGCAGCACCTTTCCAGATTCTCCAGCTTTGACCTCAAGTCGACAAACACGTGACCCCAGATGCTGTCTTGAAATTCTGCAAGTTGCACCTCCAAATCATCAATCTGCATCCATTGGAAACCATTTAATTCCAAACTACTGTAGACTACTACATCAGGATACTTAATTATTTTTATGTTCTGTTCTAGGCTTCTAAATTAATTAAAGCTATCACTGAGCTGGTCAAGTAACAAGACTAAAACATGCTGGTTCTTTATATGCCAGGGTTCCATTTCATTTTTTACAGCTGCACTGGCCTTATCAAAATACTTTGTTACTCGAGGAAAATACTTATAAGTTTTAGTTTCTACATCTCGCTTGAAAATTTTAAGTTTACTTTCAAAAACTTTTATGTATCCAAACATAACGTCAATACTTTTGCCAAAACCTTGTAACTTTAAGTTCAGTTCATTAATATGTACAGAGAGATCTGTAAAAAATATCAGGGTGTTGACCCACTTATCATCATTGAGCTGAGAAAAGTTTCCCAGATCCTTATCCTCAAGAAATACCTTAATTTCTTCAAAGCACTCCACAAAGTGCTCAAGAACTTTGCCTTGGCTCAGCCATATTACATTATTGTACCTCAGCAGTCCACTGTAGGTGGAATAAACCTCCAGTAAAAGTGCAGAAAATTCTTGGTTGTGAAGGGAGCGAGCAGTTATTAAATTAACTATTTTTGTAACAACTGACATTAAGTAGTTTAAGTCGGTGAATCCTGCCTTGGCACATAAAACCTCCTGATGGATAATATAGTGAAAAGGCATGTTCCGATGTCCAATAGCTTCCATAAACAATTTGACATGTCTGATTTTTTCCCCTCTCATGTTGGTGCCCCATCCTGTCATCACTGACACCACTTTAGAGATATTAATGCTTAAGTCATGGAATGTTTGTAACATTCCTTACATATGTAACAACCTTACATATTTGGCCTCCTGATGTACTTATTGGCACTGATACTAACTTTATCAACTCTTTATCATTGTGAGACCATCAGAATATCGACCAATAATGGCCAACTGAGCATGTGATGTGACATCAGTAGTTTCATCAAGAGAGATCAAAAGGTATTTACAATTACTTATGTCTCTATTTAATTGAGTTGTATGTTTGTGTTCAGTCTCATTATTTGGTCTTTTATGATATTTCTACTGAGTGGTAACTCAGATATTCTCTTAATACTTGCATCTTTATTCTGCATATCATGAAATAGAACTGGTACATATCTTAGGAGAGTTTCTTTAATAAATTCTCCCTCACTGAGGGCTTTTTCATGCTGAGCTATGGAGTGAGCAATGCACAAACTTGCAGATGTTAAATTTGTAGAGCCTTTTGTAAATTTAAGGATGGAATTAGATTGGCTCTTATAAAGGTGTAGCTGCCAGGAAATGTATTCCTTCCTTTCATCTTCACTTTCTTTCAGGAGCTGGGAATGATTAGTTTCAAAATGTCTATTTATATTCCACGTTCTGCTTATTACCCTTTCAGTACATATAACGCAAAATGATCTGCCATGTTTTTCTATAATGCCATACATCTCAGTCCATGTCTGTTGAAAGGGTTGGCTACTGCCTTTACTTAACCTTATTTTTTTATATTTTGGGTTCTCCATCAGGGGGGCAATGACAGAAGATAGAATTATAGATAGCCTGTTAGCTCTGCAGGCAATTAGGGTTTAACTAGCCTAACTGACCACAAGATGGCACATGTAACTGTCTTTTAGGAAAGGGCAGGGTTAATAAGCAGAAATAGGGGTTAATAAGGATGAACAACAGTAATAGTGGTGAAATGGAGTCTGCACTATGCTGCAAAATGACATTCCTTATATAAATTAAGATGGCTGCTGCTATTTCTAATGGCAGGAAATGGCACCCATAGCACAGGCCCTCGCCTCTCCCAGCCTCCCCCTCACTTATGTCAGTAATAATGGTCAATTAGAAATCCACAACACAGCAGAACAGTAGATTGGATGATGGTTGCTGTGGTTATGTGGTTGCTGGTAATGGTGATCACAGGACCCCCAGAGATGCTTCACTGCTCCAACATCTGGAAGTGAGGTCAAAGATTCCCCTAAAGGCCTAACCAGAAGTTTCAGAACTAGATCCTCTGTGCTGGTGTTCTGTTGTTTTGGCCTATAGACCTCCAGCATACAGTGTCTACATTACACTACAGCAAATATTTCATCCTTAGGTACTGCACCTAGCTGTGCAATATTCGAGGATGAAATGTCCTTCTCAGCATGCGGCCCCATACTTCTCTGTATGCGATTACATGCAGCCGCGTGTCAGAGAAAATGGCTATATGTGTCAGTGCTGACACGTGTGTCATAGGTTTGCCATCACAGGCCTAATGCATAAAATGATTTTCCTCTGTTAAAATGTTTACTTTTTGGACATCTGTACAATGAAATACTACACCGCTGTAAAAACAAGAAGGAATTTGCAACAGCATGGATAGACCTGGAGAGCATTATGCTAAGTGAAATAAGCCAGTCAGAGAAAGATAAATATCACATGATCTCAGTCACTGGTGGAATATAATGAACTACATAAACTAATGAACAAAAACAGATCCAGAGACAGAGAACCATTGATCAGACCATTGAATCTCAGAGAGAAGGTAGGGGAGGGAAGGGGTAAGGAGAAGAGATCAACCAAAGGACTTGTATGCATGCATATAAGCATAACCAATGGACACAGACACCAGGGGATTGAGGTCATGAGTAGGGATTAGGAGAAATAAGGGGATAAGCACACAATGTAATACCTTAATTAATAAAGAAGATAAAATAAATCATGCTAGTCTACCCTCCATCCTGCTTTGGCAAAGAGGATGGCTACCTATATACTAAATTACACCACAGCATGATATTTAACTGGATATCTCATTAGAGACCATATTTGTGGACAAGATTTTGAAATTTGAGCCAAATGCTGGTGCCATTAATAAGTACTGGATGGCTTTCCTCAAAGTGCTGTGATTAATAGATGACTATCAACCTGAAGGGAGGCTTTTATATTGTGCCATAGAACAATTTGTCCTTGGCCTGCACTGCTAAAAATGTGCATGACTTAGATGAGGACAGAGATTGGCATGTTTATTAAATCAGTAGATGACAGGAAACTAGGAGAGATAAATAATAGATTTCAGTCCCCAAATCTTCTCAGTCTGAGACAATGGACCAATTTTAATAAATTTTCAGTGTGAAGATCTGCCTTCATCCATATCAATAAATACCCACTATAGCTCCTTGATAGACCAGATGGCATGAAGCCAGGAAAACTTTGCCTGGGTAATTAAAACCCAGCTCCCACCATTTCCTGTGATCAGACCACTGGAAACAATTTGCCTTCCAGCTTCTTGACATGTTTGGTTTTTTGGTCAGTAGAATACGTACAATATTTCCTCTCATCCATTGGTTCTTTTTAGGACTCACCCCCAGGATCCTCATCAGGCTATTGTCTTTGTGCCCTGCTCCCCAGGAAGACATTTTAAGGTTCTGCCTACAGTCATAGCCCACAGTGTTTTCTTCCCTTCCTGGTGAGGAACTCTCAAAACGAATTCTTCCTATTTGCCTTGTGATGGGGCTGAAGAAGGCTCCTGTTTCGATGACCATCCTGGGCTAGTGTGGAGTTGCACTACATTCTGTTCAGCAGGCTTTGCTTGATCTGTGATGTCATCTAAAAGCCTCAGACAACAGAGCCATAGAAGCATGGAACATATTGATGAGTTTCAGAGGGAAGGTGGAGAGGTGAGAGTGATTGACCAGGGAACTTATATGCATATATGCATAACTCATGGACACAGACAATAGAGTGGTGAAGGCCTGGGAAGGGTGGGTATAGGATGAAAGGGCAATGGGGAGGAAAAAACACAAAGAGGATATCAGTAATACTTTCAACAATAAAGATAATTTTTTTAAAATAAGAAAGATTAAAAAAAATGTTTCCTTTAGTTGGCTTAACAGCCTGTGTAGCAAAGCAACCTGCCTGTCTTTGTTAAGGCCTACCATGGCCATCCATCATTTGTACAGTGTGGCCTACCTTTTGTCTGCTAAGATCCATTTCTGTAGTTCTGGCTCTATTTGCACTAGGCTCCATGCTCAGAAGGTTTCTGTGCTTAGTATATTTCTTTGCTTTAACTATCTTGACATTCATAGTAATTCTTAACAAAGGGGTCACATTTTCATTTTGTATTGGGCACTACAAATTATGTAGTCATAGCTGGGGAGTCATAGCTGCCTTTTACCATAATTAAGTGCATGGTCACAATTCCGTGTAACTGAGTTTTAAAATTGGCCACTCAGGTTACATCAGTTAAAAGCCAATGCATAAATATAAAAACAAAGAAACAGCAAAAGAGAATATATTATAATCTGATAATCTGACATGACTGAGAAATTCCAATGCTCATGTTTACTATAGCACCCCTAAATCTTATAGCCACCACTTCCAGCTGCTCAGGGTGTGTCTGTCAGTCCTTGTGTATTGCCTCATTGAATTTCACCCCGTGCCTATTCTCCATCTTCCAAGCCACATGTACTAGATGTTTTGTAGATTAGAAGAACCCAATAAATAGGACCCTTTTATTCTATCTAGGTTCAAAACTAATTGAAATATAGACAATAATCAAATTTTTGGAGATCAAAATATCCACCTTATTTACTGATAAAGTGAAATGGGAAAGCTTGGCCAATTTTGGTTCAAGGTCATGTTATCATTCCTGTAGCTGAAATTGTCTTTCCAAGCTATCCCTACAGATCTTGCCCTACTAAGCCGAATATTTGACTAAAATAATTTAGGAATGAATGACAGCAGCTGTCCTGATAGCCAAGAATAGACAAAACATAAAAGCAGAGCCATGCATGCCCCATTATGTTGACCAAATGTTATAATCAAATGATTTAACTTTTATCCATTGAGTAATAAGTTAATGAAGAACCATGTATATAAATCATAAACTCTACTCACACCAATGACTGAAGGAAGGGGTGCTTATACTACAGGGAAGGGGTCAAGATTAGGGATTAGGACAAGGTAATATACCTCATTATATATATCTTTAGTCTATCAAAGAGAAGTACTTAAAGGTTGAATGTTTTTGAAGAAAACCAAAGACCCTTCTCTACAAAAACTTATCCAAAGGATAATTAAGAAACACAAATTTTTGGAATAAAGTTTAAGTGTTTTAATATGTGTGTAGAAATTTGAGAATAAAATTAAACTAGTGATTCTATTTGTTAAATAACAGATATTTAAGGCTACACTTTAGTATTTTGGATTCAACTTATTATTTTTTATTTTTACAATTTTAAAATATGATTACTATACTTTCAATTTGCTGCTAAACTTAATTTATATTATAGATTATAAATAGAGACTTTTCCTGATATTCCATTTAATTTTGAACAGTGAAGTCTTCAAATGCAGTGGAATGCCCACTATGGCACGTTTTACACAGGTATGTTCTCAAATTCCTGATTTATCAATTAGAAATAGAAATGTGTTCTCCTAGGTACTTCAGGAATATTCATCTCCCACCTCCATAATTTCCCAAGACTACAATCTACTGAATAAAGAGTAGCCATTAAGCTTACCAGGATAACCCACTGTGAGGTCTGACACCACAAAAAGAAGCCAAGGACTAATTTTTTAGGGATTAAATTAAAGGCTCTTAAAGTTTTCCACTTTGCCCTCCTTTGCTCTACTCTGTCCTCCCCATGTGTTTCTAGATCTGTTCTTCTCTTTGCTTCAGTCTGTTCTCTGCTCTGGCACAATGACCTGCATAGATTACATGAGTAAGTCCCCTGCCTTCTGGCTTCAGATGAAGGTGGGCCACTGGTGAGCCCCAGGCAGAGGGAGAGCAGGGAAACTATGGTGTTTAATTGTCCCACCTTCAGCACTGAGAGGATGCCTGGTGTGTCTCTCCTAAAGGTCATTCCCCTTCAAGATTATCTTCTGTACAGGAGGCTTTCCTTTCCATTTCTAGGAGCCACCATGTGTGTTCTCCGCCCCAGAATACACTACTATTTTTTTGTGGTTCCCTTGCACCCAGCCACACCTTTCTCAATACCTCCTAGGACTATCCAAATTCTAATGTATTATGTGTTTTATCTACACTCCAAAATATATACAACCTACAGTGGGAAGTTCTATCTAAAAGCATCTAACCACTTAGGGTCTACCAAAGCCAGAGTGTTTTCTGGTTTTAGCAAATGCAACATATTTAGTAGCAGGTTAATAGGAAAAAATCCTCAGCTATTTTATTTAGATCAATTGCTTTTAAAATAAAGGTATCTTTTACCATGTTCATGCAATTGTTTTGGAACCTTTGTTATTGAAACTCCCCTCATGGGTAAGCATTTAAAGAACTCCAAGAGGGAATGTTTTCACATCCATCTCCATACCTTCCAAGGAAAGGCCTTTTTTCCTGAGAGCATTATGATTATGTAGGGGATATTGTCTGATCAATATATTTCTACTTAAGGATGCCAGATACTTAAAGTGATGATCTTCCAGATTATATAATATTAGAATTTATTCCAGAACCCTGGTGCCATTTTAATAAAGAAAACAATTTACAAAATAACAATTTAAAGTGCAGGTTAAATAAAAAAGATTCTGAATTAGTCAACTGGTATATGGCAGAGTCATTGTTCTCATGAAAAATAAAATCAAGTTGCATTTCTAACCTGTGGTACTCACAGCCTGTTGCTGTCTTTAAACTCTGTAGACTCACACAGATGAATACAAAATAACACAGCAGGTAAGCATTGAAAAATATGTCTTAAAAATGATACCTACTGGTAGTTTTCTATTTTTTTTCTCTTGAGGGAGCACTTGTAGAAGCTATACATTTTGAAATATAAATGAAATAATATCCCTTTTACATAACGATCTTTCCATAATACGTACATATATGCAGCCTGTGTGTCTTCTTGATTTCCTAAATTTGTTCTGTCTACCTTAGGAAACTTGTGATAATAATGAGTGGAGACATTCATGTGGCTCCCTTAAATACCACCATCTCTAGATTGCTATAAATAAATTGGATGAAATTGTGAACAAGCATAGTATTTCCTAAGCTTCTCTTCAGAGTGGAATGTTGACCTAGAATACTAAGAAAATAAAAAGAGACTATGTACTGGTATGATTTTGTTCCTCTAGGAATCTGGCTTCAACCTAGAGCCTTGACTGATATAAGTCACTAGGAAAAATCCTGGGGAGAAAAGAAATGTATGAGCTTAAAGAAACAATGTTTGATCTCATGTTTTTCCTTGTTGGCAACAAAGCATCAAAGAACATGATTTAGGCAGTTAGTGAAACTCAGTTTAAAAATATTGGTGATAGATTTTTTTCTCTGTGCTCCCCAGACTTCATTGAATAAGCACAAGTGTCTAATTATGAAAATAATTGGAATAAACACAAGATAGGGAAATATTATGTACATATGAGTTAACAGTTTGAAATGGATTATTAATGAAATAAATTTCAAGCCATCTGGTTTTCCAGTCTTGATTAAATTAGAGTGTAATCGGTCTGAATGAATCAGCTGCGGGTCATACAAAAATAGTTACATATAAATGTATCATGTATATATATTTTAAATAATAACTTTATGTACTGAATCACTAAAAAATATACATATAATCAGATATTTATTCCCTTGGTTCTTCAATACAAATTACCATTAGGCATATTCTATTATTTTATATTTGTAAATATGTTTGCTTCTTTTTTTATTATTATTATCCAACCCACAAACTTTATTCAGATTTCACCCATAGTCCTACTTGTATTTTGTAGTAAAAATGTTTCAGGTCTAGAATCCAATCCAAGATTACCTGCTGCATTTCAATTGTCATAACTCCTTAGCATTCCTTCACCTGGATCGGTCTTAGTCATTCTTTGTCCTCTCAACTGACATTTTAAAGAGATGGGGTTGATTATTTTATAGAATGTCCCTCCCTTAAATGTGGCTCCCTTAAATACCACCATCTCTAGATTGCTATACATAAATTGGATGAAATTGTGAACAAGCATAGTATTTCCTAAGATTCCAAAACTTGGGTTTGGCTGATATGTCATTAGATTCAGGTTATTAGTAGGTGGCAGGAATACCCCAAAAGTGATGCTATGTTCTCATTGTTCCTACCAGGTGACTAATTCCCATTTTTGTGATGTTAACTTTGACCACCAAGTCCTGGGCATGTCATCTAAGTTTCTCTCCTGTAAAGTTACTATTTTTCCCTTTGTAATAATAAATAACTAATCTATGGGTATATTATTTGCAGTTATATGAATATCATATTCCTTATAGCACATTGATGGCTCTTCCTTGAATCAAATTGCTATAATAATTGCCAGATAGTGATTTTTAAACTCTATTATTCCTTCTGCATTTATTAGTTAGCATTTTTTTGTGTGTTTCCTTCTCCCTTATTTATTTTCTGCTGACAATATGGATCCATGGATTCTGATTTTATTCAATGATTTGTCATCCATTACCATCATTACTTATTTTGATGCTAGATTATCCCAGATTTGACCCATGGGAGCTCCATTAAGCTGGCTTCTGTGCCTGTCATTCTTTGAGCACATTTTTACCTCCAGCACAAGATGGTCTACAGCCCCAGCGCTGGACACATCCATTTTGATAAGGGCCCCTAATTCTTTTTAGTGGGGAGTGATATTAGAACCTGAGATCTGAAAACTAGGATGTTCATTGCCAATGAGGTGTCATTCCTCATGTCCTTTCAGTGAACAGACTGGAAAAATAGCCATTGTATACCATTCACCATTTTATATTTGTAGCTCACAGCTCTTGCTGTGAGAAGCCTGGCCCCCAAGAAAATCAATGTATTTACTGCTTTACTCAATTCTGCTATACACATAAACTTGTTTCAGAATTACTGTTTGATTTTTTTAATGATCAAGTACTTTTTAATGATCAAGCACATTCTTAATTTGTACTCTTTACTCACTGTGAGACAAAGACAAAGTAAGAAAAAAAAATAAGTAAGAAAAAAAATGAGAGATCCTGCTCTCAAATAGCTTGTAAGCCTCCTACAGAAGAAAATAGCCACCTGTGAAATACAGGTGAACACTGCAAAACAATTCCAAAACTGCTTCCAGGAATTTGGTACTGGTTAATGCCCTGTATAATTTACAGAGTTAACTGATTATTCGTGCGCAAAATTTAATAAAGAGTATGCATGGAGCTGCTGTTTTCTGTGAATAGTTAAAAGTATACAGATATGGCTCTAGACAAGAGACTACATTTTATTTAATTTTTAAAAATTTGAATGCCAGCACCTAGAAAGTGAGGCAAATTATAGGTTTTCAATCAATATTTATTCAATGAGAAAATAAGGGAGTGTAAATCCCTCCCAAGTGAGAAGACATTCTCCCATCCATCATTTCCCTCCTACTTCTGCAGGCATCTGGAGTCCTAGTTTCCTAGTTGCCATGGTTGCTTATTACTTAAGCTGTAATATTGTTAACACTTTCAGCATTAGTAGTAATAGTGTTTGTTCTACAGTCACAATCAATCTCACTGTCAGAAGCCTCTAGCATCTCAGTGGAAGAGTGAGCAATGTGAGGGTCTTCCCAGAGAACCAGTCCCACCAGGGATGCTCTGCCCAACATTGTGCTTCTGTTTGCACTGCAGGAAATGTGTCTCTGCCTTATCTTTCCTGAAACACCTCCCCATCTGCTCTGTCTCTTGATTGTTTTCATTTCTGGACCAGTGTCTGGGCTCACTCTGGCTCTTAGAATCCTGTTCAGGTCCTGGAATCCTTCCTTTGAAATCCTTTCTCTTGTCCCTTGTGTGGTGCCATGTATTAAACCATTTCTGATTATTTCTCTTTTTTGTTTACTTATTCTTAACAGTTGACTGTGTTGTTAATTTGCTTGACATGAACTATTTTCTGGCCTGGTAGCTTCCTCAATATGTGTCTTTGGATTCCAAACATATATCAAGAAAGTCCTTAGCTGGGCTAAAACTTCCTATAATCATAATGAAAGATATGAGTGAGGAGAAAATATTGGCAAAACCTCTTTAGCTTAGGAACCAAGGTGTCCTTCATGGAGCAGAACATTTCCTAAGAAATAATAGCACAAAATAATTCAGAACTAAGGAGTTCTCTATAATTAATACAAGTGGTTATTAAATAATAACCCAGTATCTTAGAATCAGTTTGGGACCAGGAAAGTGCAAACCTTCTCTTTTTTTATTTTCTCTTGCCTTTACTACTATCTATTCTATAGTAAAGAGATTATCTATCAATACTTATAACATAAAATAGGTATAAATATGTTTATTTTAATGACCTAGAATATGTCTTTTATATTATTTTTACTTACATCATTTTTGTTTTGGGAATTTTATATTTTATCTACTTTCACTAACATCTCTTTCCTAAGATATAAATGAATTGTTAATGAAAAAGCACCAGCATCAAATCTGTATCATGACTGTCAATGGCTTTTAAGAGAATCTCAGAGAGAATAATGAGACACTCCTTCGAGAAATGCCGTTATTGCTAGGATATTAATAGTTTGAAAGAAAACATGAACAATCATGATTGTGTCAATCATTCAGTCAAAAGTTTTAGAGTCTGAATTAAAACATTTTTAAGTATAGCTTAATTAATTGTAGCCTAGCCTATTATACATTTATATTCCTTTTTATACATATTCACTAATGATATTTAATTTCAAAATTCTAGGTCTACATACATCTAAAATAGTTCATAAAAATCAAGTAAAATTAAAATTAAAGACTATTTGTCATTGATTAATAGGAATCCCTTTAAATGTTAAGTGAAATAATGGTGCATTTTAATATTGATAGAACTTAGGTCAATGAAGTAAGGTAAATATGTAATACCTAATGAATTAACCTATTTTTCAGCTACCTATCTTAGTTTGAACTCCCAAGAAATGAATCTGAGCTGGTGATGAGTATGTGAAAAAAATTTTAAAGAGTATCTCAGGATTAAAAGAGGAAAGTGTAAAATGTAGTACTTTGTGAGGGAGTTAAACTGAAGTGGAGTATAACAAAAATATCAACCAACCAAATGGGGGTTCTTTCCATAAGATTGGACAGTACTTCAGAATATGTGCACTGACCACCAGGAAGAAGGTCCTGCATTGAGTGTCTGCCCACTGGTGGTCAGTGTATGTCATAGGGACTGGTCAACCACTCCTTTCAGTTGTTCAGGTCATTTGGTCATAAAGGTCGGTTAGGCTTTTGTATATATAGATGATGTCATTAGATGTAAGCTGCCCTCAGGCAAATGGCTGGACCAGGCAGTTTTTTGGCTAAGAACATTCCCAGAGAAGGACTCACCTAAGATCCATTTATTATCCCCAATCTTACCAGCTGGGAGTTTCTCAGTCCTATAGGGAATTCCTGGGTGCCATACTTTACATCCATCAAAACTTTCCCAACTTAGATTCAGTTGCTTCATGGAAAAGCTCAAATTCTCCGGTCATTTTTTGTGGAAACTAAACATGGAAAATACCTTAAGGGAAGCTGTGGCTGCAGTTTGTCTTAAGGTAACCACTGATTCTCATGTCTACCTCACTCTGTTATCCTTTATAGCTATTCCATACACCCAAACAGCCCCTCTGCTGGTCTACTACCTCCTCTTGAGGGTTGACTCAAACCTCATCTCTGTGAGCTCTAAATTTCTGGTCAACATAATATTCCTAGACCGTGAATTCTACACATGCCACTTTATAATTTAAACTGGGTAAGAGTAGACCAAGAACCATACCAATAAATCACAGAAGTTTCAAACAGTTTTTCCTGGCCCCATAATGGAACAACAGATCTCTCTTCTCTGGATGATCAGAGTCAATTATTCCTGGAAGGTATATTTTTTTGTTTTTCTTCTAATTGATAGGATTAACAGTATAAGCTTCCAAAGTGACTGAATTCTACTGCATTAGGACTCTTGCTTGGTTTCTTTATGAAAGCATCTCCCCTCCTACAACAAATATCTCAATCAGAACAGCCTACAATTGTGAAGACAAGATGAAACCCTCCACAAATGGATCTCTCAGAGGGATACTGAACATCCTCATAGCCAATGCTTCCACTCCTTGATTTCTGGACCATGTATTCTATCCACTGGGAATACAACATAGTTAACATTGACTAATTTAGGATATTTATGTATATATGTATTTGTAAGTAATATAATACATACCATAATTATACAATTTATAAAGAAATATATAGTTTATAAGTACAATTGTATTTTAAATACAATATTTATAAAACATATATATTTCTCCCTTTTTCCTTATGGGATAGTTTCTCATCTTTGCAGAATATCATCTAACTTGGAGCCTTGGTTGAACCTTAATGAGGACATCCCACAGGCAATCACACCTCAAGACCTGCAGCTACCTGGGGGTAAGTTATACAGTAAATAATTGGATCCTATGCCCTATCTATTTGTCTTTTAAGTGGTTTTCTTTGTTAATCAGTTGGTATGCAAGATCCTATGTTGGTAACACCATACTATGACTTAAGATAGTAGTGTGACTAAGGTACAAAGATAAATATACAGCCACTTCCAAAACAATGTATGTCAAGTCTACTTACAAATAATTGATGTTTTATACACGTTGGAAGATGTCCAACATAATCTTCTTGCCATCAAATGGCTTATTTATCTAAAGGGATAGTATCATACAATAATGTTGATGACAGGTTAGAAATGTACCCTTGTTGTAAAGTTGGGTCTTTCCTCTAAGAATTGAGTCTCCTCTTTCTTCTGTGGTTTTTAGGTCTAAAATCTGGCTCAAGTCCAAAAATTGAGTTTAAGAGAGTAACTTTGAAGGGGATTGTTTTGTCAATTTTTTGACCAGATAATCCTATTATGTAGATTATATAGATTGACTAATATCCCTATTTTCTGGCAGCTCTCTCATCACTGTAGATGCATATTCTTCTTATTACTCTCAGGACTATCTGTAGATCAAACTCTTTTAGCTGCCAGGCCAACTGCTACCCATGATAATATACATGTCCACCTGTTTTTTCCTGACACTTAAGCTCTGATATTTGGTTTCTGGGATGTCAGGATTCTATCATCATCATTGCTCTCAGAAAATTCATGTTGTATTACAGTGTCCCCTACCATTACTCTGGCCTACCAGAATATAATCATTCTTGAAATTCACAAAGGTACTCACAATGCGACTATCACCAGCAAATACTTTATCACTGTATGAAATGGGATGCATTCTGGGCTCCTCTCTGGAGCATAAGCAGTTGGTAGGTTTCTAAATTCACTAAGTATAGCTACTCAATCACTTTTATTACTCTAAGCCTTTTGACCCTTCTCCCACTGTTTGTTATGGTAGTCAGTGGCATATATGCTTTACTTACTGTGGTGCATTGCATTTTAGGATTCTAAAAAGCATGTTAAACGTGTTAGCATCTCAAGGTTTTGAATGCTGGCTGTTTAATATCATTTCCCAGTGTATTAAATGTTATATATGGAGAAAATACTCCTATATCAATTATATTTCCCTTTTTCATTCTTATTTTCCACCTGTGTTAACACAGCTCCTTTGGATTCTAGTAATGTATATCCTTTCAGAGATTTTTCCAATATGTGTAAATAGGTCTTACAGCTCCTTTGGAATATAGACCCTTTTATTCCTTAGCAGGCCCAGGACTTCACTAAGGGAACCGCATTGTACAGTGACCATAGTTAACTGGATATTTATGTATATATGTATTTGTAAGTAATATAATACTAAGATGCCCATCTTGTCTCAAGGTAAGTCGATCTAAGGCACCTCCAACTCCCTATAGGATTGGCTAAACCCATTGTGACCATATCACAGTTTAACTCCTCCCTTTGCTCACTCCTACCTCTTTATTCATCTACTAAGTGTTGAGGCTAAAGGTGTTTTCAAACACTCATCCTAATTGTGATAACACTGCATGCATATCTCCATTTCAAAGTCTGTTTTCCAAGGAACCTGAGCTAATATATTTAATGCCGAGAATTATCTAATGAATTAGTCTCTAAGAATATAGCTAATGATAAGAACCTCATCATTCATAGTTGGTAAAGACCTAAAAACCCTTGGCATGCTGTAGCAGTACAACTGTTAAAACATTTATTGGTGGAAAATTGATATAGGGCACCAGCGGAATATATTGTACTAGTGGTCTCAATATCTCAGGCCTTCAAGAGGTTTAAGATACTAATTATAAGGACAATGAAATTAGACAGCTATGTTGAGTGCCATCAATGCTTTGGAGGAGGAAAATGAAATGCTGAGGGTGATTAATTATCAATTATAGCTGCTTTAGCAATATTGGATAAAAGTCAAAGTGAATCATTGGCAGCATATAAAGAGATACTTATCCCCTGAAAAAGAAGATTATAGGAGTAGCAGAGCTCCAGAGATTATTTCTCATCTGGTCAGTCTGTTCCACCACCATCAGGGCTCTGGTAGAGAAGTGGGACTGAGATGGATGTGGACTTGAATGGGAAATACTAAGTATGAACATAGTGTTCTTGGAAACCTTAAAATTGTGTATCTCCCTGAACCTACTAGCTATGTATAAGTAGCTCCCTCTTTTCTCCTAGTAGCTAGCATTTCTCAATTGAAAATGGCAAAGACATAAGGATCTAACCCCAACTCCTCTTCTGACCACTACTCAATCCACTGAACTCCCTAATAGTTTATTTCCATCTTCCTGCTCCTTTGCTAGTTTCCATTTTGCCCACAGCAATAATCACCCAGCTGCAATTATTCACACCCCACCCCCATCCTCTTGCTCCTGGATGGCAGAGTACTGTTACAGCAGATGTAAAACAATGTGGATTTGTCCCGGTACAAATTCATGCTGTGCCACTGCAGTTACATTTTCACAATTATAAGCACAAACATATGAAATCACCTCAGGCAATGCTTTGACAGCTCCCTAGGGTATTGCTCAATTCAGAAGAACACTATGAAATAGCTTTAAAAATATGCTTGACTACCCAGCAGCAGAATATATGGACAGAACTGAGCCAGGCCTCGAGAAAAGTAAATCCCTTCTCTAGCTACTTGACAGTGTTATGAAATGATAATGAAAGTTATGCATAACTAACAACTTCAAATTCAACCCTATTGAACTATTTCCTGATGTATAAAATAATATCGAACTCACTGTGTGAAACTACATGAACAAAGAATATATCCCTATTTCTCTTTTACCTTGGAAATACTTCAGATAAGATGAATATGAGAAAATATAATTCAGTTAGGAAATGCTAGTTAATACCTACTATGTGCTAGGCACTATTTTATGTATTGGAGAAATAGCAGTGAAAAGTAGTAATGGTAAGAAAACTGACTTTGTTGAAATTACAATATTTTTCACTTACTCAATTGCTCCTTTATCCTATCTCCTTGCCTCTGCTCCTGAATGGCAGAGTACTGCTGTGGCTGCAAAGTTCAACTTGCAAAGCCTAGTTAAGCTCAAGCACAACTTTATCTTTTCTTACCCCTCTTCCTCCTATAGTAAACTACCTTTTATATTTCTGCTTTCTCTTTTCCACACCTCTTGTTTATACTAGTTTTTAAATTCCCCAATGACCAGAACAATTAGATTCTTCTTTGTATCTCAAGCATACAAACACAGTGCACTTTGACATGTGTATCTAGAATATGTGAAAGAATTCATATACACTAATAATCTGTGAGGAAGAAAATATGAACTAATGTGCTAATAATTATAGTTATGTATCAGTTTTGATAATTTCTCAAGAGGAAAGAAAATTGATCCATGTATAATAAGAATAGAACATATATATTATCTCAGTTGCCATTTTCAATAAATTAGTAATGATTTTCTGGAGTATCAACTTTAAAATAAATCACAGCTGCGTTCGGGCTTAGAAGGAAGGAGCATCATGACCCATTATCTCAGCCTAATATGAGCTCCCGAGAAGGAATACTGCCATTTGTAATATCATCCTCTCTTCCTCTCTCCCTTTCTTGCATTCTCTCTCTCTCTCCTTCTTCCTTTTTTCTTTCTTGCTCATCTACTTTTTTATTATAGTAGTAAAAGAGAGAGAGAGAAACAATGTTTGTACAATGTAGTGCTTACTTTCTTTGAATAAAGCAAAAAAAATTCGACTGAGAATACCTTGAGTATACCCTGGAATTTGAATATAAAAAAATTAAAAATTTGACTCTTGGCAGGGGGTGTGTGGTTCAGCATCAACCTATGAACCAAGAGGTCTTGGTTTGATTCCCTGTCAGGGCACATGCCCAAATTGTGGTCTTGATTCCCAGTAGTGGGTGTGCAGGAGGCAGCTGATCAATGATTTTCTCTCATCATTGATGTTTCTCTCTTTCTCTCCTTTTCGCTTTGAAATTAATAAAAGTATATATATGCGACGGCAGATATATATATATATATATATATATATATATCCTTGTGTTTCTCCAGAGGAAATTAATAATGTGGCTAAAACTTCCCAAATGATGAAAATAATTAAAGAAATATAGAATATAAGTGAAGAAAGTATCCATTAATGTTTTAAAATGCAAATATAACTATTGTCTTCTAAAACTTAATTACCAGCAGGTCTGATATATATTTTCAGTTCTAACTTTTTTTTTAAACTTAATAAACATTTTGGTGCCCAGAGATCAATTTCAAAACATGAATATCATGTGGTATTACATGTCATTTGAAAAGGGAGTTATTAACTTGAAAGTCACTTTTTGTCATGTTCAGAGTAATCATACTGACTTTACATGAACACTTGTCAGTGTTCCTTAATTATGTTGCCAGAAAGACACCCAAAATGAACATTTACAAAATAGGTATGTGTATGTCTATATACATAATATGATATTAACTCCTTGATGTCTCTACTCTGAAAAACAGTAATACATGTATCATTTTGGTTATCTCTTTCTGTATACCACCTGAAAAACTAATAACTTAAAACAAGAACCACTTTCTTTTTTAAAAATATATTTTATTGATTTTTTACAGAGAGGAAGGAAGAGGGATAGAAAGTCAGAAACATCAATGAGAGAGAAACATCGATCAGCTGCTTCCTGCACACCTCCTACTGGGGATGTGCCCACAACCAAGATACATGCCCTTGACCGGAATCAAACCTGGGACTTTTCAGTCTGAAGGTCTATGCTATGTCCACTGAGCCAAACTCACTAAGGCTGCTGTTTTTAGTTTTGAGATACCATAAATAAACTCTCATGCATTGTTATTAGAAGTGTAATTTTATAAAACCACCCCCCACAAAATGGCTGGCGATATCTACAATAGCTAAACATATGCATGTCCTAGGACCAGAATTTCAGTCCTGGATATACCCAATATAAATGGGGTGATTTATTTATTTTTTTCACTTTCAAAATTTTAAACATGCAAAAAAACAAGTCAAATTTTTATTTTTGGCTTGTGAGCTATCAATTTAAGGCTGTATCAATAAAAAATAATAAAATGTTTTAAAAAGGGTACATCAAATGCTTCTATCATTACAGTGAATTCTTCTCTTTGGGAGATTAATACCTTTTTTCAGTACACATACATTACCTCTGCTTTTTATTAAAAGAAATAATAGAAGTTTAGTCATGACAATGTTAATAACTATGAAGGTAAGTGTAATTATACATTACTTGCAAGTTTACAAGTCATCCTTCTATAGTTTCAGGGATGTTGGCACAGGTCAAAGACTCCTGGGTCAGAGACAAAAAGAACTTATTACTAATGGCACACTGAGCACTTGAGCTTTAATTTTGCATTGGTTCTCCTTGACTTCTGAATCCCACAGGATGAAAGGAAGAGATCCAGAAGAATCTGTGCATATAGTAGGTTTGCCTTCATTTCCTAAGGAAGCTAGAACTTAGGAAACCCAATTTTTTTTTTTTAAAAAATGTTTTTATTGATTTCAGAGAGGAAGGGAAAGTGATAGATAAATAGAAACATCAATGATGAGAGAGAATCATTGGTCTGCTGCCCCCCGCATGCCCACTGCTTGGGATAGAGCCTGCAACCCAGGCATGTGCCCCTGACTAGAACTGAACTGGGGACCCTTCAGTCCTCAGGCTGACTCTCCATCCACTGAGCCAAATCAGCTCAGGCAGAAAACAGCTCAGGCAGAAAAGCTTTTATAATGAACTTGAAAAAAAACCTGCCATTCTTTGCTCCAGGGTATACATCATTTTTTAGTATACTGGACCATCAACAAACTTGTCATGTGCTCCAGCATGGGATAATACAAACACCCCTAAAAGAAAAACCCAAACAAAGGCCATCAGAGCCTCTGCTGGAAGGATATACATAAACAAGAGATTATTGGAACATTAAGTTAAGTTTTATGGAATTATTTTATTTACTGAATAAGCCCATTGATTAATACCACTTAAAGTCATATACAGACTGGACAAAGTATTCTTGCAGTGTATGGCAAGTAGTACCTTACAAAAGAGCTGTGTTAATGATATCAAAAACATTTAATATACTTTCAGGCTTATAAACAGAAGCATATATGTTTTTTATTAGTTTGACTTAGAGTTCTTTGGAAAGTATTTTTAAAACAGAGGTGGTAAACCACTAAATATGGAATGAAAAAAACAAGTTTTTGCATGCCACTACCACTATGAGTTTTCTAATCCTTAGGCATATGAGTTTCCTAATTCTTATACTTTATTTTGCAAACTAGAAGGGGCATGCCAGAATAAGGATCCTATGTATGGGCTCTGGAGTAAGTAGCCAAGAATAGAATTTGATTCAGTCACAACTGCTAATAAATTGGTTTAGATAAGCTCCTCAGTCTCATTTTTGCATTATTTTTAATCTTGTTAAGATAACAAAATTTTTCTGAAACGTACTTCTTGGATAAGCATCAGCTTGCTGTTATTTGAAATGCTTATTTCAGGAGAGAACCAAGATGGCGGCATAGGCAAAACACCTATTTTACCGTCAAACACAGCAATTTTAAAACTACAACGTAACGAGAGAACAAACACCTTCCAGAATCACCAGAAAGCTGGCCGAGTTAAAATTCCACAAATAAAAGTGAAGATAAGACACTGTGACTCGGAGGAGCAGCAGCAGACAGCGTTGAAGATTCACTAGGAGAGAGGTTTGGAGTGCCCGCGCCAACGGATAGGGCGGGCAGCTGAAAACTGGCCAGTTTTCTCGAATGGGGGAGACAAAGACATCCCAAAGGACTGATTCTCCAGCTCTGGGCGAAGTCCAGGGAACCCACTATCATACGGGGTGAAAATTGGACAGTGGGAGGGCACGCCAAAGCTCGGGCACTGCAAGGATCTGCCGGCTTGTGGAGAGGCAGCTTGCACGTGAACTTGGGAACAGCACAGCTGCGTGACCGTGTAGAGAGCGCTCTGCGACTTGCTCTCTCATTCAGGAAACCGTCAGACTGCTTTGTTTTACGATCCAGGGTGAGACGTTGGGTGTGCAGATGCATTTGGGGAGAGTCTGAATTCCCCGGAGCGGGTGGAGCTCGGCAGCGGCTCTCTCTCTCAGAGGTGCTGGCAGCCATTGCCCCCGGCACAGAGTCCCTGGGGCCACATAGGGTGGAGCTAATGCTGTCTGCTTAGCCCAGAGACTCCACCCATCCAACCTGAGCACAGCTGAACTTCATAGACAATTGGCCTGGAGGTCAACCCCTCCAAGTGCTAACAACCATTAACCTGAGCTTAACTTCAGCAAGACTGTGCAACCCATATCCACCTCAGGTACCTGGGGAGGCTGACCCACTGTCCCTTGTAGGAAGTATAACATACAAAGCTAATTGACCAACTCAGGGAAGCAGCCACCATGCAGCGACATGGAAAGAAATCAGATGTGAAAGAAACGGAGGAAAAAAAATGACTGGACATGGAATTGAAAACCACGGTTATAGAGCTTCTCAAGAGGCTCCAACAAAAGGTCGAGGCCTTTAAGGAAATAAGCAAGACTGCAAAGGAAATGAAGGAGACCCTCAAGGATATGAACAAGACCTGAAAGGAAATGATCAATACCAATGTGGAAATGATCAAGACCAACGTGGAAATGAATGAGTCCTAAAAGGAAATGAAGGAGACCCTCAAGGATATAAAGGAGACTCTCAAGGATATGAAAAAGGACCAACCAGAAATTAAGCATACATTGACTGAAATAAAAAATATTATACAAAGACCTAAAAGTGCTCTGGAGCACCCCAAGAACCAAGTTAAAGATTTCAAATACAAAGAGGTAAAGTCCACTCAGCTGAAAAAGCAAGAAACCAAAAGAATCCAAAAAATTCTAGAGAGTGTAAGGGGCCTCTGGGACAACCTCAAATATACCAACATCCGAATTATAGGAGTGCCAGAAAAAGAGATAGAGCAAGACAATGAAAACCTATTTGAAGAAATAGTGACTGAAAACTTCCCACACTTGGTGAAAGAAATTGACTTAGGAGTCCAAGAAGTGCACCGAACCCCAATATATAGGAACCCTAAGAGGACTACACCAAGGTACATTATAATTAAAATGCCAAGAGCAAAAGACAAAGAGAGAATATTAAAAGCAGCAAGAGAAAAACAGTTAGTTACCTATAAGGGAGCACCCATATGATTGTCAGCGGATTTTTCAACAGAAACAATGCGGGCCAGACGGGAGTGGCAAGAAATATTCAAAGTGATGAATAGCAAGAATCTACAACTGAGATTACTCTATCCAGCAAAGCTATCATGCAGCATTGAAGGTCAGATGAAGTGCTTCTCAGGTAAGAAAAAGCTAAAGGAGTTCATCACCACCAAACCAATATTATATGAAATGCTAAAAGATATTCTTTAAGAAGAGGAAGAAGAAAAAGATAAAAGTGTAAATTATGAACAACAAATACACATCTATCAACAAATGAATCTAAAAATCAAGTGAATTAATAAGCTGATGAACAGGATAAACTGATGAATATAACAGAATCATGGACATAGAGAGGGAATGGACTGACAACTCTTGGAGAGAAAGGGGGTATGGGAAGTGCAGCAAGAGACTGGACAAAAATCTACAACTATGGGAGAGGACAGTGGAGGGGGGTGAGGGCAGAGAGTGGGATGGGTACCAGGTGGAGGGGAACTATAGGGGGGAAAAAGGGAACAGTGTAATTAATAAACTGAAAAATAAAGATGAAAAAAATGAAATGCTTATTTCAAACCTATAAAACTTACTTTATAGTATTTTAAAATAGTTAAATTATGGGAATTTGGAGAATATTTTAGATTACATAGAAAGTGCATAATAAAATTTTATCAGTTTATCTTTCTGTATTAGCAGGTCCTAACAACTATGTAAATAAAAACACAAAAATAAATAACCAAGTAGAATCCAATTTGGTTATTTTCATATTGGCATGCTGTCTTGTATATATGGGCAATCTTAAAACTAGAGGAGCAAGTTGTATGAACTTACAGCAATCAGTGTCCATTCTATAAATGTCAAAATTAACTCATAAGGCCATTTGAGATTTTTCAAGAAATTATGGTGCAATATTAATGAAAAATATGACATGTTTAAAAATGAAAAAAAATGTGCAATGGTGGTGTTATATTACCTTAATTTACTTTGGAATGATTCAATATATAAAGTTCAACATTACTGTATATTTTCATGTGCTGCCTTTAATCTACACCTCTGAGAGGGGCTAAACATAATAGACACAAAAATGCACGCTCTGAAAAATAGTTGCTTGTTATTTGAGCCATTTTGATTCCAAATCCATGCTCACTCTTAGTCTCACTTATTCACTGTTGGCAGGTTGGTGAGAGTGAGGGGTGGGGGTGTTGGAAGAAGAACAGAGACTGAAGTTGCAGGGAAGACCTCCTATATTTTTTCTCTTTTGTGTTAACACATACTCATGCACTTACACAAACACAAAAATGGGAGATAGGAATGGGGACTATAGCAGCAGCCCGGTTTGAAGCAGTAAAAGCAGTGAATTAATAATGCATGGAAAGTAAGAGAGGTAGAATCACCAATGACAACTGCTTACCAGTATCAAAGGTCCAAGGGTCTAAGATTGAATACACGAGTTTACCAATTGCAGCTAAAGCACTTTCCAGAACTTTGGGAGAGTGATTTGTGGATGAGAAAAAGTTGCCCTCTTTCTTGCCAATCCTGACTCTTTTTTCCCCTCCTTTTACAGAGAGGAAGGGAAAGAGAGAAACATCAATTTTTTTTGTTCCACTTATTTGTGCATTCATTGCTTGATTCTTATATGTATACTGACTGGGGATTAAACCTGCAACCTTGGCCTATCAGGATGATGCTTTAACCAACTGAGCTACCTGCTAGGGCCAATCCTGACTTTTAAAAACTACTTTTGTTTTCACAATGAAGTAAAAAAAAAAAAGTCCATAAAGTTTTCAATGCAGTATGTGGCACTGAAACTGAAGATGATGACACATGAACCTTTCACTAGGCTGGAACAAAAGCAAGAGGAGGGCACCCTTATCAAGGAAACTGATTAGTCTCCTGGGATTATCTGCAGGTGCACCAATACAGAATTTATCCCTAAAACCAAGGGAGCAAAAACACAAACCTCTAGTGTATCATCACATCTACCTATGTTAGAGAATGGTAATTGGCTTGCCAATATTTCATTGTATTCTTCTCTGATGAACTAGGTAAGTAAACAAAGACTCCAGTCAGTTCACAGTTTTCCACCTAGGGGCTGACATTGATGAACTAGCCCTGTGGAGTTAGCAATGGTATCCACAAATTCACACTTGGTTTAGACTTCACTGCATTTTTTCCAGATAGACACACTGTTCCCAAGGGTGCCACCTTTCCCTAAGCTCTTTTCATGAGAATCACTTTGGGCTCATCCATCAGTGATCTGCCACTTCACTGAGATTGGTAAAAGTGACTGTCTTGTGAGATGTGCCTTTCCCAATGATGTGAAACAACACATAGCGATATGATGGATTCCAGCTGGCAACCTTACAGCCACTTCCCTGACGTGTCCTCAGAGGACACATGTAAATTTGGACAGAGTACTGACACAGTGAATGGTCTTTTTAAAATCCCTCCCCCTACCTCACTGCATCACAACCATAATTTTGTTTGACTTCTATTTCTTAATGAATGTTGCATACAAAAAAAGGCTGTAGAGGTAGAGATATAGGCAAAATTTACCACTTAATCTTTTCTTAAGCAAAATGATCATCAGTAATATTGTCATGGTTGCTGGGTTGATGGCAAGAGAATAACTGTATCAGTGTAAGAAATGTTAGAAATAATTCAATGTTGCCGTTCTAGATATGAATTGGCATTAAATAGTTCAAGAACTTTAGCCCTTGTATGAACAAAAATATAACAATCTATATCTCTTGCTTTGGAGCTCTGTGAACGGGATATCCATTTGATTCCATTTTTTTTTGCCACATAATGGAGAATTTTGTAATGAGATTCCAACAAAAGGTTAGCTGGCTCCTGATGCTGAAATATCATTGCCTGTGCCTTGAATCAATCATAAAAAAAGTGCTTAGGAATGTCTGCAACTTTGCTGAGCTCACAAGAATAAATTCTGTGACTTAATTTTTGCCTGCTTGTTGGTCCAGAATTCATTCAGAGACTTGTTTTCCTAGAAGAAAGATTGTGAGAAAGGCAAATTAAAGCCCTCATCTCTAATTTCTGAAGCCTATGGATGGACTGTCTACCAAATTGACTTAGTTTAGTTCTCAAAAGCTGAGGGTCATGAAGAAAAAATGACTGGCTAACTGACGTAATTGAATGTCTCTGTCAAGACACCTCTCTACATGGAAGATTCCTATTTAATTAAACATATTCCAAAAATTTCACTGAAGCTTCTAATCATGAAAACATTATTTTTTTTGTTATTTTCTTTTTCCCCCCTAAAACTAAAATTCTGATTGATTCTCAGGTGGAGAAATCATACTAATCACAAATGAGTATTAACATTCAAACAGAATTATAGTCCAGTAATTTGCAATGAGAAAATCAACTGTCCAGGAGTTTAAAATGTTTAATAAGATCTCAGTGCAGTCTCTACACAGAGGAAAGCTTTGTGGTCAGACAAATTATAATCAGCAGCTGAAAATAGAATTAGAGCAACAGAAGTTATGGGCAATAGTCATACTATAACCCATGTAGGAACCAAAACAATCATATTTCCAATCCAGGTCACTTGTCTTTTGAAATTATATGAATGAGCACAAAGAAATCTCTGGGTGGTATGCATAGTACTTCCATAACTATAGTTAATGTCAATGATTAAATTTTTTATAATTAAATATAGTCACTCTGAAGTACAATAATTACTTCAAATTACAATGTCAAACTACAGTTTTAAATAACATGCTTGGTATGATAGGTATTTACTTATAAAGATCTCAGGGAGACAATTTGACTAAATTTCATTCTATCCCTATCATGTATATGTATATGTATATGTATATGTATATGTATATGTGTGTGTGTGTGTATACATATACTATCTAATAAAAGAGTAATATGCAAATTGACCATACCTTCACTACAGCCACAAGCAATGCCCACCAGCTACCCCACCAGCCAATCAGGAACAGGGGGTGGGGCCGAGGCGGCCAGGGCCGTAGGGGGCAGGGCCAAGGTGGCCAGGACAGTGGGGAGCGAGGCTGAGTCAGCCAGAGCCATGGGGGGCAGGGCCAAGGCAGCCAGGGCTGTGGATGGTGGAGTTGAAGTGGCTAGCATATGCGGGCCAGGGAGAAGGCCTGGTCTGGGGGGGTGGGGCTGAGGCCCATACTCTCCCGGCTCGAACTGGCTGGGGCGAAGGCCCAGGCCTGGGGGAAGGGGGGATATGGCTGGGATGGGGCCAGCCATCAGCTCAGTTGCAGGCTGGGGCGAGTGGTTAGCAGGACATCCCCTGTGGGCTCCTGCTATGTGTGAGGGGACAGGATGGGCTGAGTGATCACCCACACCCAGTACACAAATTTTGTGCACCAGGCCCCTAGTATCCTCCTATCTAAAAAAAAGAGCATAATATGCAAATTGACTGTACCTCCAATCAAGCCATGCCCACAGCCATGCCCACCAGCCAATCATGAAGAAATTTTGCAAAAAATACCCAACAAAGATGGCTGCCACCACTAAGAGCAGGAGGGAGGCTTGGGTGTCCCTGGCAATGGAGGAAGCCAAGATTTCTGCCCATTGTTGCTGTCCTAGGCCTACACTCAATGCTACAAAGTTTCAATTATAGAAGATACATAATCCAAACAGAAATGGCGGCAGCCACAGAGCTGGAGAGAACAGAGGCTAGGGTTGCCAGAGCGATTGAGGAAGCCAAACTTTTGCAGCCCTAGCCTAGTCCTCCACTCTAGGCTACAAAGTTTCAATTGTAGAACATAAATTGATCCCAGGGCCTCCACTTGGGTTGCTATGGGGCGTGGCTGGTCTGCAAACCACCAGAGGCCCCTCGCCCAGGCTGCACCATGCTCTAAGGAAACCCCCACCCTGATCCAGGAACCCTTCAGGGCAAACCAGCCAAACCCCACCCATGCACCAGGCCTCTATCCTATCTAATAAAAGAGTAATATGCAGATTGACCATCACTCCAATACACAAGAGGGCTGCCCCCATGTGGTCAAAGATCCTGCCCCCATGTGGACACAAGATGGCCACCACAAGATGGCCAACAGAGGAGGACAGTGGAAGGTTTCAGGCCTGCAAGGGAGGGCATTTGTGAGCCATCAGGCCAGCAGGGGAAGACAATTGGGAGGGACCAGGCCTGCAGGCGAGGGCAGTTAGGGGTGACCAGGCTGACAGAGGAGGGAAGTTGGGGGCCAACAGGCTGGCAAGGGAGCAGTTAGATATCAATTAGGTTGTCAGGGGAGTGGTTAGGGGTGATCAGCCTGGTAGGCAGAAGCGGTTAGGGGCAATCAGGGAGGCAGGGAGGCAAGCAGTTTGGAGCCAGCAGTCCTGGATTGTGAGAAGGATGTCTGACTGCACATTTACACCCGATCCTACTTGAATTGGGCCTAAACACGCAGTCAGACATCCCTCGAGGTGGTCCAGATTGGAGAAGGTGCAAGCTGGGCTGAGAGACAACCCCCCCCCATCCCCCATGCAAGAATTTTGTGCACCAGGCCTCTAGTGTGTGTGTGTGTGTGTGTGTGTGTGTGTGTGTGTATATATATATATATATATATATATATATATATATATATACACACATAATGCCAATGTCCAGAATGCTGTAATGACCAAAACAGCCAATCACTGTGATGCCCCACTGTGGCCAATTTTATCTATGCCTTATTTTTAATATATTTACCATGTTGGTCATTACTAATATGCATTTTCACAAGTTAGTTACACAAGGCTTTGGCCATGTCTGGAACTATGAAAATAATGGAGTGGTCTCATCCTGATTCTCTAGGAATACCACAGACTGCTCAGAGTTTACACTGTCTTGCTTTCAATCCTCATGCTGCCAGGACTGTTTTTAATGTTTTATTAAAGTGTAGGCATCTTATGATTGTTAAATCTGCACCCAGGTAGATTCTGAGACCAACATTTCCTGACAGCCCTCCTACGGAGAATGACACAAGTGATGGCGGAGACACTCGTGTTCACAGCAACATGGCAGCTGCCAGAGGGAAGCAAATAATCAGCTCTAAAAATGCCAATTTTATCTTAAAAAGAAATCAATAATTCTCACAAGGTAAGAACCTTGCCTCACCACAGAATTTTCTGAACAATATACTGAGGGGTATGGATTCATATGCCCTTGAAAGCAGTTCTGAGTAAGTCTGATTCAGAAACCAAGATCATTTAAAACCTTTTGTTTTGGCCTCTAAGCTCTAATCAGGCAAAAAGCGACACATTTTGGAGAGGTTGTTTGCTTTGAACCAATTACCAATATCAATCCTGTTGGGAACTGACTTTTGCAAAAAAAAAAAATTTCAAACAACTCGACAACTCATAGGGTGTCTTAGGCTTATTCTTTGCCAGCCAGAGCCTCAGTCAAGTACGGGATCCTTAGAATTTTCAGGACTCACATAAAAGAATATCATAATGCTATGGACAGCTCTGTCAACTGGGGCTCATTAATTCTGATCACAACTATATTTTAAAATCCTTAAAGCTGAAAGTTACTATAAAAAGTGTAACCATGTTTTTAGACAAATCTCCCATGTTTCACAAAGTATTAAGTATCTTACCCAAGAGTTTCAGATTGTATATTTCCATGGGCCTACCATTTTAATAAATCTTTCACATTTGTTTTCCTTTAGTTTTTTTAAAGAGGCTATACAAAAACCACATTAAAATATATGTATGTGCAATTTTTAGGCAATCTTCCTAGATCTCATTAGATTTGCTAATGGATCGCCAAGAGTCCAAAATTAATAAATGTTGCGGGGAAATATCCCTTGTATTGTATACTTAAACACTACTGTTATTTCTACTGTTCATATTCAGTAAGATCTCTTCTTTTTTCTGGCATTATTTTTGGATATTTGTGTCATGTATTCATGCTTAAAAATGAATATAGTTTGTGCAGTCTGATTATCTGGCTTTGAACCCTGTTTTTCCACCATATGCTATGTAATTTAAAAAATAACTCACATTTTTTGATTTACAGATTTTTCATCTACAAGCTGAGGTTTATAGAAGTACATATTTTCATGTGCTAATTGTGAGAATTAAATGAAGTGACATATGCGAAGCATTGAGCTCAGTGTCTGACATTAGTAGAATTTGATTACTGAAAGTGTCGAGATAAAGTTTTCAACAATACTAAAATATGGTAGAGATTTAAAATGAAAAAAAAGGATTTATCACATTTCTGTAATACTTTTCCTTAGCATTTAAAATGAAAAAAAAAGATTTATTATATTTTTGTAATGCTTTATATTTAATCTCTGTAAGTATAAAATGATGTTTATCACTAATTTTCATCTTCCACTCTTCCACATAATCCCAATTTAGGCATTGCCAACAACCAGAATGACAGTGTTTCATAATAATAAATTCAACCATTTTGCTATCTGACTTTAACTTAAATTCTTTCCAGCCATTTCCCTCATTTATTCAACAACCGTTCCTCAGACTCAGGAAAACCAACCTCGTGAATCCTACTATATATTTGTTTTATTATTTTTCTCTTTTTTGCTTTCTGGCTGCCAACTTTATTGCACTTCTGTTACATGAATGCATAAGACATAATGTTGCTATAAAAATAGAAAAAAATGCATATACACTTGCAAATGGACCCACAAAGTTAATAAAACCTGCTTAAAATAATATTTACTTAAATATTATTTTTACAACTTTTTATATTTAGACAACTCAGAAATTCTTTATTCTTTTTTGTTGTTCTTTAACTAAAACATATAATTTTCCCAAAAAGACTTTCTATCTGGTCACAATAATGAAATTCATTAATTTAAAATTTCTACTCAATTGGCCAAATGAGGCTCTGTTAAACAGCAAATTTGCACTGATATGAATGAAATATTGTACATTTTTAAATATTGCAAGTGATAAACAGTTTTTTTAAACTACTAGTATATCCATTCTTTATAATGAATGGATATACATGTTTTTGTGGTACCTTCTAGGAGCTTTAGTATTTTTTAATGTTATTTTATTTGGATATCTATTGTTCAAGACAACATGAACAAATAATAGTTTTCTACCTGTAATAAACCAATGGGATGAAACTGAGTGGTTATTGGCATGTTGCTTCTTTGCTCATTTTTAATTTGAATTCAATTTATAACCTTATTATACTCATTTGGATGACTGATAGCTCTCCTTTGCTTACTAGTAAAAAAAAAAGTTACCAAAAATATTATGTTGTCTTTAACTTTCATTGTACATAAGACTGATCCTAAATTTTAAAACTTCAAGTGAAATCTGATAAAAAATGTGTTAGTATTTCATATTGATGCTAATGTAAATAAAACATGTTAGCTCATTCAAACTTACCACACTTATCTTCTTGAAAGGCTCATTTCTATACACCTAGTTACTCTTCTTGCTGGTGTGTTTTTGTTTGTTTCCTTTTTCTATCCATTAAATATTAAAATTCATATGTAGAGCATCCAGAGCATAGTTTTGGGTTTCTTGTTGGAATAAAGTATATGTCATTTAAATATATATATATGTTATTGATTTTTTATAGAGAGGAAGGGAGAGAGATAGAATGTTATAAACATCCATCAGCTGCCTTCTGCTCTCCCCTTTCTGGGGATGTGGCCATAACCAAGGTACATACTCTTCATTGGAATTGAACCTGGGACTCTTCAGTCTGAAGATTGATGCTTTATCCACTGAGCCAAACCAGTTAGGGAAATCCTTTTTTCCCCCTCTAGAAATCAACTTAATGTCAAGCCATTTTCTATGGGAATGGCATTTTTGGAAAATGTTATAAAGAAAGGCAAGAAAGAATTTGATGAAGCAACATTTTGAAAAAGTAACAAGCCCAACCATAAAGTAAAGGCTAGATAGTAACCTTAATTTAATGCTGCTAATTTATACAACTTTTTCTACATGATCAGCAAAATTAAGACACAAAACATCTCTTATTTTTAATCCTCCTATTTTCTTTTTGTCCTGTCCTATTCTTAGACTCTCTAGACTAACTATATTGACATTACTGGAGGCCTGATGCACAAAATTCATGCAAGGGGCTCGGTCCTTGCAGCTCCAACTTCATTGGGACAGTAGTTATGCTGTTTAGTCTAATTAGTATATTAGCTCTTTATTATATAGGATACTTCCTGAATAAGTAAAACTCATAAAACAGTGTTAGTCTTTGTCTTTCCCTTTTTTGCCTTTTCTTCCTTGAATGTCCTTTCATTTAAAAAAATATATTTTATTAATTTCAGAGAAGAAGGGGAAGGGAGAGAGAGAAGCATCAATGATGAGAGAGAATCACTGATTGGCTGCCTCCTGTATGCCCTCTACTGACGATCAAGCCCACAACCCAGGCATGTGCTTGACTAAAATTAAATCCAATACCCTTAAGTCCACAGGCTGACACTCAATTCTCTGAGCCAAAACAGCTAGAGCCCTTTAATTGTTTTATTCACCTGGAAGTGTTTGACTTTAAGCAACATAATCCTAATCAGAAAGAGCTAAGATAAGTGTAAATTCAAAAAATCAAACCAATGACAGTTTAGGACATAAACTAGGTTTTAGAGAAAAACAGAATCTTGCAAAATTCCGTTTCTTCACAGCATGAATCAAGATAGGTCATTTGTATGGAATGTCACTGGAAATTGCTTGGGTGGGCCCAAAAGCTGTCTAGGGCAGGGTCTCAGAGAGTCAACCAGGGTGGGGTGAACAGTGTTAGGCAGGTTAATAAGAATGAAATATGGCAACAGCCTGGAGTCTCTATATGGAGAGGGCACAGAAAAGTAACAATAACTTCTGTCAGAAAAAAAGTTGCCCCATCTAGCCATCTCCCTGAAGCCAGAGGATTCAGTTTCTTCCATACATTCCTGGAACCTTTAGATCAGCTTCCCCAATGCTGGAACTCAGAGGGAATAAGTTTGAGTAACTTTATGTGCAAGCCCTTTTAGAGGAACTGCCTGGGACTCCAGCAGTCCTTCATCTCACTCAGCCACAATTCTTACTGGGTTTTACAGCCAGAAGTTATGGGGACTTATCTTCTTGGCACTGGAACCTGGGCAGGGCAGCCTGTGGGGCTGGGACTACTCCTAGCTCAGGGGAATCTCTCCAGTTGAGATATTTCTCTAGATTTTTAAGCTCCAAATATGGGTATAGAACAAGCCTTTTCTAAGCCTCTGCCCCTCCTATCAGACTTTATGTGGCTTCTTCTTATAGCCTTAGTCATAAGACTTCTGTTCAGCTAGATTTCAGGCAATTCTCAATGATCATTGTTTTGTAGTTTAACTGTAATTTTGAAGTCTTACTTTTATTATTTTTAATCTCAAATTTAGTATTCTTATGCAAGGAGTTTATATTTAGTTAGGTGTAGGTTCCAAAACTAATAAACCATAATCTGAGAGTGTGGATCTCAAGTGTATCTATAGACCAACCAATGTAGCTAGGAAAGCACAGTTTAAAAAATGCCAAAATCATTGAAGCTGCCATGAGCATTTTGTTGGAGTTAGGACATTCCCATTGACAGGAAATGAAGAGAGAATGATGAGCTTTAAATATGTTTAAAGGTCTAGCATGGAAAACACGTTGTTCATTTGACTTGTTAAACTGTGCTAATTACTACTTGCACCATCTTGGCATCCCAATAAAATTTGTTTATATTTTATGCTATCATAGAAATTGTCATATAATATTATATGATCTCACTTACCTTTTTTCCTCACAATGTGAGCTACTTGAGTTTGTATCATGTTTTTTAAAATATATTTTATTGATTTGTTACAGAGAGGAAAGGGTAGGGATAGAGAGTTAGAAACATCGATGAGAGGGAAACATCAATCAATTGCCTCCTGCATACTCCCCACTGGGTATGTGCCAGCAACCAAGGTACATGCCCTTGACTGGAATCAAACCTGGGAACATTGAGTCCACAGGCTGATGCTCTATCCAGAGCCAAAGTAGTTAGGGCTGTATTATGTTTTATTCACCCATGATTACATTAGTTCATGCCCAGTTTAGCTACTCACTACACATTTTTCATAAATAAGTGAACAGCCTTACACGTTGACATAATTACAATTTTTGCATCCTTTCTTTCTTTTTATTCCTCCCTCCCTTCTTTCCTTCCATCATTTTATTATATTAGGTGTTTTAAGTTCTTTTTTTTTTCTCATTAAAAAAATGCTTCACTGCCCAGCTGGTGTGGCTCAATGGTTGAGCATTTACCTAATAGCCAAGAAGTCATGGTTTGATTCCCATTCAGGATATATGCCCAGGTTGAGGGCTTAATACCCAATAGGGGATGTGCAGGAGGCAGCTGATCAATGATGTCTCATTGATGTTGATGTTTCTATCTCTTTATCTCCCATTTTCTCTCTCTCTACATATCAATAAAAACATTAAAAATGTTTACACATACTCTTGTTATATTATTTGCATTATTTTATTCAGAGCACTGCTCACTCTTCTAAATTATTTTATTTTGATTCACATCCTTATTTAATATCTGCTTCTCCCATTAAAAAATGAAAGTTTTATGGAGTTTTAATCAGCCTCCAGCCCCTTCCCCTGTGACAGCTCTCCTGTCTTATTTATGTCTATATTCTTAATACCTTCAACAGCTTCAGATTTCCTATATAAATAAATTAATAATACATGGGAGATACCATATAGATCATGACCTTAAGAGATTATTGTTTTATAGTAGATAAAGAGGCTAGCAATTAGGTACACAAAGTTACTGTGAAGATTGAAATGTACTTAACGTATGTCTTGATGGTATAACCTGGAGGACTTTGCTATACTTGACATTTGAATGAGTCCAAGAAGATGGATTGAACTTGTCTAGGTATAACTAAAGGTGAAAAGGAATACCAAACAGAAATATTAGCATGAATATGTTGTTGAAGTGAAGCAGACAGCCAGAAATATTTAATGGATTTGACAGAGGAAATAGGATGCTGGCAGGTGAGTGATGAAGAATGAGATTGGAAATAATTTGAGGCAAGACCTTGGAGAATTTTGAATCACAACCAAGGAAACTGTATTTATTCCTCAATTGAGGGAGCTTGACAATTTTTTGATCAGATAATAATGACTTATTTATTATTCTAGTTATTGTTAACAGATATTTTCAGTATTGGTTTTCTAGGAGAAAATATTTATTAGCAATATGTATGGTAATAATGCAATCATCAGGGTCTTGCTAAAAAGCAATTGTTAGAATCAAGATGAAAGGTAATAAAAGTGTGAACTAGGAGAGGGGATAGAACAAACATGAGGGACTGAAAAATATTATTGTGGGAAGATAAAATATAACTGACAACAAATTATAGTAACAAGCAAGGAAGACACTGAAGTTGTGAGCTTAGCTGACTGAGCAGACGCAGGTATCAGGACAGGAAGTAAGGAAAATACGAAACTAAACATGTTTTAGATAAAAGATATATCATATTTTGCAGGATTCATAAGATATCTGGAGTTGCCTAGAAGCAGAGACTGAAAATTCAGGACTGGAAAATAGCTAAGTCAAGGCTTGAAATATACATTTGGCAGTCAAGCACACAGAAGTGAAAATTAAATTTAGATCTCCTGACACAATCCATATTTAACATGCAGAGAGGGAAACAACAGATCTATGGGGAATGTATTCTTGTTAGTATTCTTGTAGAGTAAGAGTAAGGTAAGAAAAATAATTTTAGAGTAAGTAATTATAATCATAAAATAACTAGAGGTCCAGTGTATGAATTTGTGCACAGTTGGGGTCCCTCTGGGTGGCCTGCAGGGAACGGGCTGAAACCTGCAATCCAACACTGCCTGTAGCTCCTACTGCCACTCTTGCTCATCCTGGCCCCACTGTGCTTGATCGGACTTGTGCCCAATCAGTCCCAATCAGTCAAGGCTCCCGCTGCTACAGTAGCACTCACCAGACATGAGCTCTGTGTCTGGCGCCCTCCCAAGGGGAGTGGCCTGTGCGATTGGGTTGAAACCTGCTCTCAAATCCCCAAAGGGGTCTCAGATTATGAGAGGGTACAGGCCAGGATGAGGGACCCCACTAGTGCACAATTGGGCCAGGAAGAGACTGCGGGAGGGCTCCAGGGCATGTCCAGCCCATTTCGCTTAGTCCCGATCAGCTGGACCCCAGCAGCAAGCTAACGTACCAGTCAGAGCATCTGCCCCTTGGTGGTTAGTGCACATCATAGTAAGCAGTTGAGCAGCCTTAGCATATATATAATTAGCTTATTAAGCTTTGATTGGTTGTTTGGTTGTTCTGCTGTTTGGTCTATTTGCATATTAACCTTTTATTATTTAGGATTGTATTATAGAAATACCCCAATATAATATACTGGTAGATAGATTTGTCTATATGTTATTTCTTCCCAAGTAACTTGCCTTTTTGAAAAGTTGACTTTTTTTTTAATTGCTGTAAATTCTTTATTCCACAGTGTAAATTGGAAGGCTCCCTTGTAAGTAATCTATACTAGGTTTGGCAATTATTTATACTCCAACCACATACCTCCACCAGCATCACTATGATTAAAATACCTTGCAGAGCTAATTGCTAGACTACCAAAGGAGGATGCTGGAAATTAATATTAGAATGTAATATAACTCACATTTTCAAGTTTTCTTAATTTGCTATGGGAAATTTATTCATTTGTTAAATCAGCAAACAAATAATTATTATTATTGATAGACCAGACTAGACTTACCATTTGGAGGAAATATATACACTTTATTCTAAGATAATGGGTTTTCTTCAAGGTTAACTGCGTAGTTATTTAATTATTCACTAGAGGCCCAATGCATGGATTTGTGCATGGGACAGGGAGCCTTCAGCCTGGCCTGTGCCCTATCACAAATCAGGACCCCTTGGGGGATATCTTACTGCTTGTTTAGGCATGATCCTTGCAGGGCCAAAAGTGGCAGTTGGATGGATGTAACAGTTTGCCAAGCAGCAGGCGGCCAGGGAAGAGCCCAAGCTGGCACCATGCCACTTGCACTCATCCCAACCCCCTGGGCCTGCCACTGCCACTCATAGCTCTGCCACAGAGTTGGGAGAGGCTCCTGCTTCCACAACTGCACTCACCAGCCATGAGCCTGGCTTCTGGCTGAGCAGCACTCCCCCTGTGAGAGCGCATTAACCACAAAGAGGCAGCTCCTGCATTGTCTTCCCCCTGGTGATCAGTGCACGTCATAGTGGTTGTTCCAGTCACTTGGTCATAATGGGGGTGATGTTGATTAATAAAATTGTATAGCTTTTAGATATATAATTCTATAATACATCATTTGTATATTATGTATTGTATGTTCAGTACCTCAATTCAAATCTTCTTTCATCTCCATGATTCCTCCCTTTACCACTTCTAACTCGATTCAACTCCTTTTCCCTCTGGTAGTCATCATACTGTTGTCTATGTCTGTGAGTTGTTTTGTGTGTGGATTTTTTAAAAATTCGTGGCTTAATTTCTTTATCTTTTTCACTCAGACCCCACCCCTTTCCATTCTGTCAGCTGTCAGTCTGTTCTCTCTATGTATGAGTATTCTTTCCATTGGACCTGGAGAATATTATGCTAAATGAAATAAACCTGTCAGAGAAAGACACATTATCATATGATTTCACTCACATGTGAAATCTAATGAACAAAATAAATAAAATAAAAATGAAGTCATTCTTAAAGAAAACTAGACAAATGTAGTTTGGGGATATATTGAAATTTGTTTTGAGGGTACTAATGTCGAGTTATTTAGCATATGATTGTGGCACACATATGAAATAAAAGTTGCAAAAAATCTTTAGAGGAATAAATTTCTAATATAATATGTAAAATTATTTTGATATTGTTTTTGTGTAGCGAAAGAAGTATAGAGAAGTTTAATATTAAAGCACATATTTTCTTTGTGATGTTTAATTTTTTTTTTTTACCTTTTGCTCCTCACAAGTCTTTTCTTAGGAATTACATCATAGTTCATTCATGTTTTTGCCAAAGTTATCCTTGTCACTTAGTTGTCTTTCATTTCACATGACTATTTAGCTATTTTCTAACCATAATTCAAATGGGGGAAATTTTAAAACTTGCCATAAACACTTAAGCCATTTGAGCCCAGCTGCTCTGAGAACCAAAAGTGGTTTAAAGAAAAAAAAAATCAGAATTATTAGTGGTTAGTGATTTACATAAAAATTTTAAAGTATATTAAATGTAAATCTTAATTTCAAGTTTCATATAATGTAATAAGTTTATATATCTTTCAAATATATTAAACATTAATATCATTTTCCTATTAATTGTGAATTCTTTTACAATTAAATTCTAGCATTTATAACAGTTTTTAAATATTTCATGTAATATATGCCAAAACACCAATATTGTCATTTGATCATATGTCATAGTCCTTTGATTAGACAAATGTACATTTGTCTTATTAGTTTTCAAATCATATAGTCTTTTATAAATGTAATATTTACCTTCTACTCGGTCTAATTTCAGATATATTTCACAAATGCAAATATTTACATTAGTTCAGACTGAAGTGTAAAAGTTTGCATCTCATAGGAATACTTGAACTTCAAATGAGATTATTTAGAAAGGTCAAGGCTAATTGCCTATACTACAAACTTTATTTTATATGCTTGGCCAAGAATTTTCAATGAATGAAAAACTCCCCGCTCTCCATTAAGTTATATTTGTAGGAAACATCTACTAATATGTTTATACTTAAAGATGATATTAAACTTTATTCAAGAAGACAGATCTTTAATGAAACATCATTATTGATACTCAATAAATTATTGTGATTTATTCTGTTCCTCAGACACATCTTGATTCTTTTAGTAGAGTCACCTTCACTTAATATCCATAAAGTGAGAACCATATGGTTTTGGGATTATTTAATGCTAATCAAGCTGGAAAATGGAATTCATCTTAAAGAAATACTTTTCGAATGTGGAGTATTTACTCTTTTTTTTTAAGTTTTCAAGTAATTAGAACACTACCTTCCCCACTCCTTTTAATCATCTGTCACCCCAATGGATGATTTCCCCAAATTTACTAAATATGTTTCCATTAAAGAGGTAAATGGAAAGATGCACATGGACTTTATAAACAAACAAGTGTTTGCCCATGATGTAGAAAGAAAGCCTACAACTGCTTTTAAAAAATGAATTTGACACTTGAAGAGGTTTATCAACAGATAGCTGGTGCATTGTCCTCAAAATAAAGCACTCAGAACACAGTTTTAGGGAATTCTTTCCTAGAATAGTTTCTTACTTTCATCTGAGGTGCAGCTGGTCATAACAAAGGCAATTGCAACCAAGACTCTGGGGTTACCTTTCCCTTCCGTCACAATTCACACCCTGCTGAATGAAATATCAAGGCACTGAACCATGTCAGGGCAATGAGTATAATGATAGGAACTCAGTGGTATAAATGAGGTTAATAACTTGTGAGAAAGTAGAGCTTTGTTCCTAGATCCTTTGCATTTCTTTCTCTGCACAGCGCAGCTCTTTAGAAATATTGCCTGTCCGTGGAGAGCTAATGGCTCTCGTCATAAAGCTAATACACTGTGCTTCAGTAGTCTTGGAACTCATTTCTGAAGTCACACTAATCTGCCTTTCCTCTGCCATGTTTTGCTTTTGCTCCTGAAAGATTTTCTTGTTCCCCAAGACTTCAAGCTAAGCAGAAAGCTTTTCAGCTGCTTCTTATGCCATTTCCAATCAGGGGTGACACTTTTGTTTTCACAGACTGGTGTTTTTGTTTTTGTTTTTTTTAATTTTTTTAATAATTTCAATTTTTAATACACAAAAAGGCATCTTGTGAAAGTAATAAAGTGTATGATACGTTCCTGATTTAATCCTGCTGCTGTGTCCTCCAAAGCCCCCACCCCCTCCTTCTTTTCTCTCTCATCATTTTCCTGTCTCCATATCAGGGAATAGTCCCTGTCTGCTGCTCTTGCTTACCCCCTGGGTTCTGTCTCTCTTACAAGCCAGTTTGATGATATTGAGTCTCATAATAGATAAGAAAACCATATTGTTTTTTTATTTGCCATAGGCTATCAAAGGGCAACTAGATCCATCTGATTGTTCTTTGCACAAATATGTTTCTTATAATCAGCGTTGATGATTTCTTTGGCTCATGCCCATCTTTTGGCTTTCCTTTTCAACTCCTGCATTCTGAAGGTCTGTAAGTTTTTAGAGAATAAAACTAAATAAGCCATTCTTAAGGGAAATCAAATCACAAAGGATGAAATATATATATATATATATATATATATATATATATATATATATATATATATATTTCTAACATCCATCACAATGACTAAAAGAGGATCAGGCATGAGAATTATTTAAGTCTGTCTTTGAGTTTGTAAACTTCCCTTCTGGTATGACATTGGTATTTTTGTTTCTCAATACAGTTGTAGTAATACTATGAGAGTAGTTAAAATATTATATCATGTGTTTAATGTTCCAGGCATTGCTTTTATGTATAGTAGCTCCTGAGAAGAAGATAGTATTATTAGCCTTCTTTTTATAAAAGGGAACAAATAATCTGTCTCAGACTACTTCAAGACTTAGCACAAATTGATCAAGTAATTTGCTTATGGTTGTACAGCTATCAAGTCACAGAATTGTGCATCAAAATCCAGCTCTAGTGATCACATTCCCAAGGACTTCACTACGCATGATGACACAACTCTGTACAGAATTTAGGAGCAGAAGCAAGATCATTCATGCTTAGTCAGCTAACTCTAGTTTGAAGGACAGGTCTCACACTTGATAAAACTTCTGATGGTGGGACTAATAAGTTGCTTCTTGAGCTTCATCTCTTTTATTGGTGAAATTAAACTAATAACCTTGTTCTAATTATGATTTGGTAATAATTAAATATCTTATCTAATAAAAGAGTAATATGGAAATTGACCATACCTTCACTATACCTACAAGCCACACCCAGAAGTTACATCCACAAAGCCAATCAGAGTGAGTATGCAAATTAACCCAACCAAAACGGCAGCTAATTTGCATATCCACATGCAGAAGATGGCATAGAAGGAAGCCAAGCACTGCACGAGGGAACAAAGATGCGGAGAAGTAAGCAAACAGGTCAGGGGAAAAGGGAGGGAGCAAGGCAGAGGAGATGAGAGGAAGAGAGGAAGCAGAGAAGGAAGCAAGACAGTGGAAATGGGAGCAAGTAAGGCAGCAAAGACAGGACAGAGCGAGGTAGTAGAGAAGGGAGCGAGGCAGCAGAGAAGGGAGGGAGCTTTGCTCAGGCCACAAGAAGCTCTATTCTTGCAGGAATCTTCCTGCAGTGGGCCTCTAGTAAAAATACAGAGAAACTTGCCCTAATTTTCTGCTGAGAAAAATAGTATATATAGAGATTATATATACTAGAAACTAGAGTTTGGAAAGAGTGAAGCTGGTACTTGAGAAATGTTTTCCCTGTCTATCGACCTATGCCCTTAGCCAATTTACTTTCCCAAGTACCCCATCCTTTGCCCTTCTATGTAGTGTCTGCTCTGCTCTTGGGATCCATTGATTTAAGCATTCTGTTATTCTCACTTGTATTGAAATTTGGCTATTATATTCCTTTAGAGGCCCAGTGCTCCAGTTCATACACAGGTGGGATTCGTCCCTCTGGCTGGTGATCAGGGTCATTAGCAGCCAGCCGGCAGTGCAGGGAGAAACTACAGAGTTTGGCCAGCTGTGGGAGGTTGGCTGTGGGGGTGCAATGACCACCAGGGTCTAGCTCCTGCATTTAGTGCCTACCTCCAGTGGTCAGTGTGCATCATAGTGACGAGTTGACCAGTCATTCAGTTGCTTAGGCTTTTATATATATATTAGAGGCCCAGTTCATGAAATTCGTGCACAGGAAGCAGGAGGTGTCTCTCAGCCCAGCCTGCACTCTCTCAATTCTGGGACCCCTCAAGGGATGTTCAACTGCCCATTTAGGCCTGATGCTACTGGGATTGGGCCTAAACGGGCATTCAGACATTCTTCTCAGATTCCAGGACTGCTGGCTGCAAACTGATTACCTGCCTGCTTCTCTGATTGCCCCTAACCGCTTCTGCCTGCCAGCCTGATCACCCCCTCACTACTATCCTGCCAGCCTAATTGATGTCTAATTGCTCCTGTCACCCTGTTTGTTCTAAACTTCCCTCCTCTGCTGGCCTGGTCACCCCTAGCTCTCCTGCAGGCTTGATCGCCCCCAACTGCCCTCCTTTGCAGGCCTGATCCCTCCCAATTGCCCTCTCCTGCTGGCCTAATCACCCCCAACTTCCTTGCAGGCCTGGAACCTCCCACTTTCTCCCCCTGCTGGCCATTTTGTGGTAGCCATCTTGTGCCCCCATGGAGGCAGGATCTTTGACCACATAGGGGCAGCCCTCTTGTGTGTTGGAGTGATGGTCAATCTGTGTATTACTCTTTTATTAGATAGGATAGAAGCCTAGTACATGGGTGGGGTCCAGCTGGTTTGTCCTGAAGGGTGTCCCGGATCAGGGTAGGGATTCTCTTGGGGCATGGGGTGGCTTTGGTGAGGGGCCTATTGTGCTTTACAGTCTGGCCACACCCCCAGCGACCCAAATGGAGGCCCTGGGATCTGGGATTAATTTATGTTCTACAATTGAAACTTTGTAGCCTGGAGCAGAGCCAAGCCTTCTGCTTTCTTCATGGAGACAGCCATTTCTGTTTGGGTTTATTTAAATTCTATAATTGATACTTTGTAGCCTAAGTGCTAGGGCTGCAGAAGCTTGGCCTCCTCCATCACCTAGGCAATCCCAGTCTCTGCTCTCTCCAGTTCTGTGGCTGCTGCTATTTCTGTTGGATTTATGTATCTTCTATAATTGAAACTTTGTAGCATTGAGTGGAGGCCTAGGCCAGCAAGGGCAAGTGGAAAGCTTGGCTTCCTTCATTGCCAGGGAAACCCAAGCCTCTCTCCTGCTCTCAGTGGCTGCAGCCATCTTGGTTGGGGTTTATTTGCCCCTGATTGGCTGGTGGGCATGGCTTGTGGGTGTGGCTTGATCAGAGGTATGGTCAATTTGCATATGACTCTTTTATTAAATAGGATAGATAGATAACGACTGCATCATTTTACATTTTCTCCAATAGATTACAAGGGTTCCAAAAGTGTATAAGTATTTCCGTATATCCTTGCCAAATCATATCTTTTTTTAAAAATAATAGCCATCCTAACAGGTATGAAGTAATGTCTCATTATGGTTTTACATTTTCCAGACAATTAGTCATTTTGAACATCTTTTCATATACCTACTAAATATATATCTTCTTTGGGGAAATGTCTATCAAATCTTTAGTCCATTCTTTAATCAAGTTATTTTCTGTTTGTTTTTGTTATTAAGCTGTAATAGTTCCTTATAGATTTCAGATATTAATTCCTTACCAGATAGATGTTTTGAAAATATTTTCCCCATTCCATAGGTTGCCTTTCATTCAGATGATTGCTTCCTTCTCTGTGAAGAAGGTTTTAAGTTTGATGTAGTTTCCTTTGACTATTTTTGCTTTGGTTGCTTGTACTTTTGGTGTTATATTCAAGAAATCATTGTCCAGATCAAAGTCACTTGTTTTCCACCTGTACTTTTCTAGGAGTTTTACAGCTTCAAGTCTTATATTTAAGTCTTAAATTCATTTTGAGTTTATGTTTTCATATGCTATAAAATAAGAGTTCTATTTCATTCTTTTAAAAATGTATATACAGTTTTCCAAACACAATTTATACACCATTGTATATTTTTGGCTTCCTTGTCAACAATCAGTTGACCATATGTATGTGGATTTACTTCTGGCCTCTATTCCATTACATTGGTCTATAAAACTGTTTTTATGCCAAAACATATTGTTACATATTGTTTTAATATGTAACTTTGTAATATATTTAATATATTTTGATATCTGGAAGTGTGATACCTCTAGCTTTGTTCTGCCTTCTCAAGATTGTTTTAGCTATTTAAGGTCTATTGTGGTATTATTTTTTTCCCTTTTCTGTAAAAAAAATGCCATTGGAATTTTGATAAGAATTGTATTGAATCTCTAGGTCACTTCGAGTAGCATAGATATACAATTCTTCTGATTTGTTAGCATAGGATGTCTGTGAAGTTGTCACATATGGCCTTTCTTATATGAATGTAAGTTTCTGTGCCTGGTTATTAAAGAGTTTTCATCATGAAACATGAAATGGTGTTGAATTTTTTCAAATGCTTTTTCCTTCCCCAAAACCAACCAAAAACCCATCATTATTATATTATCTAGTAATTCCACTCTTCTGAGAATATAGACAAAATAATTAAAATCAGGATCTGGAAGAGATATTTGTACTCCCATGTTCATTGAAACATTATTCATGATAGCCAAGATGGGAAAACAACATAATGTATATCAATTAATGATAAAAATAAAAAATGTGGTATGTGCATACAATGGGCTATTATTATTCAGTCTTTTAAAAAAGGAAATCATGCCATATGAGATAACATGAATGAACCTAGAGGACATTATGCTAAATGAAATAAGCTAGTGACTGACTGACAAACATTGCATAATTTTACTTTATGAGGTATCTAAGATAGTCAAGTTCATAGAATCAGAAAGTAGAGTGGTTGTTACCAGGAGGTAGATGTGAAATTTTTAATGGGTACAGAATTTTTGTTATAAAAGGTGAATAAGTTCTAGGGATCTATCATAGGTCCTAGAGATGTGCCTATAGGTGACGTTACTAAATTATGTACTTGAAAATGTATTGAGGGTAGAACTTATGTTAAATATTTAGCCACAATAAGAAAAGAAAAGAAAAGAAATTGCTATTCTATATCTAGTACCCTAAGAAATAGCTTGGTTTCCTTCATACTCTAGTTTCTCAAGTTAATTTAAGCATTAAAGATTTGCTAAAAGTGAGGAATATAAGGGGTTGCAGGACTTCCTCAATAATTATAAATCTTAATAGTATTAATTGACAATGCCATTGAGATTTGATCCCATAATGTATAAGTAAGAACTTCTAACCTGGCAAGGAAGACACATTGGGCAAGAAAAAACTTACTGCATCTCTCACTGCTCACTGCATTGTCTCTTGCCTTATATACATGAAATTTCTGGTGCTGATCTTTATGATTGTTTTCAAAATGAGTATGAAGGAAATAAAGTGGTCAATCTGCATGCCACGTTCCTTTCTCAAAGAACTCTGGAAGATTTGGCCAGGCACTTAAGAAGTGACTATTTTCTTACATTCTCCTGATAAAAGTCCTCTTTCATGATCTCTTTGAGTTTGTTTTTGTTGTTAATCTTCATCCTATGATATTTTTCCATTGACTTTTAGAGAGAGTGGAAGAGACAAAAAGACAGAAATATCAATGTGAGAGAAACACACAGTTTGGTTACATTCCACATGTACCTGGGCCAGGGATCAAGCCTGCAACTGAGGTACATGTATGTGTCCTTGACAAAAATCAAACCCAAGATCCTTGAGTCTCAGGCTAATGCTCTATTCACTGAGAAAAACTGGTTAGTCTTTTTTAATTTTGTAATTCAAGATGATCAACCTGTGAGATATATATATATATATATATATAGAGAGAGAGAGAGAGAGAGAGAGAGAGAGAGAGAGAGAGGTAGAGATAGAGAGAGATAGAGAGAGAGATAGAGATAGAGATAGAGAGGAAAAGTTCTATACCTATTTGGGTTACTAATTAGCCCAAATGGCATTTATGCATTTTCCTGCTTCTTCCTAATCTATAGGTAATTTCTGTGTAAATTTAATATACTCTGAATTATACTTGAAGATTATTTTCAAGCAAGAAGTTCACCAAATAGATTTATATCATCCTCTTCTTTGTTTCACTTGAACTTTGTAAATACCTAGATTATGGAGTACTTATTATATCATATTGTTGCTTTGTTTTTATTAATCTAGTTGAGATCTTATGACAATCAAATATTTGGTAAGAAATTACTTGGCATCCTACACAACATTTAGTTTAGCGTGGAATTTACAGTCTGAAATAGCCCAAAGGGGCTTATCATCTAGTTTGGAGAGGGGCAATATATAATCTATCTATAATAATAAAAGCCTAAGCAACCATTACAACCAAATGGATAACCAAATAGGCTGCATGGGGTGACCAGGCCACCAGGGGGGTTAGTGAGGGGCCACCAAATGACTGAACAGCAGTCTGCATGGGACAACCAGGCCAGCAGGGGGGTTAATGAGGGATCACCAAAGGACTGAGCAGCAGGCTGCATGGGGCAATGAGGTCCACAGGGAGGTCAGTTGATTGTGACCAGATCAGCGAGGGGGACAGTGAGGGGAAGCCAATCGACTGAGCAGCAGACTGAGTGGGATGATTAGACCAGCAGGAAGGTTCATATGGGGTAAGCAAATAACTGAACATCAGGCTGTGTGGGGCAACCAGGCCTGCAGGGGGGTTAGTGAGGGTCAACCAAACAATTGAGCAGCTGACTACATGGGGCAACCAGGCCTGCAGGTGGGGTAGCGGGGGGTGACCAGGCTAGTAGGGTGGGGCAGTGAAGGGCAACCAGGCTGGCAGACAAGGGCAATGAGGGATGACCAGGCTGGTGGAGGGGGCAGTTGGCGGTGACCAGGTCAACAGGGGAAGCAGTAAGGGACAACCAGGATGGCAGGGGGCAGTTAGGGGTGACCAGGCAGGCAGGTTGGGGCACTTGAGGGTAACCAGGTTGGCAAGGGAGGCATTAAGGGGTGAAACAGTTAGGGGCATCCAGGCCAGGAGGGGGAGGAAGTTGTGGGTGACTAGGCCAGCAATGGAGGCAGTTGGGGGTCAGGCAAGTGAGCAGTTGGGAACCAGTGGTCTCAGCTTTTAAGTGAGATATCTGGCTTCCGGTTAAGGCTCAATCCCCAGAATTTGGCCTAAATCAGCAGTTGGGTATCCCCCAAGGTGTCCCAGATTGGAGATTGTGCAGGCTGGGCTGAGGGGAGCCCTCCCCCCATGCACGAATTCCATGCACGGGGTCTCTAGTGTATATATAAAGCCTAAGTGACTGGTCAACCAGTTGCTATGATGCGCACTAACCACCAAGGGCAGACACTCAATGCAGGAACTGCTCTCTGGTAGTCAGTGCTCTACCACAGGGGGAGCACCGCTCAGCCAGAAGCTGGAATCAAGGCTGATGAGCATAGCTGTTGTGGCAGGAGCCTCTCCTGGCTCCAGGTATCACTACAGAGCAATGAGCATGAGCAGTGTGGTGCTTGACTTCGTTCGGCTCAGGCTTCTTTCTGCGGCTTGGCACACTGCTATATCCCCCAAGATGTCCCAGACTGTGAGAGGGCACAGGACAGGCTGAGGGGACCCTCCCACCCTATGCATGAATCTGTGCATTGGGCCTCTATTCATAAAATATACAAACTATATATAATAGAATAGCCAAGCTACCAAATCCAACGTGCTGTCACTACTTTCTATGGAAACTTTTCTGTCATTGCAGAAATGATGAAGAATAGTAAAATATGAGATCCTAAAATATTAGGAGATTTTTAAAAACTTCTCTTCATAAGATGCCATGCATGAATTATGGATAGAAATAACTCAAGATCCCGCATTTGATGGAGCTCACTATGAAGCAAGGATGACAGATTGAGAAACAAAACACTTTCTTATGGTCAATGTAACAGTGTAGGCTGGGAACCCAGTGTAGGCTGGGAACACAGAAGAGGGAAATTTGGCCCTCCCAGTTTAGGAGGTCAGAAGAAAAGATCCTCAGGAAGATGATTGCCTCATAACACAGACAGCAGCAGCGTGAGCAAAGACACAGAAGTGAAATATGAAGTTCTCTTTGAGCCGCAAGCCATTTCCAACTGGAGAATAAAAGGCAAAGCTAGCATAATACAATATAAAGCCGGGAATATAGAATGGAAGTAAATTCCTCACAGAATAAATAAATGCAAGTTAGTCTATCAACTCATACCTTGCACATGAAGAAGGTAAATTAGGAGACTCCCTAAATCACTGACACTCATAGAAAGAAATATTGATGGTAATTTTGTGATCACTTTTATAAGCTATAAAAAACACTTATATTTACCCAACATGTACCTCCCAAGTATGTTATAATCTGCAGTTTCCTATCTACTTCTTGATTAATGTGGAAAGAAGGATGCATTATGAGCAAAGGAACACACCCTTAAGGATCAGGACATTTCATCCAACTGATGTATTTCCTTCTTTCAGTTGTGAAACTGACATTTTGTAATGAACTTTTAGAAGCAATCCTTTACATCAAACTGCAAGTTAGAAGAGTGTTGTTGCTTGAGTTAGTGCTCAAACACTTGTTGCCTGCTGCATGATTATGAATATTCAGGAAAATTATTTCACATATTTTGGTTTACTAGCTAAAACTATAATTGTGCTTTTACTATAAACCAAACTATTTCCTTTTGCATTTTTTCATACTTCATATTTCTCAGGTTTTGTTATATTCATAAATTTATGTCTTTATATTAGTAACTTGTTATTAACTACAGGTTTTATAATATGCATTACATAGTTTACAACATTTTGGTTTTACATTTAAAGAAATAATATCAAAATTCATATCAATTTTATTTTGTCAGCAGATGGCAGTGTTTCTGAGTTGGTGGGTGCAACTTCCTGTTACCTATCAAGCTTGAAGTTTTAGCTTTGAAATATAGGTTTCTGATATTCAAAATTCTAATTCTATAGAGCTATATTTAGAAATGTTTTTAAAAACAGTGAATCTGGAAAATAATTCCTTATGATTCTGATCCACACTTGTTCCTAGCAGTCTTTCCCTCCACTCTTTCTCCCATCTTTCTCTCCCTCCCTCCCTTCTTTCCTTTCTTTTCAGTTTCCTTTAGCCAGACCTCACTTTCTCATTTTCAATTTCTTCCTATATTTTTCTGCCTTTCTTTCATTCTTTTTACTATCCTGTTTAAAACTATTATTAAATATATATATATATATATATATATATATATATATATATATATATATATATATTTGCTGCTCTGGCTGGTTTGGTTCAGTGGTTAGAGCATCGGCCTACAGACTGAAATGTACCAGGTTCAATTCCTATCAGGGGCACATGCCCAGGTTGCAGGCTCGATCTCCAGTGGGGGGCATGCAGGAGGCAGCAAATCAATGATTCTCTCTCATCATTGATGTTTCTATCTCTCTCTTTCTCTCCCTTCCTCTCTGAAGTCAATAAAAATATATTTAAGAAAAACCAACCTATTTTCAAACATAAAAATGAATATAAGTGAAAAGCATTTAATTTAAAAATCAGTTTCACAAAAGAGGTATTTTAGTGGAAGTCACGTGCTAGAGTGTGTGTGCACAAATGTTTACACTGAGAATAATGCTTGTAAAGTCAAACTAATTGATAGATCATTTGCTGACTTATTACCTTTATTTTAGTTTAATTGGGTTATTTTTGAAATCCACATGGCAGGTTCAACTGTTTTAATGTATAAAGTGGCAACTAAAGCTTTGAAGATGCTTGGCTTTACCATGTTTTTAAGAGTTAGCAGTGGATTTATGTAGTGTGAGTAGTAATGTGGACCTGTTAGGAAAGTACTGCTTTTGTTGTTGTTGTTGTTGTTGTGTGTGGTTTAATTTTGTTTGATGTCAAATTATATTATTTGTCTAAAGTAAAATCTACTAAATAAAAATTTTACATAGGATTCTGCGGAGCTTGTTTTTGAATTTTGTCATAGTATTTCATAGCTAATTACTGAATAATAGATAATGTTTGAAGCAAAACAAATGGTGCACTATTAATGAAAGGGGTTCTGTCTTCCTTCTGAAAGCTTACTGATCAGTATAAGGAAAGGGCACTGATCAATTACATTGCATTGGCATTTTAAAAGTATGTTTAACTTTTAGAACTTGTGTGCTTCTTAAGAGGCTAAACTTAATGAACACCTTTCTTTATACAGAGTGTTGCAGGATATACATCCACAAGCTGTTGTCCCTGCAGAAGTTGCTGTCAGGAAGGGGGATTTTCTATTGCCTGCAAACAGGGCACCCTCCCATTAAAACCTCAGTTGCGTTAGAGGGAGAGTAACATCCTGCCTGAGGCAAGTGTTTGCCTGCTGTAATTCAGCATTCCTCTGGTACACCTTCACTGAAGTGTCCAAGGAAACCCATGAAAACATGTCTGGACATATTCCAAAATTGCGGAAAATTTTGATCCTGGTAGCTTAGAGAAAAACCTGAGCACACCACAAATACCTGGGCAGAAAGATAGAGAGGAATCCTATAAAATTCAAAGTTTAAATCAAAGCTAATTGTTTTTGCTTAAATTTATACTCCAATGTACCGTATGTTGCTATTTTATTTTTATTTTTTTAAATATATTTTATTGATTTTTTACAGAGCGAAAGGGAGAGGGATAGAAAGTCAGAAACATCGATGAGAGAGAGACATCGATCAACTGCCTCTTGCACGCCCCCTACTGGGGATGTGCCCGCAGCCAAGGTACATGCCTTTGACCGGAATCGAACCTAGGACCTTTCAGTCTGCAGTCCGACACTCTATCCACTGAGCCAAACCGGTCTCGGCCGTATGTTGCTATTTTAAATGTACATAATAACGATACCTAACACATTGAACACTTAATATATATAAAGAATTCTAAGTACTAAGTGAACTCTCATTATTTTTATGTTATAGCTGAAGGGATTGAGAGTTAGGGAACACATATAGACAGATATTGGTTTATTCTTTAGAAAATAGGGGCACATTAAAAGTCTAAAAGAAAATAACCAACCAACAAGCACATGGACAAATGGGATGGCGTCACTAAAGATGGACTGAACAGAGAAGTACCTCTGAGGGCATTGTAGGAAAATCTTGGTGGAGAGAAAACACAGAGGCTCTTGAGTGGTCCAAACAGCAGGAGGTAATTCAGGTCTGAAGAGTGGTAGCAATACAGAAAATTGAGAAGGAAGCATAGATACAAGGGACATCTAAAGTTGAACTTGATATAATTCATTTCTTTGGTTGAGAGCAAAAGAATATAGAGTTTGCTTACCTCTACAATAAACTCTCTGAAGTTCTTTCCTGGAGTCAGAAAAGTGTCAGGGAACTCAATAACTAAAATACAATGTGCACCTCCCTTTAGAAGCACAGAATTCATGAAATCGGGCATTGGGGGAATAAAATAAGCATCATTTTCCCCTCTGACTCCAAGGAAAATATTGAGAAAAGTAATGCTAATGCTTTGGGAGTAAAAGGTGATTCACATTGGAGTAATCAAAATTAAAATCTCTTTTTAAAAAATGTCATGAATTAAATAAGGAAAAAGAGAAAAAATATGCCATGGACACAAACTATCAATCTCAAGAGTAAAAAAAAAAAACAAAACAAAAAAGCATATTTAGTTAGTAAGAAGAAGACAACGAATTTCTAACTATGGTCTATTACCTATCCAAGCTCACATTTATCTTCATTGGTGAGTGCTCTTGGACAGCTTCTGTTATTCATGTCAGAATTCACTCAAATGGGCAATTGTAGATAAGAGACCTGGGAAAAGAATATATTCCTGGGTCAAAAAAAAAGGGGGGGGTGCTCTATGCTAATTATGTTATACTAGAGGCCCAGTGCATGGAATTCATGCACTGGCAGGGTCCCTAGTGGCTGGCGGCAGTCAGCCGGGTACTCCCTCCCGTTCCTCACCCACCTGTCACCTCCAGGGTCCCCCCCTTCCTCCAGCTGCCTCCTGTGGGCCAGAGACTCCCTCCCTTACCCTGGACAGCCCTGCCCCCTGGAGGAATTCCTGGAAGAACTCCTGGTTGGAGGGACAATTTGCATATTATGCTTTTATTATACAGGATTAGTAGGTAAAATGTTTATTTCATTGAAATGTATATTTATTGGAATGTATAAGTTTCATAAATTTTGCACATGCACAAAAAATATATAGGCAGGTGGGATAAAATACAATATGCTGAATTCTAACTGTGTACAAGATACATTAGATTTTTCCCCCCACTCCATGGCCTTTTATTATGCTCATTTTAAGGTGATAAAATTAAGGATGAAAGGAGTTAAATAATGTGCAAAAGTTCAACCTCCAAACACTTTACCTTTAGACCTCACTTTTATAATTACTTTGCTCTATTGTCACCTTGTATATTTCACTCCAAATAAATGCTAAATTAAAATATTAATATTTCATGTTTAATATTTAGGAGGAATTTTCTGAGGCCATTAATATGCAATGTTTTTTTTATTAAAAACAGTTATGACATTATTAAAATATCTAAAGATATATCTGTACACTTCAGAGGGATTACAGAAGAGGAAATTAAAAGAGCATTATAGAAGATAGCTCATTCTCTACCTTCATCTTTATTTTGTGTGTGTTGTTGCTTTTTTTTAATACTGTTGCATGTTTATAAAAATTAAAATGCAAATAAATTCCCAGATGGTCATTGATATATGCATGTCTCTAGATATTCATTATACATTAAATGACTGTATTCATTACACATTAATTAGTTTTGAAAATATAAATAGGCTGAAAATTATTATAATGTATATATTATAGGCCAAGTGAGAATTACTGCTCAACTGCTTAATGACTAATCTGGCTTTATTTTAGTGAATATTTATAAGGTGTGTGTATATATATATATATATACACACATATATATATAATATACATATATATAATAAAAACCAAGTTTTAAATAAATTTTCAAGATCTCTTCTGTACTTAAACATACAGAAAGTTTTTGTTATTTTATGTTTTTTATAATTGTATTTGGGAATGATTTTAAAATTGCATGAAGTTTTGAAAAAGTTGCACCTACAAAGATGTTGCACTGGAACTTTTCTACATACTTCAGCCAGATTCCCTAGTTGATATTTTACTACATTTTATCAATCACAACTTTTTTACTGCATGCAAATATCAAGAGTTATGAAGGGTCTTTATGAAGAGATTTTTATCCAGATTGCAGGCTAACAAGTTACCTTGTCAGAATCTCACTGATGCTCGCAGAGGTTAAGAGAATTTTGGGCCAAAGACTTTATTGTTAGTCATTACGACTTTACTCAAGACACAGCAGGCAGCATTAACATCATGTTTCTACTGGTTCCATTGCCCAGTACAATGGAGATGAGGATAGGAATGATTAGAAGGAAGGGGCAAATGGTTGTTGCATGCACAATGGGTCTTTCTTACAAGTGAGTAATTGCAAATTTACAAAAGCCTTTATTTATTACTAAGGGGCTGCAACTATATCTGCCCCAGTCTTACCACAAAGGGGACATTAACTTTATTATTTATATACAAAAGATCTTCCCTCTGCCCAGTGGAAGGAGACTACATCTTTCACAGCTATATTTCATATAAGCATGCTTGCTAAGATAGCAGGGTATGATATAATATTTTTCTCAAGGTATGTGGGAATGAAAAGACCCATAGTGTTCACTGTTCTCCCTACAGTGAGCACTAATCATTCTTCCTTTTTTTTGAGCCAATAAAATAGTTTCAGACATGATGTCCCAACATTTTTTTTAATACTACAGTATATATTTTACGAACACAAGACATTCCCCTATATAACCAAAGCACAATCATGCAAACCTAGAAAATAATGTAATATTACAATGCAATCCACAGATTTCGTTCAAATTTTGCTTAGTTCAACAATATATCTTTTTCCCCTTTCTTGTCCAAGGTATTATCTAGAGTTATGATTTTAATTTTCATTCTTCTGCAATCTGTAACATTTTTCCAGGCTTACACGCTCTCACATGACCTAGACTCTTTTAGTGAATGTAAGGCTTACCATCTGGAGAATTTCCCTCAATCTGGTTCCATTGAATGTTTTCTCAAATATAGAGTCAGTTCATTACTTTGTGGAGGGAACTCATGCAATGTCATTCAGTATATTAGATCATCAGGATAGAATATCTTACATTCCCCAATGAAGCTAAACCTCTGATTAGCTGGCAAAGTTTTCTGCAAATTTTCTCTACTGGAAGGTCATGTTTTTTCTTGTGTAACTTTTATATATTTTGAGTATTTGGGAGGAAATTACTATGAATTTACCTTAATATTCTATCACCATGTTTCTGTCCACCAATTTTACAACATCGAAGCTCCCTTTCTCAAATATCCACTAAATGCTTTAATTTATATTTATCTCATTAATTCTATTGGTATTGTGATTCTAACATAAATATGAGATTTTCCTTTATCCTATCTAATAAAAGAGTGATATGCAAATTAATCATCACTCCAACACACAAGATGGCTGCCCCCATGTGGACACAAGATGGCTGCCACAAGATGGCCAGCAGGGGAGGGTTGTTGAGAGGAGCCAGGCCTGCAAGGGAGGGCAGTTATTGGTGACCAGGCTGGCAGAGTAGGGAAGTTGGGGGCAATTGGGCCTGCGGGGAAGGGCAGTTGAGGGTAACCAGGCCTGTAGGGGGGGACCAGGCCTACAAGAGAGGGAAGTTGGGGGTGACCAGGCCTGAAGGGGAGGGAAGTTGGAGGAGACCAGGTCTGAGGGAAGGGCAGTTGGGGGGGGGACCTAGAACTCAGGGGAGAGCAGTTTTGGGGAATCAGGCCTACAAGGGAGGGCAGTTGGGGGGCAAGCCTACAGGAGAGGAAAATTGGGGGTGACCAGGCTTATAGTAGAAGGCAATTAGGGGGACCAGGCCTGCAGGGGAAAGCATTTAGGGGTGATGAGGCTGGCAAGGGAGGGCAGTTAGGGGTGACTGGGTCAGCAGGGGAGGGCAGTTATGGTTGATCAGGCTGGCAGGGGAGGGCAGGTAGATGCAATTGGGCTGGCAGGGGAACATTTAGGCATCAATCAGGCTGGCAGGGGAGTGATTAGGGGTGATCAGGCTGGCAGGCAGAAGCAGTTAGGGGCAACCAGAAAAGCAGGCAGGAAAGCAGTTGGGACCCAGCAGTCCTGGATTGTGATAGGAGGGATGTCCAACCACCTGTTTAGGCCCAATTCTACTGAGGTCCCATATTGGAGAGGGTGCAGGCTGGAATGAGGGACATTTCCCCCTCCCTGTGCATGAAATTCATGCCTCTAGTCCTTATATAATTACTAATTTATTCATTCATATTCATATGGAGTTAGAAATTATGATTTTATCCAATCGTATCTAATAAAGGGCTAATATGCAAATTGTCCCCAGGATTTTGCTAGAGTTCATTTGGGAGTTTGACCAGGGGCAGGCCGGCTAGCCAACTGCCCATTGTCCCCTCTCCCCCTGGTCATCCTGACACAATTGGCCCTGATCAGGGTGGGCTGGCCAGATTTCACCCATGCACAAATTCATACACTGACCCTCTAAAACGATATAAGCCATTACAATTGGTATTTTTGATGCGTACTTTTCTAGTTTTAGTAAGAGCTCCTTTAAACTATTTTTTTTCCTCTTGACATCTCATACTTCTTTGAGAACTTTAGTTTCTGTGACAGAAATGTGTTCTAGTTTCATGTTATACTTTCCCTGCTTGAAGTTAGTCATTAAGCCATTTCTTAGAGGAGTCTTGGTTCCTTTTAGTAGATGATTGTATTTAGAGACCAGTAGCCATGTATTTGCTGTATTCATTGCTACAAAGGTATCATAGAATCCAAATACTCTAGATAACAAAGCTAAATATGTATTTTTCATTTATATAACATTATGAATATATATATATATATAAAATTTCATATATAATATGCTAAAATGAATAATATTATATATACATATGTAATATATAATAAAATACTAGTACATTAATATTATATATACACTAGAGGCCCAGTGCACAGATTCATGCATGGGTGGGGTCCTTCAGCCTGGCCAGTGATCAGGGCCAATCAGGGCCTGTCTCTTTCAGTCCTGATCCGGCCAGTTGAGGCTGGGAGGTTGTCTGGCTGTTGGGGAGAGACCATGGGAGTTGGCCAGCGGGGGGAGGGACTGCGGGAAGATGGTCAGCCACAGGAGGTTGGCTGTGGGAGCACACTGACCATCAGGGGGCAACTCCTGTGTTGAGTGTCTGTCCCGCTGGTGATCAATGTGTGTCATAGCAACTGGTCACACCAGTCATTTGGTCAACCAGTCATAATGATCAATTAGGCTTTTATATAGATAGATGATAGACAGATAGATAGATAGATAGATAGATAGATAGATAGATAGATAGATAAAGGTATTTATTTCTAAGCATAAATATGTAGAGATCTATTCACAACAATACCAAGTCCAATTTAATATCTTTTCTCTTTTCATATTTGTAAATGTCTTCTTTGATAGTGAGAATCATGATTTCTAATATCTCAGTATATTAACTTAGTTGCTCAATCTCCCTAGACATATACCCAATCTTTTGACTGGCAGTCACTTTTTCAACTGCGGATCACATAATGATCTCATTGTCTTTACGACTGCTCAGCCCCCGTCCCACCATCAACTCCTTGGCACTACACTATTTCAACCTCCTCAGATCCGTGGCTCTGTTGCAGTCTCTTCCTCAGTTCTGCCTAGTTGGCCCCCCCTTCAAGGGAAGGGAAGTGAAAGAAAGGAGAAAATTGATTTTAATTGTTATCTTTAAAATTAGCTTTATTGTTTACATTAACCAGATACATTTTTATTGTTAGACAAATGGCTTAGAAAACTAGCCTAGAAACATTAAAATTTGGGGGATATGTCATGCTACCCTACCTTGCCTAAACTTGTGGTTGTATGCACATTTTAGTATTAAGACATAATTTATTGAACTATGGCTGATATCTAACTGTTTTAGTATTAAAGTTTTGTTATATTAAGGATGACATTCTATAAAATTAATGAAATGCTGTTCAGTATAGTCCCAGTGGTATGGAGTTTCTGAGAAAAAGTAGAAACTATCAGAGATAGTGTCTTTGAACCATGACAGGCCATCATCATATACCTTCAACAGCACTGGGACATTTGGATCCCAAGAGTTAAAGAGAAACACTGAGTAACTTAGATGCTATAGAAAATAAATATTGGAGGTGTCTTATCTTTTCAAGATTCCACTATGATTTTCTAAATATATGTATACTAAAAAGAAAGATTACATCACTTCTGAAATGAATGTGAATCTTTTATCAAAACTAATTCAACAAGAGAAATTATGAAATGAGACCGGGATTTTTTAAATACAAGGCTAGTATTCTTCTGAATGAAAAACTAAGAATTGGCTAAGGAATCAATGAAAGAGTTAGGAAGTTGGGTCAATCTCTAGATTTCGCAGTCTTATATAAAGCCTGCTGGTAAAGTTGGTGTAGGATGACAAAAGGTTCCTTCAGTCATACATCAGCATCAGTATAGGATCTAAGTGGATTATGACAGTCAAATTTACTTTGTGATAGTATGTACTGTGAAGAAACAAGCTATATTTCACCTGCTTTCTTGGCTACATGCTGTAATAATTTTCTTCATCAGTATCTCTGTCACTTTTTGTTGCTTTCCCTGGGAAATACAAAACAAAACAGTTTCTTTTTTTGTCTGGTTTAGAACGATTAGCCTATAAACAACGAAGAATGAGGGATAAAATAACCAAATGGTGGTTAACTAATAAAATAAAAAAACTTCATTTAAATTAATAACGTGTTTATTATTAGAATTCAGACTTAAATGATAGACTAGAATGGAGCTAAGAAATTGCTGGTTGTTTACTAAGGAGATTAATAATATGAAAATAAAAAAATAAATTCTGTGAGATGAGCATATGCCTAATTAATAAATATACTGATTTGTTTGCCTTTGTCTAATTATTTAACAATTTCTATTAAATTGTCTAAGTCAAAATAATGAAATTTTTATATATTTCATTGATTTTTACAGAAAGGAAGGGAGAGGGATAGAGAGTTAGAAATATAGATGACAGATAAACATCAATCAGCTGCCTCTTGGACACACCCTACTCGGGATGTGCCTACAACCAAGGTACATGCCCTTGACCGGAATGGAACCTAGGATCCTTCAGTGGGCAGGTTGACACTCTGTCCATTGAGCCAAACTGGTTAGGGCATAAAGCAATATTATAAGAATACTTTGGATGTTATCTCCAATATATTCATATATTTTTTCAGATGTTATTAATGCTAGTTATACAGTGATTATTATTGTCCCTGTGCACTCATTTGTCTCCTAATCTTCAAATACACTAAATTAGTTTGGTTCATAGCACTACAAATCTTTAAAACAGCATCTTGAATTAATATAAGATAGGTTCATATTCTCCCTCTCACCTATCAGACATTGAAGATGTTATTTTATCTTCCTGTCCAAATAACTTAATATTTGTGAGTCCCAATGTTGCTCTCTGTAAAATTTTACAAGATGAAATGAGTTAAGATCTGCACTATATTAAGCACATTTAAAATCATCAATAATTTGTATTTCTTCTAAAGGTCATCATCACCATATATAAATATCCTTTCTAGGTATTCCCAAAGAGGCACATGATATCTTGATTTAAAAAAAAAATGTTTGCACATCTATTTCTAATGGAATGAGTTAAATTCTAATGTTAACATCTTGTATTCACCTAAATCCATTCTGCATTGTCAAATATGTATACAATTGATCTTCATTTCCTGACCTGAGTTGCTCTGGGGTAACCACGTTCATCAATAAACAGCTCTTATACAGGATAAGAATGGTGGGTGGAAAGTCTGCAATAGTTTGTATATTATGTTTGCATCCATCAACATGAAAGTGGAAAACTGTAAAACACATTCTATTTCCTGACAAGCACCATGAAGTGCCTACCACTCTGTATATAAAAACCATATTTCATTAACACAGGTTGACAGAAGAGAGCAACCTTTGCTGTACAGCTTGAATTTTTAAGTATGTAGGCTATTTTTGTGCACATTATCTATGATCTTAATTTAAAACTCTTAGACATTATGGAAACTATAGTATTTCATTTTAAACAGCTTATAAGCATTCATTAGTACAGTAAACACTTATTGGAAATTAATGGTATGTCTAAGAAATAGATCCTGAGTACCCTCAAGAAAGTATACATGTTTCCTGATCTCCAAAAGCTCACAAGCTAAGGAAACACTTATCAGAATAACTATATTGTATGCAGCTGGATTACATCTATATCCTATTTAATGCAATTACACTCATGGGCCAAAAGCACCCCTCTGCCTCTGATTTTGTATCTGCTGTGGGTGATTGGTGATGGTGACCAGGTTTAGGAAGGAGAATTACATAAAAGTTCACAAAGTAGATGTCACAATGGGAACTATATTCATAATTACACACACATAGGTGTATTTTAGAAAAGAGTTTGGAAAGCATACAGTTCTGCAGAGGCTGAAGTTGGAGAAATGACAGCAATGAAAGTGGAATATTTTTTTTAATTCTATCCTGACATTTTTGGCTTTATTATTCAGTGTGTAAAGTGACAAAAAGATTTCTGAAAATTCACCCATCCATCCATCGTCATTCATTCAAAAGCTATTTCCCAAATACCTAACAAGTTCCAGGCACTGTTTAAATGGTAAGAATACAATATTAAGCAAACATACACATGTTGCACTCATGAAGTTTATAATCTAATGGAGGAATTAGAGATAACTTAAATCATCTTATAAATGTATACATATAAATATATAATTTAAAAAGAGAGAAGTGTCTGAAACAAATGAAGGAAGTGCTATGTCCGTGTATATGAGAATAAATAAACACTGGAGGAAGCCACCATATATGAGAATCCCCTTCACCTCTCACCCTCTTCTCTCTGGCAATCACCACACTGCTATTTGTGTCTATGAGTTTCAATTTTATATCCCACACTAGAGTCCCAATGCATAAATTGTGCATAGGTGGGGTCCGGCAGGCCCACCCTGATGGGAGCCCATCAGGGACAGGGGTGGCCAGGGGAAAGGGCTGTGAGCAGTTTGCTGGTCAGTCCCATGCCTGATTGGGATGTTGGGGGCTGATTGGGAGTGGGGTCGGCCAGGAGGAGGGACCACAGGAGGGATCCAGGGCATGTCTGTCCCATATCACTCAGTCCAGATTGGCCAGACCCCAGCAGTAAGCAAACCTATCAATCAGAGCATCGGCCTCCTGGTGGTCAGTGAACATTATAGTGAGTGGTTAAGTGGCCTTAGCATATCATTACCATATTATGCTTTAATTGGTTGACCAGATGACTGGACCTGTAGCATATTAGGCTTTTAATATACAGGATATGAATGAAATAATATGGTTCTTAGTTTTTTCTGACTGACTTATTTCACTTAGCATAATATTCTCAAAGTCCATCTATTTTGTTGCAAACAGCAGTATTTCATTCTTTCTTATGGCAGAGTAGTATTTTATTATGTGTATGTACCACATCTTTATTCAGTTCTCTATTGCAGCACACTTTAGTTGTTTCCACCACATTAACACAAGAAAAGATAAAGATCACATAATCATATTTATAGATGCAGAAAAAAATGATAAGATACAACATACATTCATGATTAAAACACTCAATTAAATAGGTATAGAAGGAAAGAACTTCAACATAATGAAGGCCATATATGATAAACCCTCAGCTAATATTATACTCAATGGTGAAAAACTGAAAGCTTTTCTTTTAAGACAAGGAGCAAGACCAGGATGTCCACTTTCATGACTCTTATTCAACATAGTTCTGAAAGTCCTAGCCAGAGCAATAAGGCAAGAAAAAGAAATAAAAGGTATCCAAATAGGGAAGGAAGAAGTAAAACTTCCACTTTTTGTGGACAACATAATTCTGAAAATTAAAAAAGCATTTCCTCTTAATACCACAAATATCAAAGGGAAATTTGGAGCATTATTTAAAAGAGAAAAATGTACACACTTTTGAAATACTTTTTTTAAAGTATATGCTACTGATTTCAAAAGAGGTCCTTAGCTGGAGAGCAATATTAGGGTAAAGAAATAGTACCTAATAGGTCCATTAGTACAATTTGAAGAAAATAATGGTAATTTGCTTTAAATTATGCATATGGAAATATTTGTTCTCATATCTAAGACAATAAGCACTAAATCTTGGAGGCAATTTTCAATATATGTTCTTCCATTATTACACCATTAAGCTGAGAGAGAAAATTGCAATTAAACAATGATTACATGATGGAGTCAAAGTATAAGAAATAATAGACAAATAAGATATCTAAAAATATTTCACATTTTTTTATCCATAATTCAGGTATCCCCAAAATTTTTATACACACTTTCATATCTGATAGCTCAATTATGAAAATGAAGTGTATTTTAATAAACACTCCATAGTCAAAGTATGTATACATTTTTGGGGACACCCTATAGTTCATTAAGGGTTATTCACACGATCAGTCTAATGCCGTGGTCGACAAACTGTGGCTCTTGAGTCACATGTGGCTCTTTGGCCCCTTGAGTGTGGCTCTTCCACAAAATACCACGGCCTGGGTGAGTCTATTTTGAAGACGTAGCATTAGAAGAAGTTTAAGTTTAAAAAAATTGGCTCTCAGAGGTGCGAGTCGCGACCCTTCAACGGAGAGAGAGGAAGTGCTCGGGCATCGTGAGCAGAGCGGCGGGGCCAGAGAGAGCAGTATGTCTGTGGAAGCCCCCAAGGCAGCCTCCACGGAGGAGCAGAAGAAAAGGCCGATAAATTTAGCGAGACCCTCGAGGATATGAGTGAGACCCTCGAGGATATGTAAAAGGACCAACTAGAAATTAAACATACACCAACTGAAATAAAAAATATATACAGGGCCCCAACAGCAGACTAGAGGAACACAAGAATCAAGTCAAAGATTTGAAATACAAAGAAGCAAATAACACTTGACCGGAAAAGCAAGAAGAAAAAAGAATCCAAAAAATTGAAGATAGTGTAAGAAGCCTTTGGGACAACTTCAAGCAGAACAACATCAGAATTATGGGGTGCCAGAAGAAGAGAGAGAGCAAGATACTGAAAACCTATTTGAAGAAATAATGACTGAAAACTTCCCCCACTTGGTGAAAGAAATATACTTACAAGTCCAGGAAGTGCACAGAACACCAAACAAAAGGAATCCAAAGAGGACCACACCAAGACACATCATAATTAAAATGCCAAGAGCAAAAGACAAAGAATTAAAAGCAGCAAGACAAAAACAGTCAGTTACAAGGGAGCACTCATATGATCCTCAGCTGATTTCTCAACAGAAACTATGCAAGCCAGATGGGAGTGGCAAGAAATATTCAAAGTGATGAATACCAAGAACCTACAACCAAGACTACTCTACCCAACAAAGCTATCATACAGAATTGAAGGTCGGATAAAGAGTTTCACAGATAAGAAAATGCTAAAGGAGTCCATCAACACTAAACCAGTATTATATGAAATGATGAAAGGTATTCTTTAAGAAGAAGAGGAAGAAGAAGAAAAAGGTAAAGATAAAAATTATGAACAATAAATGCATATCTATCAACAAGTGAATTAAAAATCAAGTGAATTAGAAATCTGATGAACAGAATAAACAGGTGAATATAATAGAATCAGGGGCCTAGAAAGGGAGTGGACTGACAATTCTTAGGGGTACAGGGGGATGGGAGGTGCAGAAAGAGGCTGGACAAAAATCGTACACCTATGGATAAGGACAGTGGGCAAGGTAATATCAGAAGGTGAGGTGGGAACTGGGTGGAGGGAGCTATGGGGGAAAAAAGAGGAACAATTGTAATCTGAACAATAAAGATTTACAAATTTAAAAACAATTTGGCTCTCAAGAGAAATTTCAGTCATTGTACTGTTGATATTTAGCTCTGCTGACCACTGGTCTAATGTAATAGAATGTAATGTAACAGTTCCTATTTCGGGCCCACTGTATGGCAATCGAAGGGCCAAGTCCAATTTTCTGGAAGCATACGGGATCTTTCCTAAGTCAACACTACTCCTTTAGCAAACCTTTCTCTAAACTTCATAAGAAATAAATATTCTCTCCAATTATTGTATTTCCCTTCTTGGTAAATATATAGTTAGTGATTAGATGAAAACATGATCTGCTGTATAACTGCCTGGGAATATTAGGTTTGTGGCAACTTCCTTTGAATAATCATCATTAAAGGTTGTATTTCATTTCATCTTAGGTAGTCTATGCTAATAAATATGAGTTGCGCTTCCATTTGTATCCATTTCAATGGTTTTCGGAGCTATAACCTAGTATCTTAATTCTAGCCACACTAGATATTGTGCTTGGGAACTCAGGTAACATACATAGTGAGATAATACCCATTTTCAAAGTCATATAGGCATAAAAATTAGCTTAGTAAAAAATCTTTTCATTTGAACACTTAGGACCATATAAACATTGGTCCAAACTAATAATCCATTAAACCAAAAATTTGTTTCTGCATTTCTAATGAAGCTGACAAATTGATAGACTATTTGATGTGACATTTTTTTTTTAGCTTTCTGCTTTTTTTTTTAACTTGCATTTCAATCAGTTGCTTAAAAGGTCATGTTTAATGTCACATTAGCACTTTCCCAGAAAGATTTATTTTTATTTAGATTTAGTATGATAAAATAAAAACTTTCTGGGTATTAATTATAAATGGAACTTTCTAAAAGTTCTAGTCAAGATTTTAGAATAGTTTCATTAAGGCATCCATCTTTAGTTAGTGACATCTAACTGCTGTAAAACTTTATAACAGTGATATTTATTCAATGTGCCTTCCTCATTTTGTATACAGTAATATTTATTCAACAAGTCTTCCTCTTTTTGATTTTTTAATCTAATACACTAATAGAAAATAGATATGACTATAGTTACAGATATCATAACTATATAATGGTTTATGCATAAAACATTATTCAGATTATTTTATCTTACACTAGATTAAAATTAAGAAAAATCAATGGTCTTATAAAAATTTTTTAACATCTTAGTAACTTTACTCTTTCACCCACTTTTACCTTCCAATTGGCCAATAGCTTCTTCAATTATAAGCACCAAAAAGATCTATTTTTAAACTAAGAATAACCAATAAAGTCCCCATTCTCATAATGAAAGTAGGGACATAATTAGAAAATTCTGGACTTTTTCCAACATTTTTTATAAGACTTTAAGTTCTGATTACAGATAATACATTGTAAATTATTTGACACCTAATAATAAACTACATCATATTAGTATTATCTATTTTCACATGAATATGTAAAATATGAAGAACATATATTTTTATTTTTATATCCTACACAACACATGGAAGAGCACTATATATCTTGATAAGAGAAAAGTACTGAATGACTTAGTTTATGACTATCACTACATTTTTCATATTTATAGATGAGTGTATCAATTAGATTATATTATGCATGCCACCTTATAATAAAAATGATGAAACTGTTAAAATAAATTGATTTATTGTCTTATTTAACATAGGAGAAAGAAACTGTGATGAAATGGTTGAAACTGCTATACTCTAAATACATATTTAATTAACCAAAAGATATTAATTCTTAAAACTTCAAACATTAAAAAATAAATTTTAAAAAATTAAGATTGAGAGACATTATTCTGCACTTAAAATAATTCAGGCAGTTAAAATTTATTTCACACTATAAAACATGTTATTTGCATTCACAAATCACAAATTGACATCTATCGCTTTTATCCCTAGTATTATTTTATGAAATAATTGTCTTACCAGTTATTTTATTATAGCTTCTCTGCCCATATGCTTATAGTGTTATTCATCTTTTACTAATAAATTTATTTTGTTTGTTTTCCAAAGGAAAAGTCACAATTAAAAATGTGTTACCTTTCCACTTCCTATCTAATAACAGAAATATGCAGATTGACCATCACTCCAACACACAAGAGGGCTGCCCTCATGTGGTCAAAGATCCTGCGCCCATGTGGACACAAGATGGCCACCACAAGATGGCCAGCAGAGGAGGGCAGTTGAGAGGGACAAAGTCAGCAGGTGAGGGCAGTTGGGAGCAATCAGACCAGCAGGGGAGGGCAGTTAGGGTGACCAGGCTTGGAGAAGAGGAAAGTTGGGGGCAACCAGGCCTGCAGGGAAGGACAGTTGGGGGGGACCCAGGCCTGCAGGGGAGAGCATTTAGGGGGAAGTACGCCTGTAGGGGAGGCCTGTTGGGGGAGACCAGGCCTGCAGGGAAGGGCAGTTAGGGGCAATCAGGCTGGCAGGGGAGCAGTTAGGCATAAATCAGGCTGGCAGGGGAGTGGTTAGGGGGTGATCAGGCTGGCAGGTAGGGGCAATAAGTAAGGCAGGCAGGTGAGCAGTTGGAAACCAGCAGTCCTAGATTGTGAGAGAGATGTCCCACTGCCCGTTTAGGCCTGATTCTGGTAGGGGTCCCAGATTGGAGAGGGTGCATGCTGGCTGAAGGACACACAGCCCCTCATGCACAAATTTTCTGCACCGGGCCTCTAGTATATGACATAATGGCTTGAAAAATAATCATGGGTTATCCATTATTTTATTTAATTATTAACATGCTGAATTCTGAGGTTTCTTTTACTTTTTGTTTATATATTTTTTTCTCTCTGAATCCCTGGAAAAATTGTTTGTGATACTTAAAATTCTGTGAATAAGCAAGGTATGTCTGTACCTCTATCAGAGTTTCTTATAATATATGGCCATTCTACTTATAGATCTTGCACATCCTCAAACTTATTTATACAGACACTTATCCAGCTCAGTTGTTCCCTTCTCACTACTCTCCACATTGTTTTTTTTTTTTTATGTCCTCTGAAAATTGTCATTGAATTCCTATAGCCACAAATTTATCTCTGAAAATTTCATTCTCTCTCTCTCTCTAATCTTTAATTTTCCTGCCCACTTAAGATAGTATATTTGGTGAGTTTATCCCCCACCATCCTGGGCTTTACCTGATTTGAAAGTGAGCTAAGTGCTCTACTTGCTCTTCATTGTAATTTTCATTTATTTGCCTCTCTTTCCCTTCAAAACCACCACATTCTTAAAGTTTGTGTGGCCAGTCTGCACCAATGTCTATAATATTATTGCCAGTTACAATATTCCAGGCACCCATTTATTTCTTTTTTTAATTGAAGACTTAATCTTCACTTGGTTACTCTATTTTTCTATCGTTTTATTTCTTTCATCCCTTTTATTGACATTGGAAATCAAATAAAAATCTTGGCTTCATTTTTGTTTTGACCTCTTAAAGTCCCAAGATCTTTTAAACAACCAATCTCAGCTACTTACTTTATTGGAAACAATTTAATCCCCAACTCCAAAACCCTCAGTTTAGTTATTTGATTCTATTAGGAACTTGAAATCACTAACTTTATCATTTATTTTTTAACTCAATCACCACTCTATTCATGTCTTTTGTTTTTATTTTTTATTTATTTTAAATCCTATGTCCTGGAAATCTATTCAACTCTTTTTTATGTCCTTAATAATACTATCTTTTCCTCTATTTGCCAAAACCCCAACCCTGGATAACCACCAAAATAAGTATATTTAATGTTCAGCCTGCACATGTACAAGTTGATGTCACAATAAAAAATATTACGCAGCTGTGTTGCTGCATTTTATTTAAAAATTTGGGGCCAAACCTCAAATGAATATACACTACCTTTCAGCTCTATGGTTGTATTTTAAAGCAAATATGCTTTCTCTCTCTCCAAAACAATCATTTTATAACTACTCTTTACTCAAATCTCTAAAATCCCACTTTTAACTAGCAATATATTTGAGTTATATTTGTTAAGAAATTTTATGAGAAATAACTGGTTATTCTACCACCAAACCTATAAACCTGTTTTACTGCAAATGTACTATTTTTTCTTTCTTTAGTAAAAGCACTATGGGAACCAGTCTGGGTACATTATATGTGGCTATCAAGAAAAATTAGAAGCCAACCAAAAGGGAAGTAAGTTGAAAAGACAGAGTAAGCATCTATACCAGACATGGCAGGAATGCTGAAATTGCCAGACTGGAAATTTAAAACTATTATGATCATTATACTAAAGACTCCAAATAAAAAAGTAGAGACTCAACAAAAACAGATGAGTAATGTAAGCAGGGATATAGAAATCTTAGTAAATAATAAAAAATACTAGATATAAAATTCTGTAACAGAAAAGAATGCCTTTGATGGGCTGATTAGTAGACAGGACACAGCCAAGGAAAGAATTTTTGTGCTTGAGGATATGATATGTCAAAAGAATCCTTGAAAACCAAAGAGAACAAAGGCTGGAAAAATACAAACAGAATATCCAACTACTGTGGAACAACAAAAAAGTATAACATGTTTGTAATGGGAATACTCAGAAAGGAAAGAAAGAAGCAATAGGAAAAAAACAACAGTTCAATTTAAAAAAATGGGGAAAAGCTTAACAGACACCTCACCAAAGAAGATATACAGATGACAAATATGCATATGAAAAGATACTCAACATCATACATCATCAGAAGAATGTAAATTAAAACAACTATGAAATAATCACTGCATGCCTATTAGAATGGCCAAAATCTAGAACACAACATTAAGTGCTGCTGAGGTGTGTAGCAAAAGGGCCTTTCAATCATTGCTTGTAGAAATGCACAATGCTATGACCAATTTGTAAGATAGTTTGGTGATTATTATTATTATTATTATTTTATTTTTTTTACAAAGCTAAGCTAATTACTTGCTCCTTGGAATTTACCAAAAGGAGTTAAAAACTTATATCTGCACAAACACCTGGATGTTTATAACATCTTTATACTATATAATAAAAGATAAATATGCAAATTAACCATCACTCCAATCCCCCCACAAGACATGCCCACCAGCCAATCAGGGGTGAGTATGCAAATAAACACAACCAAGATGGCTGCAGCCACGGATCAAGTAGGAGGCTTGGATTTCCTGAGAAATGGAGGAAGCCAAGCTTTCCCCACACACTGGCAGGCCTAGACTTCCACTCAAGGCTACAAAGTTTCAATTATAGAATGTAAATAAATTCCAACAAAAATGGCTGCAGCCATGGAGCTGGAGAGGGCAGGAGGCTTGAGTTGCCCCTGGCAATGGAGGAAACCAAGCTCTCATAGCCCTGGCCCGCCTTGACCTCCACTCAAGGCAACAAAGTTTCAATTATAGAAGATAAACAAATCCCAGATACCAGGGCCTCTGCTTCAGTTGCTGGGGACATGGCTGGCCTGCAAACCACCACAGGCACCTCACCTAGGCCACCCCATGCCCCAAGGGAACTCCCACCCTGATCTAAGACACACTTCAGGGCAAACCAGCTGGCCCCACCCTTGCAGCAGGCCTCTATTCTATCTAATAAAAGAGTAATGAACAAATTGACCATCTTTCCAACACAAAAGATGGCTGCCTTTATGTGGACACAAGATGGCCACCACAAGATGGCCAGCAGGAGAGAGCATTTGAGATGGAACCAGGCTTGCAGGGGAAGGAAATTTAGGGGCAAACAGGCTGGCAGGGGAGCAGTTAAGGCATCAATCAGGCTGGCAGGGGAGTGGTTAGGACTTGATCAGGCTGGCAGGCAGAAGTAGTTAGGGGCAATCAGTAAGGCAGGTAAGCAAGCAGTTGGCAGCCTGCAGTCCTGAATTGTGAGAGGGATTTCTGTCTGCCCATTTAGGCCTGATACTATCGGGATTGTGCTTAAACGAGCAATTGGACATGTTTTGAGGGATCCCAGATCGGAGAGAGTGCAGGCTGACCTGAGGGACACCCCACCACCCCATGCTTGAATTTTATATACCAGGCCTCTAGTTTATAATTGTAAAAACTTGGAGGTAACCCAGATCTCCTTTAGGAGGTGAATGAATAAATAAACTATAGTACATCCAGACACTGGAATATTATTCAATGCCAAAATGAAATGAACTATCAAGCTCTGAGAAGACATGAGAAAATCTTAAATGCATATTACAAAGTGAAAGAAGCCAGTGTGAAAGCCTACGTATTATAATATTTTAATTATGACATTCTGCAAAAGACAAAACTATCTGTATATATAAAAACCCAACCAACCGAACAGCTGAACGACTTGTCGAACAGTTGCTATGATGTGCACTCACCAGTAGGGGGAAGATGCTCCCTGGTGGTCAGTGCGCTCCCAAGCCAACCTTCCATAGCCAGCCAATCTCCCATGGTCACTTCCTCAGACTAGTCAATCTCCATTGGTCCCTCCCACCGGCCAGCGAACTTCCCACAGTTCCTCTTCTAGTCCAGCCAACCTCTGCTGATCCCTCCCCTCAGCTTGCTGGCCAACCGCCTGTGGTCCCCCTCCCTGTATAGCTAACCTCCTGTGGCCCCTCCTCCCAGCTGGCTGCCCCTCACCCCAATCAGCCCCAATTGCCTGCCAGGATGAAGGATCCCACCCATGCACTACTTTCATGCACTGGGCTTCTAGTAGTATAATAAAATAGGAAATATTGTAGAAAATATGTACTGTTATACATATTACAGTCTGTCTCAAATGGATATTATATTTCTGCATTGATAACATTGTCTAACACCAAGAAAAATTCAAGAAGCATAATCAATGAACATTCCTTAAAAAATAAAACACAATAAAATGTGAAGTTATATTAGAAATGCTAGCATGCAGAATGGGCTGATTTTTGAGGTATATTTTTCACTAAATTCTTGAGTATCTTTTATGTCTTATACAGATCTATATTTTATATTAATGACAGAAGTTTAACTTGTGACTATATCCCACATTTAAATGAAAACCAATTAAATTTTTAGTTTTTCAACTAGATGGCTTATGTCATGCCCATACTAGCATAGAGATTTAAGTGCCTTGTAAAGCTCATCACATTTATTTATATATTACAAAGTATGGGTATTATATTTTTGCCAATAATTTCTGTATGAATATTTTAAGAATACACTTTTTAAAATGTCTGTATTATAACTTATACTTAAATTGGGGAACTAAGGAATTGAATTTTCATTATAAAGATACACACACACACACACACACACACACACACACACATACACACACACACACACACACACACACACACACACACACAAAGATTGCTATAACATGAGCTCAATAAGGCATCAAGAAGTCTTACTATATTAATATTGACAATTTTAAAATATATAAATTCTAAGATGTTTCAGTTCACTTCCTGACGTATATGTGGTATATAAAAATGAATTTATAGTTACCAGTATATAAGACAACTTTTTAAGCCAGGACAATCTTCTCAAAAGTTGGGGGTCGTTTTATACGCTGGTGTAAAAATACCATAGCTTGCAGTTATGATGGGCATTGCTAATTATCCAAGGACTTGCCCGGCACTTGCTCTCTGTCTATTGTTTGTTATCTTCCTTCTATCATCAATTCCAGTCATCTTATACTCCAGAAAGTACCGTAATTTATGAAAATGAAATTTATAAATGTTCTCATTATTTTTAAACTGAGAATATTCTTAAGAGAAATAAGGCCACAGAATACTGAGGAAAATTTCTTTCATTATTAATTGGTTAAGAATAGGACCTTGTCTCATGACATACTAAATGTCTAATTTTACTTTGGTTGTAAGATGATGTTACTGGAAAATGCATCATTAATTTAATATCGGAAAATAAGGTTAACCACAATATTCTTCATGACAGTATCATTTTGTTCTAATATGTTAGTAGTTAGTTGATGTGTTTAAATTGTAATTTCCCTTTACAATCACTGAAATTGTAACATGTATATAATGTAGTTATATAATTACTTAATCTTGATATTGGTATTATTGAGGGAAGTAGCCTAGATCTTAGGGAATATCTCACAAGTTGCTTTTATCTTCATTTAAAATTAAAACAAAGGAGATGCCTATTCTTCACAAATAATCAAACTTACATGTTTGAACTAAAAGCATATTATAAATAAAACTAGAGGCCTTGTACACGAAATTTGTGTACAGTGCGGGAAAGTGGTCCCTCAGCCCAGCATGCACCCTCTCCAAAATGGGACTCCTTGAAGGATATCCAACTGCCAATTTAGCCCAGTAGGATTGGCCCTAAACAGGCAGTCAGATATCCCTCTCACAATCTATGACTGCAGGCTCCAAACTGCTCACCTGCCTGTCTTCCTGATTGTCCCTAACCACTTCTGCCTGCCACCATAGCCACTTCCCTGTCAGCCTGATTGATGCCTAACTGCTTCCCTGCCAACCTGGTCACCTAACTGCCCTCCCCTGTAGGCTTGGTTGCCCCCAACTTGCAGGCCTGGTCCCTCCCAACTGTGCTTCCCTGCTAGCCATATTGTGATGGCTATCTTGTGTTTACATGAAGGCAGCCATCTTGTGTTGAAGTGATGGTCAGTTTGCATATTACTCTTTTATTATTAGTGGTGGCCAGCTGGTTTGCCCTGAAGGGTGTCTTAGATCAAGGTGGGGGTTCCCTGGGTGCATGGGGCAGTCTAGGTGAGAGTCCTGTGGTGGTTTGCAGGCCAGCCACGCCCCCTGGCAACCCAAGCCGATGCCCTGTTATCTGGGATTTATGTAACTTTTACAATTGAAACTTTGTAGCCTGGAGCAGAGCCAAGCCTTCTGCTCGCTCCGCTCCTGCCACAACTTCTGTTTGGATTATGTATCTTCTATAATTGAAACTTTGTAGCATTTGAGTGGAGCCCTAGGCCGGCAATTGCAGGTGGAAAGTATAGCTTCCTCCATCACAGGGGAAACCCAAGTTTCCCTCCTGCTCTCTGTGGCTACAGCCATCTTGGTTGGGTTTATTTGCATATTAGCTCCTGATTGGCTGGTGGGCGTGGCTGGTGGATGTAGCAGTGCTATGGTCAATTTGCATATTGTTCTTTTATTAGATAGGATAACTATGATGGCCAATATGTCTTTCCTAGATAAGAGAAATTTTATTAGTAATTACTCTAGAGGCCTGGTGCACAAAATTTATGCACAGGAGGGGTGTGTCCCTCAGCCCAGCCTGCATTGTCTCACAATCCAGGACCCCTCTGGGGATGTCTGCTGGGATCAGGCCTAAACTGGCAGTTGGACATCCCTCTCGCAATCCAGGACTGCTGACTCCTAACCGCTCTCTTGCCTGCCTGTCTGATTATCCCTAACCACTTTGCCTGCCTGCATGATTGCCTCTAACTGCTCGCCTGCCTGCTTGATTGCTCCTAACTGACTCTGCCTCGGCCCTAGCCACCATGGCTTCATCCAGAAAAATGTCCAAACTAATTAGCACATTATGCATTTATTATTATAGATATCTCAAAAAATCAACTAATTGAGTTACTAGTAGCTGGACAATCCTCCACTCCCTATTGTATTTGCCAATCCAAGAATGAAATGGAACTAGGAGAAATAAGATGTAATTGGAAGGAGTAGAGTTATAAAAGATCTGAGTTTCTATTAAAGGATTTTCTTGTTGTGATTGCCCTATAATTATTTTTATAACACCCTGATATAAAACCTCAATATGTTTTTTTTTAGTTTATTTTGAACAAGAACTCTCAAAGATCCTTTGTCTAAGAAGATTCCTTAATATAGTGTCCTACCAAAAGCCTTGTATCCTAGAACAAGAGGCATAAAATAATTCAAAATGTTTTGGGGGAATTGGTTATTTTTGCCTTCATATTGGTAATATATTTAATGCATAGAGTTTGTTTTTTTCTCTTTTATTCAATATATCAGTGATACAGTGCTTAATTTAAAATATGTGAAGAGTAACATCAGCAAGATGGCAGAGTAGGGATCCCCATGCTCACATTCTCCCACAGAAAAATAAACAAAGCAGACAGTGTAGGAGGTCTAGAAAACAAAGGTTTATAACAATGAAACAAAGGCTTGATCAATAAAAAAATCTGTCTTCAAAACATTAGAATATTTTATAGCGTTTTTACTCACCCTTGCCCCTTTCCAGGTGCGGTGATGGTCTTATTCTTAAGTGGCTAAGACTGTATTCCCAGTTCCTCTCTTTGAACTGGAGAAAGCAGAGCAGATTTCATTTGCAAATTGCCATGTATGTTTCTTCTAAACTGTCTGGAGGGTATTTGAAAAACTATCTTACTTGTCTTTGTCTGGCATAACAAGATACACAGATGGAAAAAGCAGTGTGCACTATTGCAGTTTACCCAGATCTAATAAAAAATGAGTGGATAAACAAAAGGTAGTATATACATACAATGAAATATAATTAAGCCTTAAAAAGAGATGAAGTTCTAATACTTGTTAACAATATGAATGAACTTTGAAAACAATATGCTAAGTTAAATAAGCAAAACACAAAAAGACAAATATTGTATGATTCCTTTTATAGGTGGTATCTAGCAGAGGCAAATTCATGGACACAGAAAGTCTAGAAGATAACAAGAACTGGGGAGAGTTAGCTTTTGGGTAAGAATTAAAAATTAATAAATAAAATAAAAGCAGCAGGTGTTTTTTGGATATTATATTTTTGTTTTAAGTAAATAATTCTCACTTTTCCCCCCTCTTTTGCTGGCTCAACTATGGTGGCCGTGAAGAGCCTGAACACGAAAGCTGAGGTGGCCTGAGCCCAGGCAGCGTTGGCGGTCAACATCAGCGCGGCCCAGTGTCTGCAGGATGTGCTAAGGACCAACTTGGGACCTAAAGGCACCATGAAGATGCTTGTTTCTGGTACTAGAGACATCAAGCTTACTAAAGATGGCAATGTGCTTCTTCATGGAATGCAAATTCAACACCCAACAGCCTCCTTAATAGCCAAAGTAGCGACAGCCCAGGGTGACATAACTGGTGATGGTACCACGTCCAATGTCCTAATCATTGGAGAACTGCTGAAACAGGCGGATCTCTACATTTCTGAAGGTCTTCATCCCAGAATAGTAACAAAAGAATTTGTAGCTGCAAAGAAAAAGGCACTTCAGTTTTTGGATCAAGTCAAAGTAAGCAAAGAGAGGGAAACACTCATAGGTGTGGCCAGAACATCTCTACATACTAAAGTTCATGCGGAACTTGCTGATGTCTTAACAGAGGCTGTAGTTGATTCCATTTTGGCCATTAAAAAACAAGATGAACCTATCAAGCTCTTCATGGTTGAGATCATGGAGATGAAATATAAATCTGAAACCGACACAAGCTTAATCAGAGGTCTTGTTTTGGACCATGGGGCACAGCATCCTGATATGAAAAAAAAAGAGTGGAAAATGCATACATCCTTACATGCAATGTGTAATTAGAATATGAAAAAAATGAAGTGCATTCTGGCTTTTTTTACAAGAGTGCAGAAGAGAGAAACTAGTAAGAGCTGAAAGAAAATTCATTGAAGATAGAGTCTCAAATAAAGGTTTTGTTATTAATCAAAAAGGAATTGACCCATTTTCTTTAGATGCTCTTGCAAAAGAAGGCATAGCAGCTCTGTGCAGAGGGAAAAAAATATGGAAAGGCTGACTCTTGCTTGAGGTGGAGTAGCTCTAAATTTTTTTGATGAGCTAAATCCTGATTGTTTGGGACATGCAGGACTTGTCTATGAGTATACATTGGGAGAAGCGAAGTTCACCTTTTTTGAGAAATGTAACAATCCTCGCTCTGTTACATTATTGGTCAAAGAACCAAATAAGTACACACTCACTCAAATAAAAGATGCAATAAGAGATGGCTTGAGGGCTGTTAAAAATGCTATTGATGATGGCTGTGTAGTTCTATGTGCTGGTGCAGTGGAAGTGCAATGTCACACACCCTAGTGAAATACAAGCCCAGTGTACAGGGCAGGGCCCAGCTTGGAGTTCAAGCGTTTGCTGATACATTATTCCCAAAGTACTTGCTCAGAATTCTGGCTTTGAGCTCCAGGAAACATTAAGCAGAACATTTGGAATCAGGTCAACTTGTGGGTGTGGACTGGGAGCAGCAGAAGTGGGCGTGTGGGGTAACTATTGTGTGAAGAAACAGCTTCTTCACTCCTGCACTGTGATTGCACCAACATACACCTGGTCGATGAGATCATGCAAGCTGGAAAGTCTTCTCTAAAAGGCTGAATTGAAGCTTCCCCTGTACTATCTGAATCATGGAGACTCTACAGAGTGATCCTAAGAATACAGATATGGAATTTTTGTCCTGGCTTCAAATGACTTTTAAAGGAATTTTATTTTCCCACCGGAAGAAAGGAGAGAGCAATGGCAAACCACCTATTAAAATTCCAAAGTCTGAAATTATAATTACACTATTTTTTAAATTGTACTCAGTGTATGCACAACTAACAGGCCGTTCTCACCCAATGTGCACAGGATATTTTGCTTTAGTTTCTGTGATACAAAAAAAAACCCACACAAACAAACAAGCAAAAAAAAAAATATTAGAAAAGCATATGCTATCTACCTTATTGAATATTCCTTGGGAAAAAAAATTCTCAATGAAGAATTTACTGTCTGCATGTAAGCATGAAGAATTTGTAGATCTGTTTGTGAGCAAAGTGGTTTAAAAAACAAGCACTCTAAAATCTCTGGAAATGTTTCTAAGAGCATACATAAAAGAAGAAACAGCCATTGAACAAAATCTACTAAAACTTGGTTAGAATAGTGAGAGTCTGTGGCATTTAAACCAAAACCCAGTTCTTTTCTGCACTCTCACCCAACCCCTAACTGACCTTCAGGAAAAGTCTACTCCACATTCTTTAATTGTGTTCCAACTATCAGTCAACTATATAACTATCCTCTTATATAATAAAGATGTAATATGCAAATTGACCATAATACCCTTGCACAAGATGGCCACCCCCCATGTGGGCACAAGATGGCTGTCCCCATGTGTCAAAAGATGGCAGACAGAGGAGGGCAGTTGTGGGTAATCAGGACATCAGGGGAGGGCTGTTGTGGACAATTAGGCCAGCAGGGGAGCAGTTAGGTATCAATAACACTAGCAGGGGAGTGGTTAGGGGGTGATCAGGCTAGTAGGCAGAAGTGGTTAGGTGCAATCAAGCAGGCAAGTGAGCAGTTGGAAGCCAGCAGTCCTGGATTGTGAGAGGGATGTCTGACTGCCGGTTTAGGCCTGATCCCACAGAAATCGGGCCTAAACTTGCTGTTGGAAATCCCTCGAGGGTCTCCAGACTGGAGAGGGTGCAGGCTGGGCTGAGGGGCACTTCTCTAGTCAATAATAATAAAAGGATAATATGATAATTAGATCATACAGCCAAGCGACCATGTGGACATCATTTAGGACGTTCTCCCAGATAAAGTGCTGTGGTTGGGGCTGAGGCAGAGGTGGTTGGTGGGGGCTGAGGCAGAGGCAGTTGGGGTGATCAGGAGGCCAGCAGAGTGGTTAAGGGTGATCAGGCAGGCAGGCAGGTGGTTAGGAGTGATTAGGCAGGGCAGGCAGATTCATTAGGGGTGATCAGGCAGGCAGGTGACTGGTTAGGAGTGATGAGGCAGGAAGGCAGAGTGGTCAGGGGCAATGAGGCAGGTAGGCAGGCGAGTGGTTAGGAGCCAGCAGTCCCAAATTGCAAGCGGGATGTCTGAATGCTATTTAAGGCCCAATTCGCAGGGATCCCTGTAGGATCGGGCCTAAACTGGCAGTAGGACATATTCCAAAGGGTCCTGGATTGCAATAGGGTGTAGACCAGGCTGAGGAACCCCTGACACATGCATGAATTTTGTGTACGAGGCCTCTAATATATATTTGAACAGTTTATAAACCAAATCAACCAAAGTCTGCAGTGGTGCTCAATGTAATCAGCCTATTAACCTGTAATGTTTTGTTTATTGTCTTTATTCCACCATCTCCAGTTTCAAATTTTGGGATGTTTAACTTGCAAATTTTGTATCAAAGTGAAACATTATCCCCCCTAAGGTCTCCTATTTAAGTTTTCTGAATACCTAAATCAAGGTAGGAAGTTCTTTTTAACTTATACCAGACACATCTGTAACATAAATTCATCTGTTTTCACTTGATATTCTCAAACCATTGTTTTAAAGTGATTCTCTACTAGACTCATTTTTCTGAGTATTTTTTTCTAAGTACAAATTATTTGAAAAGGTAATATAGTTGAAACTCTGCTAAAAGGTATATGTATACTTTCATGTTTGTTTTCCTTTCTATGACTTTCCTTCAAACTATTAATGTACCTTTAAAATATGAGCTTATTGGAGAATTTCATTAATAGACCCATTGGCTTCTTTAGACACATATTTCATTGTCACTGAGGATACTTTTAATGTCATTTGATAATTTATCTTGATAATTTCAAGTTCAGAGTTTATACATCATTTCCATTAAGTCTTTAAAAAATATTCCTTGCTGAATTTTTGGCATGCAATAGATACTCACTATGGTCTTTTGTGGCCAATGTTAAATATAGAAACAATTATTTACTTTTCATGGAACTGTTATTCCCTCCTTTTCCATGTGGTATGTTTTAGCACATTCAAGAAGGTATTCTTTGATCCAAAGAGTGAATTTTATATAAAAATTCATAACAGGTACCCTCTTCCAAGTTAAGTCTAAATTGTTTTTTAATAAATTTCTACTTTACTTCATCATTGCATTTTTTTGATCTCCTGGTTTCACACCTTCTTGATTTTTCTACTGTTTTCATTCTTCCCCCATTTTGCCCATTCCTAAGTAATATTAAGTTTTCCTGACTATGATCAATTATCTTATTACAATTAGTAATAATAACAACAGTAAAAGTTATTGACCTTATATTGTGTCAGATATTGAGAGAAAATATTTACATACATGCACAGTAACATGGTTAGTAAATGCACTGGTTAATATACACCAGGATTTCTCAGGTTCTGAGGACCTTTTACCAATAAAATGCCTTTGCAATTCAGTCTCTCTCTCAAATAAACATTTATGTAATCAAGGCTGTGAGTTCATCAGTCAAGACATTCCTGCCATTAAGAATTAGTTCCAGAGAAGGGAGCAACTGGCCTTATCACATTTTAATCCCTAGGTGGTAGGATTGGTTTTCTGGAATTCATTTTCTGCACAACTATATCAAACCTCTACCAAATATTCTGAAATAATCTTTTGGTTATAGAACAAAGTGAAGCAAATATAAGAAAAATATGTTGTTTTTATTGTTTGTTTAAAATTTAATAATGATAGTTATATTTTAGGGTGTTTTTTTCCTCTCAAATGAGTCCAGGAAAGAAAGTTTAGAAATAATATAATAAAGAAAGCATGAAATGAAGCAATTGATTCTTCTACTGGAGCCCACATTCTCTGTGTTACATGCCATTAGATAAATTGACATTTAGCCAGCTTCTGTCTGCTGATCACAAAAACTTATGCCTTTCCAGATAGGTATGCACTCACATCACTATGTCCCTGAAACTTTTTCTGTCCCAAGGGTGAAGGGACAGAAGTGATTTTGTACTTTGTAGAATTAAACCTTACCCAAACATGGTTTTATATATTCTGTCTTCTAGAAGAATAAAAAAAAATGTTTTTAAATATTTTTATGAGCCCAGGTAATAACTCATTTAGCTATTCTTCTACTTATTCTTATTATATATTGAGTAATGATCATATTCCCTATTCTTTTGGCTTTGGAAAAATTGCTTAACCACTCCAAGATATAGTTTTTCTTATCTTTACAATGAAAGTAGTATTAATAGTTTTGATTGTTCGACTGTGAGGATATAATTAGGTGAGCGCAAATGATTTGGCAAGTCTCCCTTTTTTTTAAATCCTCACTGAAGGATATGCTTATTGATTTTTATTTTGAGAGAGAGAGAAAGACAGACAGATAGACATGGATGTCAGAGAGAAATACCAATCAGTTGCCTCCCATACATGTCCCAACCAGGGAATCGAACCTGCAACCTAGGTACATATCCTGACTAGAATTTAACCCATAAAAACTTTTTTTTTAATGTTCAGGATGATACTCCAACAAACTGAACCATGCAGGTGGGTTCAAGTCTCTGTTTAAATATAAGTTGATTATTCAAAATCTAGGTAATAAAAACTGGTAATTATTGTCTTTATTGTTCAAATACATCCATTAGTTATTTCTAAAAACATACTCTTTTATATTTATATATGAAAGCATGAGAAGAAGCTCAAGATGTATATAAATCTTTAGAAGGTTACCTAGGAGGCTCATTCCAAAGTAAATGTTAGTTATGCATATAATACTATAAATAACTGTGCTTCCCAAACAGGATGCCCTAATTAGTAAATATAGGAATTTCAATGTCCTGTGTTCTGAGGATAGCAAGACAGCATATTGCAAGGAAGCCCTAGTTCCCCTTTGAAAATATAATAAATGTTTGAACTGCCCACCTAGATTTTCTTTGAGGAGAAAGTGCAGGGGTCATTTGAAAAGTCACTTGATACTATCCTAGAAAGAGAAGAGCCTTTCTCTTGTTTGGCTATCAATAGATGAAATAGCTTTTTCTCTCACCTTGCCTCATCCCCCACCTTCATCACTGATGGCCTTTATAATATCTGACAAAAACATTACTCAACTGCATCTTGTCTGACAGTGAAGGTACATAAAGTGCCTATTTTGTTTAAATGAATGGCAGTAACCTTTTTGCTACACTAACTACTGCTGCACCACAGGAAACAGCGTGGGCTCTGCTTGCATCTCTATCATTTTGTTTAAATGAGTGGCAGTAACCTTTTTGCTACACTAACTACTACTGCACCACAGGAAACAGCGTGGGCTCTGCTTGCATCTCCTCTCTTTCAGCTTATGGTGTTTTACAGGTGATATAAATCACAATCTCCTTTAATCTGGTAATCATTTCACATGAGATCCCTGTGCTGTATTCAATTAGGTTCTTTACTGACAGGAGACACCTGATGTTTCTAAAGTTGTATGCTAACTACAACACGTTTTCTTAAAGAAGCAAAACTGATCCATAGCATAGTCTCAAGTCCTGTAGAACTATCCTGTGTCTAGAAAGTTTCAATGGCTATTTTACCTTTTGCTCTCAGATGTACTTTTTCAAAAATAATTAGTAAATTATATTAAGTACCAGCCTCATGCTAAGTGCTGGGATTTAATAATGAGCAAAAAAATCATCACCTATCACTTTAGTTCTTCATTTCCCTTAAGGTACAAAAATCTCATATTTATACATATATGTTTACTATGTGTGTTCTACATATATTTACTGTTCATTTCATTTTAAATTTTAAAGTTTTTTCCGTCAGCTTTTATCCCCCCAGTACTCTCTTCCACCTCCACCCACCCCACCTCCACTATCATCAAACTGTTTACCATTTTTGAACTAGTAAAAAAAATAATAATATAAACCCTCTTTTCCTAGAAAATGTATGCCATTATTTTATTACTAAATCACATACATATTCAATATGTACATATTCAATATAGCTGGAGAAAGTATTTAAATATCAAAACTGGCAATACAGAAACACTATATGAGAAGAGTTAGACAAGTTAATTAACTTACTATGCCAAGCATCATATAGGAAAGGATCAAATTGGTAACATCATGCAATCACCAATTTAATATCTATTTTAGCTTGTATTTACCCAGAAGCATATCCTGAGCCAAGTATCCCAGTACATTGTGTTTAGGTGAAGGGCCCCAGGAAACACATGTAGGAGGACGTAGGAATGAAACTGCAAGGAGGCAGACAATGAAGTGTTAACAGCCAAGTCAGGGTCAGTGTGGACAAAAGGCTTCATCTGGTGGGGAACTCAGTCTGGCATGTAGAGCATCTGATTTAGAATCATCTCAACTGAGCGGCCGGAGGCTGACGATGGAAAAACCTCCATTTGCTCCATGGTTGAGAGCAGCACTTCAGGGACACTAGGTCTGTGGTGTGTCCAGTTTACAGAAATGGTGGATAAGACAGCTCCAGAAGCCAAACGATTGTGCATACTGTCAATTGGACATCTGCCCAGCATGTACTGAAGAGGTCAACGGGTCATGGGTAAGATACCTACAATTTCTAACACGGAGTCATAATTCAATAATCAGCTTAATAGATAAACAGTGGGGAACAACGACAAAAACTGAAAGAAGTGGTTGATACTAGTGACCCATTACTGGATTGCTATCCCACATATACTGAAAAGTTGTGAGTTTTCTCACTGTCCCTTAATCCCCCAGGAGGCTATATTCAATGCTCTTTCTGTAAACTCCCAGAACACTTTTTGCTACTTTATTTATAACCCATAAACCCCTATTTTAACTTAATTTTAACTCTAATTGTCTACATCGTTTCCTAGAAAATAAGCTCTGTGAACACAAGAACATTATGCATCTTGGTTAATGTCCTATCTCAGTAACTAGCCTAATGCTTACCCCATTGCAGATTCCTTGTAAATAGCTGATGAATAATAGGTCAATAATACTACATATGTTTTGCAATGCCATGTAGAAAACTGGGAAGATATATTTTTTAAATGAAACATAATGGAGTATAAATTTAGGGACTGCATTTTATTAAATGACTTTAAATAATATTCATATGCTGTAATAACTCAACTGAAATCGCATTTCTTGCACTTTCCCCCTCCCCCTGTATGTAGGCCATGCTCACTTGGTGGAAATAATTGTAGGGGTTTGTAATTTCACCTCATTTATTCTCGTTTTTTTCAGTTTACCGGTATTTTAAAACATGACTAATGGTTTCTCAGGTGAGTTCAGAATTTGATTGATATTATGGTCTGATAGTATTTGCTTTTTGTCTATGTTTCTCTTCAAACTCAGATAAGAATGATTCTGAACTAGCAAGAACAAAAGTGCTAAACAGCAAATGTGTCATGATATTCAGCTGATAGTACTTTGAAGAAAGAACAAACCCTCAGGAAAGGGAAAAGGAATCCATGAGCATTTAGTTAGCATGTAGCCAGAGGTTTCTAAAAGAATATTTAATCGCCTGTATCAGTGGTCGACAAACTCATTAGTCAACAGAGCCAAATATCAACAGTACAATGATTGAAATTTCTCTTGAGAGCCACATTTTTTAAACTTATACTTCTTCTAACACCACTTCTTTAAAATAGACTCGCTCAGGCCGTGGTATTTTGTGGAAGAGCCACACTCACGGGATCAAAGAGCCGCATGTGGCTCTCGAACTGCAGTTTGGTGACCTTTGGCCTAGCCCTAAATGATATGTAACATTGATTCTTTTCTAAAAGTTTTTAAGGTGCTTAGATTTGGTAAAATTTCTAAATACATGCTTTCACTTTTAGGAAAAAAGAATGTACACTCCCTGGGTTATATTGCGTATTGTATTTTTTTATGTGGTAGCTCTTTTGCATTTGTGAGAAGCAGCGGATTACTTTGCTTATTTGTAAGGAGTAGACATATGAGGGGAGAAGAAAACTCAGGGCTTTAAGTTACTTGTAAGTACATAAACATTGCGTTTCTCTTGAGAAACTATGGATTTGCCTTTGAGAAAGTGGAGGTACTTAGTATTCTTAACTAAATTTGGTAATTACATAGATAACTATTGAAAGTAATAGTAAGTTTCTCATCATGTACACTAATGTAAAAAAGCTGATATTTTAGACGTTTGTATTTCCACAGTTCTAGGAATTTTATATTTCTAAAATGAAGCACTATGATGTAAGGTAATGTTCAGTGTCATAGGACAAAATAGCTAGTGGGAAGGCAGATTCAAAACTTTCCACTCTTCCAGCAGCCCTGTACCATGAATATGAGTTTCTTTAGATGAGGCAGACTGTTTACTACAGCGTGTTATAATCCAAGCCTGGAAAATCCAGCTCAATAACATGAGAAACTAAACCTTCACTAGTGTAGCATTTTCATTTCAATGTCTCATTGGCAACTGGACACATTTCATAATGTTCATGATTTCCCTTTAAGCCTATTTTTTTTCTTATGTTCAGTGACCCACTAAAAAGTCTTACCATCCACACAGTTGTTCCAAAACCAGGGACTCTCTACCTATCCCATATTCATTTCCATACTTGTTTCTATTACATGTATCTCTCACATTTCTCCTGAAACTGTTTTTCTTCATTCTTGTGGCAAAACACTAAAAGAAGCCAAATGACTTAGAGAACTGTAATGTTGGAAGAGCAGTAAATGAAGGAAAACAACTTGGGTATTTTGCAGATTTTTATTATCTTCCCACAACATTTTTAATCTCACCCAAATCAAGGTTTAAAAGTTTTATATTATAGTTCTATAGGTATTATATTTTTATTATAAACACTTAGATCCATTTGTATTTAGATTACTTTATATTTACATATAATATAGTGTTATTCAAACTAATGAACCATTATGGTTTTAAACACATTCATATTTGTATACAATATATAGTTTTACATACATTTATATGTATATATAAATATACCCTTATTTAAGATCATTGCCTTTTAATGAAAATATACCTTGTTAATAATTCAGAATTGAGAAATTGTACAACTTAGGAAATTCTCAAAGCATCATTGCCTAAAATGTACTTTGACTACTAGACCATGAATGAATGAATGGCAAGTTAAACTCCCTGTGGTTCCCTCATTGGAGATTTGATTGTTCACCTTTGTAGCTGCCGTAGATCATCGACTAAAAGGGATCAAACTGGTTGCTAACTCTGGAATATCAAAGTGCAGAGATTAATCAAACTCTACAAACCCACAAAGATAGTCAGAAGACCAATGACTTTTCTCTGGATTATAAGCGATAGACTTACTCTGAATGAATTAAATTGATGAGTTTAGGGAGAAGGATTCCGTTAAATACATTTAGGGTGGTTTTACTAAAATCTCAATAAAAATCAACTCCTCTAAGTAAAAGTTGAAACATTTTAACTTTTAAATGTCTAAGTTGGCTGGCTCATGACCATAGATAAGTTATTTCAATAGCCCCTCAATCAGCACTGACAATTACTGCAAAGTGAAGCCTATAATTATAGATTAGTATCACTACTGCAGCAAAAGGAAAATTACAACTTACAAACTGCTATATATATATATATATATATATATATATATATATACACACACACACACATACACACACACACACACACACATATATATATACATGGTTCTCATATTACAGTGTTAAAGTTTTACTTTCACTTTTTAATAAAAGTGTTAAATAATTTAATGGGTAAGTGCTTAAGACTAAGATTAGCATCAGTATTCAGATGTACAGATACCTGTAGCTTGTACATGAGCATACATTTTTATTTCTCACATGTACTAATAGTTGTAATCTTATTTTTAAACAAAAATGACTCCCATATTACATAAAAATAATTAGGGGAAAATGATTGCTCTGTATACTATACATACAGTGGATATATTTTTGTTTGTTTGGTTTTGAATGTATAAACATAACTTAATCATTAGTAGTGTGGATAAGATTCAAAATTTATTTTTCTATAGTACAAAACATACCTCCTCTGTGTTCCTTGAATTTAGAACTCATTCTTTTATTTTAAAAACTAGGACTCTGTTGTACATGTTACATTCTAATTTGTTTTTCTCTGAAGTTATTAGATATTCTTCTCACAGACACCACCACTAATCCCTGATTAAAAACAAAATCAAAGACAAAACAAAATTTCAACTGACTAGAGACACACTCTTATTTCATAGTTTCATTTTCTACCATATGTTACCTCCTCTAAGATTCTTGTACAGAAATCCTAATGGAAAATGGAGAAAGGTCAAGAGGTGTATCTCCATCTCATCTGGCTTAGGTGAACTTAAAAAACACAGTAGTTCAAAATATATTTTGTTTCTACTTTAGCTTTATGCTTGAGTCATTTTATTCCATGGGCATATAACCTTCTACTGAACAATGCTCCTTCAAACCCAAACATAGTTCTTTATTATAACAATACATATGCTTAGCTCTGAGAAGAATTTAATAGGGTAATAAGGTTACAGATGTAAGGCTACTGTAATCTAGCTGATTATAGAAATTAAATACTTTGAGGTAAAACCTAAGTATAAGAAATAAAAAATGCAATCAGCTTGTTTTTAAAATTATATGCTTCCACAAGTAATATAAATTTACTATTAAATATCGAAATTCATCAGAATCATAACTTCAGAAATTTTGAAATTCTTAACCCATTTATTCACTACATAGTTACTGGGCACTTGCTGTTTGTAAATATGCTAAGTTGGGAGGTGTAAAGGTGAACAAGACTTTTCCTTGTAGAGTCCATGTATTTGATGTAGAAAAATAGGTGATTATAATAGAGTTTTAGAAAGACCATGGCCTTTCTTATTATAATAAGACTGTATGCTTGGTCATATGACACAAGTAAAAGCAATCAGATTTTTCCCCATAGATATTTCTAATTGGAGTTATTTTATAGGAAATTTGTTTTGCTTCTCAGCTTATACAACTTAACTAATTGTCCCTCATCTGTCAGTGGCCCTACTTACCATGAAAAGGCATCCAGAGGGAAGATCCAGTGTTGCTAGAGCACCTCAATTTCTTTTACCTCTCTTTGATTTGAAGTCTTTCAATATACCATCCATCACCATGAAGCTTATTTACATTGTATCAGGGATCAATACGACTAATGACTATGACTATGATTAGTCAATAGGACTAATATGCCTACCTAATCACTCGAAAAGCAGTGTCACTATTATACAATGAGGTGACTTTTCTCTAGGAGTGCTTATGTAGACATTTAGAGGGAAAACATTTTGATTAATCTCATATTGGAATTCTGGTTGTTTGGGGAAGAGAGTGAAGGAAAATAATGAAATCTAGTAAAAGGTATTAGCAAAAGAATGAGAACCAATGTTAGGTCACATTTCACCAATTCTTCTATACTAATTTATGTACCTACTGCTCCCATTCTGCCAAGTTAAATCATTAGGCTATTTAGAACTTTACAATAGGGTTAAAAACTTGCATTTTTGTTTCTATTATTTTTGTTGTTGTTTTCTCAAGAATGTTTCCTAATGTTTTCTCTATCTCATTGTTCCATCAAAAACCTAATTCTACCCCAGGGAAATAGTTGTCCTAAAAACCTTTCACATGGATGAAGATCATTTTATAAAAATAAAGGAGGGTCATGTGTTATTTTTAATACTAGATTTGTATGGCAGTGGAGTCCCTTGGCCTGACCTGTACCCTCTTGCAATCCAGGACCCCTCAGGGGATGTCAGACTGCTGGTTTTGACCCAGTCTCTGCAGGCAGGCTTAGGGAATCCACCCATGCATGAATCCATGCACCTGGCCTCTAGTATGCATATAAGATCTTTGGTTAATCTCTTCCCACCCTTCCACATTCCCCTTCTCTTTGAGATTCATCGGTCTCTCTGTGCTTCAATGCCTGTGCATTGAGCATCTGACCCCTGATGGTCTGTATGCATCAAAGCTACTAGTCAAATGGTCACTTAGGCTTTTATATCTATAACTAGAGGCCCAGTGCACGGAATTTATGCATGGGAAGGGGGTCCCCTCAGCTCGGCCTGCACTCTTTCCAATCTGGGACCCCTCAGGACCTCTGGCTCCTAACCGCTCACCTGCTTGCCAGCCTGATCCCCCTAACTTCTCTCCCCTTCCTGCCTAATTGCCTCTAACCTTCTCTGCCTTGGCCCCACCAACATGGCTTTGTTGGGTAGGACGTCCAGAATATCGTTTGCAAGGTTGTCCAGAAGATATTTGGTCTAATTAGCATATTACCCTTTTATTAGCATAGATGCCACCTTGTCCTAAAAATGAAGGTTGTTGCCAGGTTTTCCTATCATGGAAGGGGAACCCACAGTAGCATCC